>JAKXYG010000688.1:0-595844 GCA_025895645.1 Cardicola forsteri | reverse complement strand
ACTATAGTGTTGTTACAGTTATTTTCTAAATAATTATATATGTTATCCACTTTATTCTTAAACAATACTCCTATTTCTTTAGTGGGTTTGCATTTTTTATGCAAACATTCCCTGCAGATAAAATCTTCATCCGAATGGGCGTAAAAAGCGTAACTAGCTATTGAAAGTCCCGTACAACATTCATGGAACCATAAATCGCATGAAGAACATATCATCCCAATTTTTACAGGTTTACTGCACCCACGCCGTCCACAGTAATTTGCGTGTGAGTCCATTTATGTATAAGCAACGAGAACAAAACAAAAAATTAATTTTCAATAATAGAAACAATGGTATTTCTAAACAAATAGTAAGAAAAACCAAAGAATATATTTAAAAATATGCAAAATGCAATCTGATTAAAGAGAGGGCAAAAAATTTAAACTTATCGTTAATCGAAAATCGCGCGCGATTTGTATTGTTGTGACTTTGATTTTGTGAGTATTATCAATTTTTGTTTTTCCTGTTAATAAACACTATGGCTACATAAATTTAAATTGTTTTGTATTAATAAATTGCAGAATAACATTTTGAATTACATAAAAGTTATTTTTACTTGAAATTAGCTGGGAGTGTTAATAAATATCTGTACCAAGTTAAATCAGATGAAATCAGGATCAAGATCTTAGTGAGATCTACATGGAGAAAAGTAAATAAGTACTAAGTCTAGCTAATTTTTCTTAACAAACAAAACAAACCAGTTATATTTTATGCGGAATGCTAGTAATCCTGAGGATTTTAAAACTGCTTATAAAGTCTCAACGTTTTATGGTGGTAATATTTCTGACACTTTCTCCTCCATGTAGTGGATTTTAGACTAAATGGTCATAGACATCAAGGGATTAAAATATAATTGATCCCCCTCTTTGGCAAATGAGTGCAAGCTTACATCTAAGTTACTTAAAAAGTATATCAAGTTAAATATATATAATATGTAGCCGTTAAACGAAGAAAGATAACTCTGACAAAAAAACAGGCAATTTCGTCAATTTTTGCGAAGTGGCGCCGTCACATGAATGCTGTCTATTAGCCAAGAAACGTCGTTATTGCATGTTTGTTGCGTCTTTTAAAATAAACATTTTAAAAGGGGAGAAAATATAAATAAAAAACTTGGAAAACGGTTGTTTTTATAAAAGTGTTAATAAATTAGAGTTATCAGTACATTTGAACACAATTCGTCAATATTAGAAAAATATTGTCTTCAAAAATTAATTGTAATCTTTATAATAAATAGTCTATAATTCCAACGGTTACTGTTTTAAATTTAGTTAAAACAAAAGAAGGGTTTGAGCGCAACATAGTCAATATGACCTCTATAAAAATACTATTGTTAAATAAACAAGAGGACTATTTTGTTAAATTAGGGTAATAAAATGAAACTATAATTTTGATAATAAGGAAATATAAGTAGAGTTTCAATTTTTGTTATGTATAATCTTTGAAGTTAAAAATTTAATTTAAAATTATTTAGGTTTCAGGTTTCAGGTTTGTACACGAGTTAAATAGGAGAAAACTCATTTCAGTACTCTGTTTAAAAGTATCGGATATCATAAATGTAAAAAATAACAAAATGATAAATAAATAAAAATAGAAGGATACATAAAGAAATAATAAAAAAGTTTTTTTTTAAATGTTTTCTACTTTGAATGTTTCACGAGAAACATCTTTTAGCAGTGGACATTTTTTATCGAAGCCAAACGTGGGCCCGCATTTTAGTGCCGGCGATGGGATTCAAACCCATGTCCACCGAGGTCCAAATTCGAGCGCTGTACCGCTAGACCACCCCGGAAAAATTAAGAAGAAAAAGCTTATTGTATGCCAATTTAAACGCTTGAATGGATGGAGCTAACACTACGTGCGGGGGCAAACTATTCCAAGCGGAGATAACCCTGTAAGAAAAGTGTTGAAGACTTATACGGGAATGAATACGGGGCTTAGAGAGCTTGAGGGAGTGTCCTTTATGAAGGTCGCTAGAAATTGTGAATAAGTGCTTAAACTGGTCGGACTTGATGAGTTTAAAAACTAAGATGAGATCGCTCCGGAGTCTTTTATTTTTTAGTGGGAAAAGACGGAGGGCTTCCAGCCGCTTAGGGTAGGGGACGTTTTTGAGGGCACGCGGTAGCATAGTAAAGCTTCTTTGGACCTAATCAAGTTTGACGATATTAGTCTTTAGAAGCGGGGGTGTCACTTGAATGCAGCATTCAAGGTGCGGTCTAATATAAAGTTGATAAAGGAGTCGTGTGCAGCTAACAGGAATATTTCCCAAATTATGCCTAAAAAACTTGGTAAGACGATAACAGGTTAAAATCGCTCTGTTATAATGGGACGAAAAGCTAAGGGAGGGGTTAAAAGTAACTCCTAGATCTTTAACCGAGTCGATCTTGGTGATGTTCTGGGAACTAAGGAATTTAAACTGATTCCCAAAAAATTTCCCCCAAAAAAAGTGGTTACATTTGGAAATGTTTAGAGGGAGAGCATCATCTAGGGATCATTAATGGATGCTGTTGATGTCCTGTTGCAGTTGTCCAGGGTTAGAGCCCCAATTTTTGACATTGTCAGCATAGAGAAGGATATCAGAATAAACAACTGAGGGCAAATCATTAATATAAATAACAAAAAGAAGTGGACCTAATACTGATCTCTGGGGGACGCCTGAAGTAATCGGAGTAGGGGGGGAGAATGCATTTCCTAATTTGACGCTGAACTGGCGATTAGAGAGAAAGCCGCGTATCCACTCTAAGAGAAGAGGATTTATACCGAAGGCTTTGAGTTTACTAAGCAGTGCTGAATGCGGGATTTTATCAAAGGCTTTGCAAAAGTCGAAGTAGATAACGTCGTTGATGTACGTACGTTGATGCTCTTTAGAGTGAAAGGGTTTTGAAATAAATAAATATTGTATTCTATTTTGTGCATCCATTTTTTGCTAATTGTTTTTAAAAAATAAAATATGCTATTTTTAAATAAATATTTAATAATTATATTGTAAAATAAAAAATAATGTAATTTAAAAAAAAATTTCTTAACTATATATTAAATATTTAAAAAATAAATTAATACAAATGATGATATTTAGTTTAAACAATATTTTAAATAAATATAACTAAAATTGATAACTGCAAAAATTTATACACAAATTATAATCTTTTTTTAAATCTAATTTAACTCGAAAAAAATGAAGACAAATATTTACATTTGCATTGTATTAAACGTACTAATTGCTATACTAGCACACGATGCAATTCAAAATTGCAAAATCTAAAATATGTTAAAAATTATATTCAGCAAAACAAAACTATGTACTACTAATAATAATAAATATTGCTACAAATAATTGTTGCAGTTTTTAAGCGCTAGGCAAAACTGTGTAATGCTGCACGTCAAGCAAGCGTTATCTTAATTTTTTATTTTTTGTCCCTTAATGATTATTATAGTAGTTTACTCTGTAATGAAAAACTTGTTTTATTAAAACTTTTTATATATTAATTATTTTTCTCACATTTGTATACTGTTTTAACCTTATCGACTGCACTATTTTTCTCTGTTTTTACCTTTATTTATTTTTTTATAAATTTTTTTTTTACTATTCCTATTTTTTTCTGATAACTTGGGATACATTATAACCGAGCACTAAAAGACACTTTGCCTACTCAACTGGTGTACATAAATAAAAATTTACTTATTTATTTTTACTATTTTACATGGATTACGGAAAACAATTTTTAAAAATTGTGTATTTTAATAAAGTTAAATGTAGGCTTGCATTTAGTGCCGGATTTAAATTCATACCACCTCAGGTCTAAGTCGAGCGTTGCACCGCTAGAGATAAATTATTCTTTGATAAACAAATAACAAAACTTATTTATTAAAGACATACTAAACACTGTTAACATTTTGTAATAATAATATTTTTTAATTTAACGTTTTAAATTAAAAAAGAATTGTTTAATGTTAAATATTATATAACTAAATATGTAATATTAATACGTTACAGGTTACAGGTTAATACACGAGTTGAGTAGGAGTAAAACTCCTTTTGATTCTCGGTTCTATTTATCGATAATATCAGTAAGATTTGGGAGAAAATATGAAATAGATGGTGAGGTAAAGAGGGATTAGTCACAGAAAAAATATTTGAAATCAAGATAAAATCAAGGTAGATAGTGGAAGTTGATAATTATAGAAAACGAGCAAAAATTATAAATATAAAAAAATAATAATAAAACAAGTGCCTATTACAATGCAAAAAACACTGCAATAATCTTCAAAAAAGAAGAAAAGAGAAAAGGATAAATAACGCTCCAATGGACGTGTAGCGTGACGCGCGCCTTACCTTGTTAAAAATACTTTTTATAAATTGTTGTTTATACACAATACAAATGTTTAAAAATAATTATAAACATTAATTTTAATTTATTGTTTTATATAAAATTAATTAAATAGGCTTTTATTACACTAAATTTGTTGTACTTTTAGGTCAAATAATTGTTGAAAGGTGGCACATTTTTCACTTTCTAAAATTTGTATTGGTAGTTGATAGTTTCTAAAAATAATTAAATAATGATGGAATGGAAGTTAAAAATAACGCCATTACAAAGCTGGAGTAAATATTTTGTATAATTTAAATTTTAGATCCATGTCTGAAAATCGGAAAAACCGTAGTAGTTCTTGTTGGTTTGCCTGCACGTGGAAAATCCTACATTGCTACAAAATTATCTCGGTATTTAAATTGGGTTGGTATTGTTACTAAAGGTAATTATTAATTTCTATATTCCCAGTTTTTAACGTTGGATCTTATCGTAGGCGTCATATGCAAATTTATAACGGACATGACTATTTTTCTGATGAAAACCAAGAAGCTCTAAAAGAAAGACAGTAAGTGTGTTTTATTAGTATATTATTATTATTATATTTTTAATACTTGTATATATGTATCTGTTTTATCACTGATATTATATTTAATCAATCTACAAAAACCTTTTCTAATTAAATATGTGAAAACTTTTTGTTTTAATGGAAACTAAAAAATCGAATTTAAATGCAAAGTTATTATTACTTTAACATTATTAGTAAATATAAAAGGAATTAAACAGTTTTTGGGAGTAATAAGAACTTGTAAGATTATGTATGTTATAAATTGTTACTATTCCTCAGTATACATGTAAAATAAATTAGTATTGTATTTATTTAGTTACTCTTGTGCACAGTTGTAAGTGGGATGTGAAAAATTACTAAAAAGAATTTAACTATCGAAGTTTGACATTATACAATTATGGATATTTACTTAATTAATGTTAACAATTGTGATTATTATCATTTTTAAAAATAATTATTAAATTTTTGAAATTTTGAGTTGTATTTATTTGTTGTTTTAAATACTGTGATTTATAAAATAGTGTTAACGTGACAAGAAACGCTTGTTTGTTTATTTTTTAAAATTGCTTTTGTGATAAAATAACTGTAGTAACTATAAATTATTATTATTAGTATTATACATCCGCTTATTTATTAAACATTGATACTTTTATAAAAAGATTGTGTGACCGTGTATAAACATTTTAAAAATATTGTATAAATATAAAATAAATTAAAAATGTATAATTTTGTATTAATTATTGTTACATTTATAGAAAGATAGCTTCAGAAACATTAAGTGATCTTTTTACATGGTTAAATGTAGGTGGAGAAATTGCTGTATTTGATGCTACAAACACTACTCGAACTCGTCGAGATTGGGTTTTCTCGGAATGCAAAAAGCATAATTTTGATGTTATTTTTGTTGAATCGATTTGTAATGATGAAAAATTAATTGAAGAAAACGTTTTAGTAAGTATATATATATATATATATATATATATATATATATATATATATATATATATATATATATATATAATGACGAGTTTTAGCATTTACTGTTAGTATTAATTGTATTAATAATATTATTTTTAGGACGTCAAAATTAACAGTCCTGATTACATTAATATGGATAAGGAGGTAGCACTAATGGATTTTTTAAAACGTACGGAACACTATGTGTTAAGATATACACCAATTGATGATGAATTAGATAAAGATTGGTCTTATATAAAAATTTTTGATCAAGGAAAAAGATATTTGGTTAACAGAATTGAAGGTTGGTTTGTTTTTTATGTATTTAAGAAATAACGAAGCAATTGAATTTTTAACATGTTTGCCAAATAATATGTATGGATATTGCAATAAATTGTATGCATTGTATGATTAATTAATAAATTTTTACACTATTTAGGTAAAAATGTCTTCTATAATTCTTTAAATTGTTTTTGTTATTTATTTATGATGAGTGTTTGATAGAAAGCATAAATAAGAAATACCATTTTCAAAATTTAATTATTAACAAATACTACTATAAATTAATGATTATTTATACGGTAGGAATAATACTATAAAACAATAAACTAAACTGATTTTTTTAGAATATTTTTATGTATATAATAACATTTTTACAATAATATGTTAATTTAACTTTAGGTAATTTGCACAGCCGAATTGTTTATTATTTAATGAACATACGAGTAAACAAACGCTCTATTTATTTAACAAGAGTAAGATGTATATATATGTATATATATATATATATATATATATATATATATATATATATATATATATATATATATATATATTAACCATTACTTTTATTTCTTGAAGCGCTTTGCTTAATAGTTGACACTTGCTCAGTTTAATTATATTCATTTTGTTTTTTAAAGATTATATTTACTTTTCATTAATTTTTAAGAGAATTTTATTATGAATAAGTGAGCAAACTTTTAAACTTTTACCCTGTTATAAAATAGTTTTAATAAGTGGCACTAACAATGCGTGCTTTTGTTTATCTACGTTGAATGTCTTCTTATTAAAAAGATGTTTCTAGTGATACATTTGAGAAATGAACCATTTAAGGAAGAAATATGTATTTAAAAAATCTGTTAATTATTTTTGTTTTTATAAGCATGGAGAAACAGATTTCAACGTATCTGGACGAATTGGTGGAGATGGAAAGTTATCGAACAGAGGAATAATGGTTAGTCCAGATTTTTAATAGTATTAGTACATATAGGCTACTAATATGAGGTTTCATTTTATACAACGAAATTTGCTAAAATTGTAATAAAATTAAGTTATTTTTTATTACAGATAATTATTTTTACTATGTACTTTTAACGTGAGTTATAAAATGTAAAGATTAATTTAATTTTTTTTTCTGGATTTATTGTTTTAATCTTTTAGCAAATGAACATTTAGCAAAACAAGTTTGATTTCGTTGGTAGAAATTAAACTAATTCTTATTTAGGTATAAATTCAGCATTTTAATTATCTGCGCCACTGCAGTATACTAACTGTCTGCCATTAATTTTAGACGTTTTTACATGGAGATAGTACATGAGGGTTTAATCCGTCTATTGATTTTTTCTTCAAACTGTGAACAAATGAGAGTTTAGTTTAACAGTTTTAAATTATCTGAACTTATAGTATAACTATTGGGGCTTAAATATGGAATATCAATTTTATTTTAAATTGTAGCGTAATTAATCAATATTTTTGAAATGTTTTATACTTTAGACATGTAATATTTCTTTCATAGGGTTAAAAATAAAAGTTTCTTATCATGATGTGTATTCAACACATTTTACTGCTACTGTAAATTGTTATCTGTGGTCAAAATATGTGAGGACATATATAATTTCTACTGTTTTTATTGCGTTAAATGTTTTTTTTTCAATTTTAAGAATGTCACTTTTAAAACTTTATATTATTCTTGCTATACTGAATGTTGTATAATGAGTGACGTGTTTAAAACGGTCTGTTACCTATTCAGAATAAGTTTCTTTTTTATTAAAAAAATGTGAATTTATCTTATTTTACTATTGTTTGGTAATTAAAAACTAGTTTAAACTTTATAATAATTGCTTACGAAATGCTTAAATCTAAATGGTAAAGAAAACTGGGGGATTATTTGCATTATTACGTTTTCTTTCATTTCCAAATTAAAAAAAATTAACATACTATTAGTTTAAATATGTTACAAACTTTATTTATAATGAATAAAGATCCATCTTAGTTAATTCGTGATTTTTTTGTTTCAGTTACATTCAAATTGACATGAGCATCAAATGTATTTCTTGTTTGCATAAGTGAAGACAAAAAGTATTTAAAGCATTATTGTATGTAATCTTGTAACTTATTTTAATCAAACATTAATAGTATTTTTAGTATAAACACTGTGACATGTAATATTTATTTAAAATCCTAAATATTTTTAATGCCTAATTTTAATGTTTTAATTGTTTATTAAACCTTGACTTGATTTTTTATAAATTTGGTGCTGCTAAGGTTGAATTTATACTTTAAGCGTACATTTTGAACTATGAGTGGGTAACTACAAATAAAATAAAATGTATTTATAATATTTTATGCAATTTGCAAACAGATTTGTATATGTATGAATATTCCATTTGCATTAGAATATATTTTTTAAATTGTCTATTTACTTTTAATTTACTTTGGATTTGGAATCATTATTTTAATTAATTTTTTTGTATTATAAAAATTAGGCTTATTGATTTAAATTTAAAAAAATAATTAATTAATTAAATTGGTTTTGGTAATTATTATTTAGTTGTACATCGTAGTGACGATATAACAATATGCATTGTATGTAAATATTACTGCTACAGGTTAAATAAAATTTTTTAATAAGGTGAATAAATATGTTTCTAAATAACTTTGTTATATCTTGTTTTAATATAAACTATTTAGGGAACTGCAACCTTCAAAGTTGTTTGGACCGGTTAATGTATTATTTTGTTGATATAAAACTTTTCTATTAAATATTTACTTGTTTTGTTAACTTAAGTAGACATGTCTAAAGACCTTAATCAAATATAATTTTAAGCACTGAAATCTGATCAAAGTTGTAATGTACTTTGAAAGGAGGAGCTGAAACTAGCTAACGTTTGCACTTGAAAAACAAAACAGTGATGAATATCCTAAAAACATGAGAATTACTCATAGAATTGAAAAAATTCTGTTTGAAAGACATGTATCCTGACCCTTATTTGTAGATTTAAAAAAATCAAAGCCTATACGTAAACAACTGAACTATAATTTTAAAATGTTTTGCAGTCAACGTAGTTTATATTACAAGGAATATTAAAGAACACTGTAAAATTTACATTGTGAATTTTGTTTAATGAATTTAACTGTTTATTTTCCAATATTGTGAATTTATTAATGATTAACTGAGTGGATGTAAATTTATCTTAATTTTGAGTTTAGTACGCTCAAAAACTTGCTGCATTTATGGAACAAGAAAATATTCCTAATTTGAAAGTTTGGACGAGTAGTATGCAGCGTACATATGAATCAGGTAAATTTGTTAAATGTTCACAAATGGCCTACTGGAAAGCACTGGATGAATTGGATGCTGTGAGTTTTCACGAAACTATTCATTTCTTTTAAATACTTTACACCCTAATGAAACAATCTGTTTGTTTTATGTTTTAATGATTTTATAAAATGAAAATTGTGTAGAACAAATGTTGATTATAGTTGTTTTTTACTTTTAACAATTTATAATTTATTTTTTAAATAAACATATTTTTAATAAAATAAGTTGGACAATCTAAATATTTAGTTGTTATATTACGATTGAAACCAAAACAAAATGCTGTTTTCATTATTTTATGTGTTGTACAAAACTGGTTCACAGAAAAATATTTTGTTACAAAATAAAATAAAGTTAACATTTATACATGTTTCTTGAAGTAGATTTTTCCAAATAATTTAAGGTTAAAAATAACTGTTGTTTTATTTGAAGGGCGTGTGTGATGGAATGACTTATGAGGAAATACAGGAAAAGTATCCAAGAGAATTTGCATTACGAGATACTGATAAATATCATTACCGTTATCCGATGGGTGAGGTGAGTACTGTTCATTTTTTTGTTTCAGCATTGTACTACAAAAATACAGGAACATATTACAGTTTTAGAATTATACTATTTGTTTAGTGTTAATTTTTAAAAGAATTTAAACAATAAATATTTCCGGTATTAGATTACTGTTACCTTTTGTTAATCTAATACTATGAAGCTATATATATATATATTTATTATTTTTTTATTATTTATTTATTTATGGTTATATATATATATATATATATATATACCAGATAAACAAGCTGCTGTTAAAATCAATACTGTATAATGCATTCGTTTTTGTGACACTATTTGATTATATGACGCACATCGAAATTGTACTAAAACAGTTGTTAAATATTATCTTTACAGTATAAGTAAAACATTTTATACCAGTATCATTATAAAATTTTAATTTAGGTCAGAAACAAGAATATCGACATTTAAAAAATGAATAACAAGCAAATTAGTTGCTAAAATCTAATTATATTGTAAAATATGTTCACATATATAAAAATAAATGATAAAAACTATACATTTTTAATATTTTAAGTAATATTCATTTATTTCTAAAATTCTCTGAAAGTATGCAATGTAGTGGTTCTTACATATTTTAATCCAATATTGTGGAATTTGATTTTGCATTAAATATTAATTTTCTTAATTGAACAGTTTTATTTCTTAAACCATTTACATTATATTTTTAAATGATGTTAAAAAGATTACAATTATATGAAGGATTGTATTGCCTGGATGCAATTGTATAAATGTAAACGTTTGTTTTAATGATTTGTAAGAGTTTCGATCGCGACAATACAGATCAGTTGGCTGCGGCCAGTCATTCTGGTGAGATGGTGATGGTGGCAAAATAGCGGATCTTCAATATGCAGACGATGCGGTTCTTGTGGCAGAAACCGAGGATCTACAAAATGTGATTCAGGTTACTTAAAAAGCCTCAGAGAAATATGGCTCATATCTTAATACTAAAAAACTGTGATTTTAGCAAATGTCCCCTTTAGAAATCCAATCACAGTTAATGGTAATCCACTTCCAATGGTTAATGAATTTACCTGCCTAGGCTCTGTCATAGATGTAAAAGGATCCAGCTCTTCAGAGATTTAAAGTCGTATCCCTCTTTGCTGCAGCTTTTGGATGTTTATGTAAACCTTTATGGAACAAAAATAAAATTCCTTTTAAAACCAAGATTAGAATATTTAAAAGTCTAATGCGTTCCATTCTACAAAACTTGAACCCTCACTCAAGTGGATATATCAAAACTTGTTCATTATGAGCAAAGTTGTTTAAGACCCATATAATTTCGCTCGCTGTCCTTTATTAAACGCAAACGTTTAATAAGTAATAAAATATTTAGACTATTTCCAGATACTTGTAAGACACTTAACGTTCATTGGCCATGTATCCCTAACACAATAAAAGAAAGACGATTAAAATGGATTGACAATGTTTTATGTAGATTGCCCACTTATTTAGCCAGGATGGTTATGCAAGCCCATTCATTATCCGGATGGAAAAGGAGACTGAGTGGCCAGCGGAAAATTTTGACGGAGATTGTAGCACGCGAACTCAGTCCTTTTGTATTTTTTCTAAGCCCACTCGTTTAAATGAATTATATAATTGGGTGTCCGTTTGATTACCGTTTGCAGCTACTAGATGTTATCGGATGGGTTTGATTCGGGATGTAATTAACATTTAAAGTTAGCATATCTCAAGTGTCGTTCATTAAGTACACGTTGTAAAGTTGATGTTTAGCATGCTTTTGGACTCCCCTGAGTGATAATAACATATGGAGGTTGTTTATCCCCGATGATTATGTTTTAATAAAGGTTTTTGCTCTTTATATGACTAAAAATATATTAATTTTAAAAGTTTAATAAAAATTATGTTTTTTATTAAATATAGACTAGAACATTGTTTTTGTTCAATCCTTTAGAGTGTCACATTGAGGTCTAGCATTAAATACAAAATAGAATATTTTATCGATTTTAGTGCTATCCTAAACAATTACGGATTCGCTTTATTTTAATGGATTTTTGTATTTAATTTTATAATTTTTAACAAATAATAAGTTTTAAATATTTTTGGCTGTAATAATATCAAAATAATTAATAATAATAATAAAAGTTGATGGCAAAACCATCTCTTTATCAGTTCCAAGTTCTCAAAGCATCTCGAATAATTCCTCTCTACTGTTTACGGTTTTCGGAGCCGTGCATAGATATGTCAGTCCAACGACTTTGCCATTGTTTCCAAGATAAAGTCCCAGCCAAAATAGGATGGAGATCGTTCTGAACAACATCCATCTAAGTACATTTTTAACCACCTTTCATTTTTTTCCAATTGGAATTTGGACAAGCCAAAGTTACGAAACGTGAGATTGAACCATGCTTTTTACGGAGAACGTGACCAAACCAGCGCAATCTACGTTGTCACGATACCAAAGAAGGAAGTTTATGGAATTGAAGGTCATCCAAATTTAGCGGTTACTGATATTTTTTGTCCAATTCCTTGATATGGATAATGCAAAAATGACTGTTGTGCCAAATATATCTGAGATATCTTGCCTTAAATTTGTTGAGCTTCATAATTTCTGACCCTGTAAGAGTCCAGGTTTCAGCTGCGTACAGAAGCACTGTGCGAACCAATGAACAGAAAATGTTCATCTTTGCTTTTGGATTGATGTTTTTTCGTCTCCATAATGGATTAGCAAGTTTTCCAAACGCAGTAGCAGATATACAAATTTGACGAGGTCCAAATCGAGCGCTGTACCGCTAAACCACCCCGGCACTCTTAAAGGAACATTTTTTCAACGTTTTCTTTAACTGTAAATTGACTGATTTTATTCAATTGCAGATAAGTGAATATGAAAAATGAGCTAATTCTTCATTTTTTTGTTTGTTTAATGGACTTCATTCTATTTCTTTTCCATTTGGTGATAATAAAAATATCATTTCGTTTACTAGTTGATGGTGCAGATCTAGTTCCAGTTATTCTTAAACATGTATAATCCATGAAAACTCTGTATACAATCCTTGTACTTACCTCAAACAAATCTGCAATTTGTTTAATAGTTAAACCAAAATTATAACTTTTATTTATTTGTTCGCAATTTTTAGCAGTTAAGAAAATGTTTCCATTATTTAAACTCATTGTAATCAAAATTGTTGTTCAAAATTGTGCCAAGGTCAAGGGGTGAAATTAAAAATATGACAAGTATTTAAAAAATTTCTTTGATCTTTTTTTCATATCATAATTAATGTTAAATTTTGTATTGAAATTATTGTTGCGCAATCTTCTTATGTTATTAACTCAATATGTATATAATTTTTATGTGTAACTATTACCATTTACCCATTTGAATGCTATTTATCCAAAAATTCCAAGACACTTAAATATTTATAATTATAAAAACCTTAAATAATTAACTTCAAGCATCAATAACACATATTATTTTGCATGTCTACTTTGTTGAAAAAAACTCTAAAATAGTAATAATAGAATTAATCAGTGTTTGCAATTGTATAACAAAGTTTATTTGATTCTTTTATTATTCTATTTATAATAGAAATATGATATGGTCACTCCTTCAGTATTAGCAAATACGTAGTATTTTTCTTAGGGTTTTTCTTTGGTCTACTGGCTACATATGGCATACATATATACATACATATACCTCAAGTAGGCTGCATGCTTGTTTTTATAGTTAAAAGTGAAAACTCAGTTGTACTGTTGTGCTTTTGTATCCTGATCCATGTCAATTGAATTTTAGAAAGTATCTACCCAATAAGCATTATCACTGTTATTGGTATCTAAATTTTATAAGTATTACTGACATTTTCATAATTATCAGCATTTGAATATTAATCTGTTTAAATGCGGTCAATTACTTGCAAGATTAAGTAGGCTACTATTTTTCACTAAAATCATTTTAAAATTAGTTCTATTTAATATGAAAAATTTAATTAATTTTTAAAATGTTTGCTTACATATTGTGGTGAAATAATATTTAATGAGCTAAATTAATATAACTTACCATAATCAGAATTGCTTTTTCTAGTTATTTAAAAAAAAATTAAAAATTAAAACTTTTGGTATATTTGTTCCTTTTTAAATTTAGGATTACTTTTAGCGTAATAGTATTTTTAAATCTACAAATGCGAAATTTATTAATAAGTCCAATAGGCCAATGATAGATAAAACGCTTAATAAAGCTGTGAGTACATAATATTTTGTTTGTTTAAAAATGGTATTATACTTTGATATTAGTATTGTTGATTTATTTTTAGAAAGTTTTATGTTATTTTCATTATCAATATAATGCAAAACTTACATATTAGGTTGTTTGTATATACATTTTTAAAATAATTAAAGTTTTACTAAAAATAAACCTAATCTTTTAGAAATTTTAAATGCCGTAATAAAGTTTTAACTAGCTTTTTTGGTAATAATAATAATAATTATTATTATTATTGTAATTATCGGTATTTTAATAAAATTGACGTATTCTACATCGCACTAAAGAACATCTTTTATTGTGAATATTTTTTCTTAAATTCTTTTAAAATATTATTTTTTTAATAATGATTCAGTTTAAAATTGTAGTATATTTAATTATTTCAGTCATATCATGATTTGGTTTGTCGCCTGGAGCCGGTAATTATGGAATTGGAAAGTCAGTCTTCTGTGTTGGTAATTTGTCATCAAGCCGTGGCTCGATGTCTGTTAGCTTATTTCGAAGACAAATCACAAAGTAAATGTTAAAAAATCAATTATAATTGGTTGATAGTTTATAGTCTATTTTAAATTTATATTATAAAATAAATTTTGTTATTTTCACTTTGAAATTAAGTTTTTACGTTACATTATTTATTAATCTATATTGCATAAATTAATTGTTATCGTTTGGTAGCAATACATTTAAAAAGTATTTTGTGGAACCTAAAATTTAAACATCTTGTTATCAAACACTGAATTACAATGATCCAAATTAATTAGTTTGAAATTTGAATCTAATCATACAGTTGAAATCGCCAAAGGATTAACGTTTGGAATGAAAAAGTAAGATAATAAACAATAAAATAATTTATTTGATTCTAAATGTATGATTTATGGATCTAAAGGTCTTCATAATTTTTTGTTTACTTCGCTTAAATATCTGTAATTAATATAAGTAATATAAATTGTGTAAAACTAGACTGTAACAGTCTCTATTCCGATTGGGAAAAGAGGATGGTTTGAGTGCAAGTTTAGTATCATTGGATATATATATATATATATATATATAATTCCGATGATTGGGTATTAATAGTGAATTTTTATTCTGTTTTAAGACATTTATATTATTGGTTTGATTGATAAGGTTTGTTTATTTACTATATCTTTATAGAATGCCATGATTACAACTATTAAAAACATTAGATTAAAATTTACTTGTAAAAGTTTTACATTAAAAAAAAATGTTTAATCCCTAAAATTTATATTTCTACCAATACAGGTGATTATCTAAACCTGCTCAAACAACTTTAGTTCGTTTAAGCGTTATTTAAATTAGTTAATTAACACAATCATTTTAAACGATTAAAGGCGTCGGCTTAATGTGATTGATAGTTTAGAAAATATCGTGGTGTCTAGGTATACATTGAAACAAATTATCCTTAATTAAACAACAGTCGTTCAAATCCGTCCCCATTTTATCCATTGTTTTAATTAATTGCAGAAGTAAATTGCCGTAGATCAATTATCACTATTTTCTACGTTAATAAAGTTTGAAAGTTTGACATTATGGTTACTTGATTGGAGTTGTGTTTATTATTGTAAGTAAAACATAATTTGGTTCACTAATTGTGATATTGATTAGTTAGATACTGAGGTCACACATAATGAGGTCAAATTATCTATTTTTTCATTGAATATGTGCATCTAAAGAAGGATTGAAAACATTTTCGCTTTAAACAATATAGGCCAACAAGGTTTTTCCATATGGTTGCACTTTTCGCCATTTAATCTCACGTGACATTGATTTTAATTAGATTTCATTAAATGGGTCTTAGTTAAGTTTTCAGTGGTTTATCAATCAACCATTCTGCCATCTTTAATCGTTTGTTCTAAAACCGTTTTTGCGGGAAACCTCAAATTTAATCAAGTGATTTTTTCATTTGATTGTATTGTCATCTAGTGAACGAGAGTTTTATTCATAACCTCATTGTTCGAAATATAATCGCGTTATACTCAAACTTAAATGGGCATGGATTTGATTCCCACCACCGGCACGAAATGCAAGCTCTTTTTTATTTTTGTCAAAACATATCCATTCACTAAAAATATTCATTGTGAAGTATTCAAGCAATTAAATTTTCAATTAATATTTTCTCTACGAATTTTAATGTGTATACAACCACCGAAATTTGTAACCAACATTTTTGTTTTTTGATAATTGATACATAATTGGACTTGTAAACTTGTGTTATAGAAACATATAATTATATTTTGTATTGCTTCTAATGTCTCATTAAGTCAATTGATGTCAGAAGACTAATTGGTTATTTTACAACGGTCCTCTTGATACTGTACGCCGGGATAAATCGATCACTGGTAGAAACCGAAACTGTAATAAATTTTATTCAGTTAAAACACTTTGTTCTTCTACTTTTGTTGCGTTTATAAAACCGTTGGAGTCGATTGTTTGATGTATTTTACAAATATAAAAATGACCACATTACCAACCAATAGTGATAAAATAAAAAATATTTTTGCTGTGACAGATTGGATTTGTAACATAGTAATTACATGTTTTCTATAAGGAACCCATACGTAAAACCTAACAAATGTCCACTTTCTGATAAGTGTTTCCTGTAAAACATTCAAAGCAGCAATAATGAAAAACATTTTTATAGAAAATCTTGAAAAATGCTTTTAATTTTAATGTAAATTTAACAAGATTTACTGGAAGTTATTTAAAAAGTTGTTGGCACTTTTTAATGCTGTTGTGGATAATGATTTGTTTAATGCAATTGTTTCCTTTTTGAAACTTGTCACTTTCAAAGATGTTTGTTTGCTTCATTGTTTTGTAGAAGCCTTTGCCAATTGCAGACAATAGGGTTACTCCATGCCAATTGTTTCAATCGTTTAAACTTTCTGTACAAGGTCACGATTACTACTTGCTCCAATTTTTAAGATTTTATTTATTCATTTATTATTATAAACTTTAATACATCAGAGGTACATTCACTATATGCATACATACATAACATATAATTAGTGTCATAATATAAAATAGAAGTATAAAGTAAAAACAAAAATTAGACAAATTAATCAATGTACAAATCGTTTATTGTGTGCTCAAAGCTACTTTTATTGAATTATTTGAGCCAATAACTTTAATAATAATAATGAGTGATAATGTGAAGTGTGTACTTAAAGTGTGTGCAAGTAGTTCACATAACAATAAGTATAAATCATTTTGGTAGGTTAGTAACAAGGTCATTCATACATTGAACAGAGTTAGTAAGTAATCGGATAAAGACGGCATGCACGAAAATTAAAGTTTATTAGTCCTTAACGGTATCTTGTTTTCTCATATGATTTTGGTTTTTTCAATATTTACTGTGTAGGATGAGTAGTGTTGCTTTCAATACGTTGTATAAATTGGAGGCATGATCTAATATGTCCATTGAATATTTCATTTAGAAGATCACTGTATTTAATTGACGAAGATGTGGAAATAAGAGTTATACATCTTTTGATTATAGTAAAATCTTGTTTGCTTAATTTAGGAAAAATTAAAGGTGAACAGTATAATTGAACCGATGGAAAACATGATCTGATATATGACTGGATAATATGGGGTCCTACTTTTAATTTACGAAGCTGTTGTATGAGGAAAGATAACATCTTTCTAAAATATGAGCGACATGATTAAACTGCGAAAGATTCTTGTTTATTTGCTATCTAACAACATATTTAATTTTGGAGTGTTCATATATATATTGCTATTTCTTTAGCTCTAAGTGATTCTTTTCCTTCAATCTTTAAAAAATATTTAGCATTTGAGAATTTGATAAAATTGCATTTTTTTGGATTTAAATTAAGATTGAAATTTTTAGACCATTATTCAATATTATTAATTAAATTTTTAAAACTATTTGGATCATTGTTTTAAAAAACCTTTTTTCATAAAACCACATTGTTAGCATATTTTAACAAATGAGAAGGTAGAACAACGTTCAAAGAATCTTGCTTATAACGTTATGTAATATTGGATAGGTAATCAAGCTCACATGCTATTACATCATCTTTATTTTAAGCATTTCTGTCATTATTTTGTCAAACTCATTTGCTTTAATATTTTTTAATCCTCGAATTGTGTAATTCGTTTTATTTTCTAAAATGTTATAGCTATTTCCACTTGTTTTATTATATTCTTATCTTAATTAAAATCTACAAGAATATTTGACATAAAGCGATTAATTGGTCTTGAATTTTTAGCATCTGTTGAAAGTTAACAATTACTTCTTTCAATTGGGATAATAGTACTACTTCTAATTTTTTATAACTTTATTAAGTATCTTTAAATTATTTTTGTTGCTGTTTCATCTGCCTTTTACTTTTTTTTTGTAGTGACAACTTTTATTAACCTGTTTTACTGAGTTTTTGTACTTATGTAGTATTTTCCAGCAATCTGAATTCAGTGGCTTGATAAGCGTAAAAAACGTAGAACAATAATGAAGTTTATTGGTTGGTAGATGGCGCCACTGTTTGCAAAGATTGATGAGGTCGCCTAATTTTTTGTTAGGGTTACCTTCCTTAGCCTAACGGCTACATATCGTATACACATAGCTTAAGATACCTTTTAAATATCTTTAATATACGCTTGCATCTACCCGCTGTATCGAAAGCTCATACCACTGTGCACTAGGTCCCTACTGTTATTAGTCCAGGATGCACCACGTGGAGGAGGAACAGTCAGGAATATCACCATCATTGGAAATTGAGATTTTATAAGCATTACCTAAATTTTCAAGATTATTCACATCCCCATGAGACTGTTGAAATCTATTGTTTCTTGGTCTACGCAATACGTCCTCTACATAGTTTGTGATTACCTAGTTAATTAATTTCCATTGTTTATTTGACGTTTTAATCAATTGTAGGTTTTTAAATTTATTTGAGATGCTAATGATTTTGAGGATTTGAGTAATGTTTATGAAGTTTCAATTTCCTATTATAGTGATATTGTTATTATTATTATTATCATTAAGCTTTAATATCTCACTAGAGGTACATTGAGCGTCAAATATATTTTTACCATCAATATAAAAAAATACTAACACAACATGGACTGAGTGTACAGCGATATAAATGGGCTTCTGCTTTTTCAGGTGGATGCAAGTACAAGCATACAATTAGGGTATCTTAAGGTATTTTTTTTATTTACAAAATCCTTTTGCTTTAAGAATAAGCATGGGGCAATAAGACAACAATTACAGCAAAACAACAACAACAATAACAAAGTTTCGTTGGCATTAAATATTCTGCAAATCGAAGATTGCGCTTTCTTTCGGCTTTCACTCAACCTTGTCATCTGGTAACTTTGCCATCCAGAAACGTTGTTGTTTGCCGGAATGACGTCATCTTTTATTGTTTCCGCAGCAGTATAAATTTTTACAGAGGCCAGGTTGCCAACCTTGCGCTCAAACTCTCCTCCTTTATCCAGGCTTGGGACTGGCTAGATTGAATCATTTCTAATCCAAACTAGGCGGAGTTATCTTAAGGTATACGTATACCATATGTAGCTGTTGGGCTAAGGGAGATAACTTTGACAAAAAATCAGGCAGCCTAGTCAATTTTTGTGAACAGTGACGCCGTTACAAAAATGACGTTTACCAGCCAAGAAACTTCGTTATTTTTCTACTTTAATAATGTTTATAAATCCATTAGAGTCGATCATATGCTGTAAAAATATAGAAATAATGAAGCGGTAACTACGCCACTAACCACAATGAATTAATGGTTTAAATTTATTTTTTTAATAAATTATAGAATTAGCTTGGGATAGTTTTTTGTAAATCGAAATTATTTTGTAGTTGTTTTCTTAATTATAATTGCATTTATTTTACAAAAAGGTTGTGATGTAAAGCAACTCCAAACACTTCTTAGCACGTTAACTATGTAGATAAAACAAATAAGCAACCTATTTTGAAAAACAATGTGATCTTTATCTAAATCCTCACTACACTTGATTTTGAAATGTTCAGTCCGATAGTTGTAAATAACAGCACGCACATTTTTAATTTAATCTAAAATCTTAGAAGATAAATTTTACACTTTTTGATAAACTCTAGTAATCTAAATCTTTGTGTACAGCTTAATGGAACATGATTAATTGCAGATTTAAAAACGGTAATTTTATGCATTAAAAAAATTTAATATTAAACATTTTCTAAATTATTTTTGTTTACTTCTTTCAATTCTATTATTCCATTTCTTATTAATTTTGCGATAATAAAATTAACATACTTTTTACTTCTGGATCCGTTTAGTTCATTTGCGGATAATTGGGAAGATGTTTTATTCACAAACATCTTCTACACCCAATACGTTTATTTTATGAATTTGACCTAATCAAAATTTAGTATAATCCTATGTAAACTGACAGTATAAACTAAACAAAATTACTTCAAAATTTTAAACTAACCACATTGACCTTGATTATTAAATTAGTTGTTATATTGTAACAATTTTTATAAAACAAGGGTTTTTTAAAATTAATGATACTAAATTATTATTACTTATAAAATAATATTTTAAAAAATTTAATTTTTTATTACTTAATTTTATAAATATGTTGAAAATTAAAATTTTCGCTTCAAAGTAATTAAAGCTTGAATGTTCCAGGCAGTCACTGTTTTTATTTTAGCATTAAAACAAATTTTTTCCGCAAAAAACGTTTTATTTGGTTAGTTACCTGTTGTATTATAACTTTTTTGTTATTACTTTTAAACTGTTTTTTAATGCATTTTACATTTATGAATATATTAATTTAATTTTAATTACAGCCGAATTACCCTATATACATGTACCATTGCACACGGTTTTTAAATTGACACCAACGGCTTATCGATGTATCGTTGAACGCGTTGATTTACATGTAACTGCAGTTGATACGCATCGAAAAAAACCAGAAGTATGATTGAAAACATTTGTTTGGCTGTTTATAAATACTTTTAAATGTTATGAATTTTATTGAAGGTAGTTTTTGAATTGCTTGGAACGTGTGTAATCGGTAGTTTTGGCTACTTTGCTTAAGGCATTTGACAATTAAACGATTGTAACAGGAAACAATTCTTTTAATAAACATTTTTCAAAATTCCGAGTATTGATTGATTAAAAATCTTTCAGAATTCATTGAATTTGTTAAGTTTTACTCGTTTAAAGGGAGATATTGTTGAATATCAACCAAACATTCTTAAACATTGCTATCAACACAAAATTGTTTGAATTTATTTGTTTTCTAATTATGCAATATAAAGCATTTTCTAATTTTTTTATTTAAAATTAATTAATTAATTTCAATTTTTGTTATAAAAAAGTACTTTTTACTTGATAGTGTACTGTTGTTTTAAAAGGCACTGAGTGTACTGCGGCACATCTAGGCTTCCACTTCGGCCGCTGAGTACAAGTATACACTCATGTAAGATATAGGTATACCATGTGTAGCTGTTGAGCTATGAGAAATAGCCCTGATAAAATTCAGGTGACCTTGTCGATTTTTGCGACTTGTTGGGCCGTCATGAAGATACTGTCTATCAGCAAAGAAATTTGTTATTCTTCTACGTTTGACGCGCTTATCAAGCTATCGGATTCAATCGTTTAATATGCCGTATAAATATGGAATATAATGAAGAGGTGAATATGTCTTCAACCAAAATCAATGAATGAATTACATTTTTTATATGTTCATAATATGTTCATAAATTATTTGAATTAATTTATTATAAATAAATTTATGGGATGTATAGATATTTGGTTTATGTGAACCATTTTGTAACTAACATAATTTGATAATATAACTTATCATAACTTGTTTTACCGTTTAAAATTAATATTTGAACGTATTTCATACATTACGTTTTTACATTTTATACTTACAATATTTTTTACTTGTTATAGAACACCGATACACATCGAACGTCTTTTGAAGCACTAAAATCTGTACCTCCTCATTATTAATTGGCGTGTACTACGTTAGCTTTTTTGTTTTCAATAATAAACACTATATTGTTTGTTTTGTTAGCTTACTTTTAGCACTATTCACGTCGATTTATTTACTTGTTTTTGATATATTTATTGCTCAATTAATTTTCTACAATTATACCAAATAAAATTATATAATTTTATTTATTTTATTTCTGTGCATTTAGTTTTTCTAGAAACGTATATTTTTTACTAAGACACATTTTCAATCTGGTCAGTTTGTTCAATTGATTTGTTATTTTTATTATTAAAAATGCTTAAAAATTGTTTTTTTAATAATTTTAATTAGTTTTGTTTGTTGAGCATTTTTAAACAAATAATTTGCTGTGAATGCACAGGTTCTTTGATGTGATAGATTGAATAATAAGACTATTTATTTTTTGTGATTGAACTGTCTAACAATTATAGTTTTGAAAATGTTTTGAATACGACGAACATTTAAACAGCTAAACTACAACTAACCTAAATGGTGTTTTTATCACATATTTAATTAATGAATTTTATAATAGTATGTGAATGATATTCACACTTTGTAACCCATTTTCTGTAGTCAAAAATAGTGTTGATTTTAAGAAATTTATTTTAACATTTTTAGTACATATATATATATATATATATATATATATATATATATAGTTTACGTCTTCAAATATTTTTATTTGAAGTTTGGTTGTTTCATGTATTAATAATGCATCATTTTTTATTTGGTTTTTACTACTTGTATTTATCACGGGTAACACTATTTAGTAAGTGGATATTTGGCAAAGCCAAGCAAGTGCTCGTGATAGGATTCGAACCTATGCCCACTCAATCTACCTCTACCAATCCTAAGATCTTGACTTCTATTATAGAAAAAGTTTTTGGTTAAATATTATTTGCAAATTTCCTTTTAAGGTCAATACAAACAAATACAATTAAATGTATTCTATCGGCAAACACAAATAGTTTAAATATCACATGCTTTATTTTAATCCATAGACCTATATATGTTATGAATAAACAATTTTAATATATCTATTTTAGTTAGTATACAATCCAAAAAGTGTTTATATTTAAACAAACTAGCAATTTTAGGTTATGAAATTTTATTAACTTAGCTATCTAATTTTTAACCATTTTCGGGCATAACCACTTATCAATTATCAATCCAACATTATAACTATCGAGTTTTCCTTTAAATAAACAAGCACATTTCTTGTGAGTTGTATTCCTTGTTACTTTAAAGTTTACATTAGAACGTTGGATTGGCAGTTTTTATTTATTTGGTTGTTACTGCTTAAATATTTTACGGCAAGTGTTTTTCAGCAAATGGACACTGGGCGAAGCTCAACCGGGGCCCGCAGTCAAACTCAAGTCGAGCGTTGTACCATTAGACTACCCCGGCACGTGACTGCATAAACGTTGGTTTTAGTTTGTTATCTGTCATTATAATCTATATGGACAGATAACTGAAGACTAAATATAAGCTTCAATTATGATGTATCGTGTGCGCACATGTTAAAAACTTCCCAACCCATCATTGATATTTTTAGTCAAATACAACTGTTTTTATTTTGGTATGGTGAATAAAAAATTTAAGAAACCAGAAAATAAACAGGTATGAAGTGAAAAATTCCATATTTGATAAACTAATTTAAAAAATATTTTAATTATTTTATTATAGATATGAGTTAATGCTTTTTGATACTGAAGTATTATTATATTAGATTAATTTTTAACAATGTGATTATAGCTAATTTATTTAACTACTTTTTGACAAACTAAAACCATTGATTGTATTAAAAACTAGAGCTTTCAATAAATTCTATTTGCATAAAAAATGTATGGTTTTTCATTCATTAATGATTATTATGCTTAGTTTTTAAGAAAAATAGCATTTGATTTAATGCTAAATTTGTTCAAGATATATGAACCGATTTTTTAGATTTACGGTAAACTTTGTAAAAATGTTTTGAAATATTTAAACAAATATATTTTATATAGTGATAACTTTTTAAAATAAGTAGTGTTTGTATATTCTTTTGGTTTATTCATATAACATAATTTTGATAAATTCTACAGTTAATAAAAATTGTGCATTATAAAGTTACAAATATAACTTCATCTAGGAAGGATAAGAATTAAATCGACCAAGTTTGAATAAAGGCGGAGGATTTACAGTAGTAATAGCATTCAGTAAAGTTTTTATGATTAGAATGCTTTAAACTAGTTTAATGACAACTAGGATGTTTCCTTTAAATAACGCACATAATCTCCCGCATGAGTTATTTAAGATATTGGTAAAAAGTATCTTATTACGGACGGACTAAACTAAAGAAGAAATTCCAGCAGATAAGTTTGGAATAGCGTTTGAGAGTAATTAATATAAACAAGAAATTGCTAACAGGTAGAGGAAGAGAAAATTTCAAATTTTCGGATGGATGAGAGCTGGACAAACTTGACCTGCAAAAAATAGGGTGGAATGGCAAGAAGACAAAAACCTAGCTGAATGGCATGAGTTATTATATAGTGGGACTCAAAAAGAAATATAGTTATTATTATTCTTTCAAACATTTAGAGCCTAGTTAATATCATAAGGTGCGATGAGAAAAAAGTGAACTTGAATATGAGTGGTACGTACTTCAATGTCATTACAGCATATGTATCCCAAGCTGAAGGTGAGGAAGGTAAATTTTTAGAAAATCATAAGAAAACACTGCAGAAATCCGTAGAAGAAAAAGCATTACTTGGAGTTATTTTAAATAATCTAGAGGTGTTGAGATATATCATGGTGGTTGGGGAATTGAAGATACGGACCTTGAGTGTGAAGATAAATTGTAGTCTTTAATGACGCATTCCCGATCAGTACGTTTTTCAAAAATAAGAAACACCAATTGGTTACCTATCAGAGCGGTAGAAAACAAACCCAGGTGCACCTAGTACTTGAACTTAGCGAGTGTGTAAAATAATGAAATAGAAGTTTCCATATAACACCGGCTTGTACTAATGGAAATGAGTTTTAAAACGAGCAGAAAGGTAAGGGAGATTCAAAGCGGCTCTAACCATAGGGACATAGAGTTTATGTCACACATTGAAACCTTGAAATAAAATTATTAATAGAAGGATGAACAACAAAATAGGGCAACGTATAAATGATCTCATTTTTGCTCTCCGGACAATAATGGAGAAACCGAGAGTACTTCAAGTCTTCATTGATTTTGAAAAGGCATGCCATCGGATTTTAAGGCAGAAGGTGCAGAGAAAAATACGTGAAAACTAGGAGCTAATGAACGTTGACTTGCATTAGAGTTTGGTCCTAAAGTAATTACTTTCTCAATTAGTGATTGACGTGCTAACAAGAAAGTGAAGAATGACCACAGAGTATTTTGTTTGCCGACAATATTATTTTGTGTAACAGAAAGCAAGAAAATGTAAAAAAGTAGTGGAATTGGAGAAAGGTATTAAAGAACTGAGTTTTAAAAGTTAGTAGAGAAAAGAGAGTGTACATGAGTACGACTAAGAAAAATGTTGGAGAAATTACAATGAGGATACGTTACCTGGGGTATTAAAAATGAATTAAACTTGGTGTGAACAAAAATGCTTTGATAGTCTTTCCAAATAAAACATGTTACTGCCAGGAGGAAGCTGTTAACTGTGAAAACATTTTTTTTAAAAAGATTGAGGTTATTCAGTCTGTGAAAGAAAGAGTATTACAAGACGAATCTTTATCATAGAAGTGAAAAACGAAAGCAGGGATAGTCAAAGAGTCTTCTCTGTTTTCCTAAAAGCAAATATGAAACTATAAGGACTCATTGAAAGTGGCATTATAGACTGAACCAAATGGAGAAAGCTAACCAGAAACGGTGACCTAGCATGAAGAGAGAAAATCTGTAAAGAAGTAAAAGGTTGCAAGTATCTATTGTAACATTTTAGTTAGCAGATAAAGCTTACAAAATACTGTTGCTTTTAAATTATAATTTGAAATTAAATAGAGCTCAATTTTTTTAAGTATATATACTTTTCAAGAAAAAAAGTTTATAATTTCGAGAAATATGTTTATTTTTGCTTTGCACTTTAAATTTAAAATACTTTATTATTTAAACTTTATTTTGTAGGTTTATTAATAAATCATGTTTGTTTAAAGTAAACAGCTTTATGCGATTTTTACTAGTATGAAAAAGCTGCACTTCAAACACTTCTCATCGTTTTATATGCAGAATTAATGTTGAAGATGTAATTAAATTTCTTGAATAAAAATTATATTCTTGTCATTGTCCGTGTTTACAAGAATTTACGAAACTGTTCGATTTCCTGTCTACATTAACTTCATTTACAAGATGGCTATAAAAAGTGTTGTTATTCCTTAAGATACTTCTAATTTACTTTGGTTTATACCTACATCATACACAAGGTACTACATAAAGATACAGATTTATAAATATTAATTACTATTACTATAATTTAAAACAACATTACACTGGCGACTACAAGCATTAGTGTTTGCTGTTTATGGATATTTAAAAAAATAATGTTATTGTACTACTACTACTACTAATCATAATACAGTGCAAATATATGTTAATAAAACTAGCATTTTTAACTAGCATTTACAAGTTTATGCTTCTAAGTGCCAACAATAAGAAAACTCAACTGTTTAAAAAATTAATAATTAATTAGAGAAAAAATATTTTAAACAGATTTTTAATGAATCGAAGTTATTTTATATATTAAAAATCATAATAGTTTTAATAAAAACATGTTGAAATAAAAAAACACGTTCAAAAGTTTGAATTTAAATATAGTATATAGTCGTAAACTTAATGTAGTATGGTGATTTTTCACAACGTAATTATAACTATAAAAATTAGTACGTTAATTTCATTTCCGAAATACGTTATATCAGTATTTTACATATAGTTTGAAATAATAAACATTTTTTAAAAGATTATTGACTATTTAATCTTATATAGTTTTTCTCTTTTATTGTAATCAGGTATTTAAAAATCAATGGTTAAAATTAAATGTTTCTGTCAGCCAAAAAATATATATATTTATTTATGAACTATTTAGCCGTTTGGATTAACTAAATAGTACAGTACAAATAATGCAAAATATAAGTACATATCTCTATGACATACCACTTGTCATAAAAGTTAATTATATGTTTACTAAAATTAGTAAACATAATGTTAATTTTGATTTTTTTTTCACATTTCTGGAAAGCGTTATTATTAATAAAAAAGTTTTTTTATGTTTAAGTCAGATTTGGAAAAAACAATAATAGTTTTCGTATATAATTATGTTCTTTTATCAGTCTGATAACAAAACTTTGTCTGTACACATCAACTGTTATACGTTACAGGTTGTTTCACGAGATGAGTAAAAGTCGAACTCCATTTGATCCTTGGTTCAAATGTTATCAGTAAGAGAAACAAAAGTAATATAAAATTTTAAGTTAGAGAAAAAGTTTTTAGAAAAAGTAATAGATGTTATTGCACTAAATGGATAAAAAGGCGAGTAGGTTAATAGAAGTTAGTTAGAGCAAATTGGTCATAGGACCGTTTAAAGGACTGAGTTGATGACAAATTGATAATTACAGCAAGAAGTCTATTCCAGTGATTTATAACGTTGTGACAAAATGGTGTAAATTTATCCTAATGGTAGCCCTTGGTTTACCCAGCTTAAGATTATGCCATTTAGGTAAGTTTTGAGCTAGGGTAAAGAAAGGACTAAATATTCCTAAAGAGATAAATTGATGCACCAAGATGAGGTCATCACGGATCCGTCTATCAGTTAGTGCTAACAACTTAAGACAATGTAATCTTTGATAACAAGGTATATTCTTAAAGGATCTAGGCAGTTTGGAAACAACCATTTGTACCTTTTGTAAATTATTAATGTCGGATGTAAGGAAGAGTGCAGTCACCCAAACACAATCTTCCAGGTGTGGCCTTATATAAAGTATATAAATAAACGAACATACCGCCCAGATTCCTAGTAAAGAATTTAATAAATCGGTAACAAGTATAAATAACCTTGGTGTGGTGACCCATAAAGTTAAGTGAAGACCTAACCAAAACTCCTAAATCTCTTATTGACTTTACTGTTTCGATTGGTAGAACCTCATCAGGAGACATTTTAAAAATGTTACTTGATGGCTTTCCAAAAGTGATGTGTTTACGCTTAGCGTAATTTAGCGGAAGTGAATTGTCAAGTGCCCACTTATTAATATTAGAGATATCATTATCCAATACTTCTGGGTTAAAGCCCTAGATCTTAACATCATCAGCGTAAAGTAGAATATTGAATTTAATGACGAAAGGTAAATAACGGATAAAGAGAATGAACGGTAGAAAACCTAAAACCGAAACTTGATAGACCCCAGACGCTATACGGCATAGAGGGAAAAGGTCAGCTTCCAATCTGACCTTAAAGCAGCGGTTACAAAGAAAATCAGAAATTCAAAATAAAATGGGACTAGAGATGCAAAGGAAGCTTAGCTTAATTAAAAGCAAATGATGAAGAACTTTGTCAAAGGTTTTTGCGAAGTCAAAGTAAATGGCATCAACTGATAGGCTAGATTAAAAAATGGAAGTAATGCTATTGGTGTATGTTATAAAGTTTGTAAGACAGGACCTGGGAGCATGAGCCCGTGCTGAGCGGGGTTAATTATGTTGGAATTAGTGATGTGGTTAAGAATATGAGACCTGACTAACCTTTTCATTATTTTACTCGGTGTAGATAAAATACTAATCGGTCTAAAGCTTTTAGTTTTAAATTTGCATAGAATTGCAGGGATTATATATAACTAAAATGCATTAATTTTAAAGGTACAATAAAAATTGTGTTATTTTTTATAAAATATAAATTAAAGCACTGTTTAATGCTCTACAGTACCACATTAGGTTTTAGCATTAAATATAAAATTGCATTTAGATATGTTACTAAACAGGTACTATTAATATATTCTTACCTTAATGACTGTGTTTTTTGTTTTATGTTGTTAATTTAGAAAAATATTTTTTAATATAACATTGCTACTCAATATTAATAAATTTATTTGTTATTTTCTACTATATGTGCATAATAATGGTAAAATTAGACATTGAACCTTTAAGTTTAACAAAAATATATCTAGAACTACTTAATGTTTATATAGTTTTATATATATCTAAAACAACTGATTTTTAAACAACAAATTATTTACAAATGTTCACTTAATAAACCTCAATTATATGCGCTTATTATGTTTCTATTATATTAATATTAAAAATGTTTCTGTTTTGTATTATTAAAACGGCTTTTAAAAAACCTTACCAATAAACTTAGTTTTTTCCAATTATTACAATTCTTTAAATATTTTTTTATTTGTAGTAACATTTATTTTTTGCCTCCAGTTATTAAAACAATATACTTATTATTATTATTAAATAAAGAAACAAGTTATTACATAATATACATGTTTATGCATTTTCTGAATACTTTGTTAGACTTTCTAATTTTTTTAATGTTTAAATTACTCAGTTTATTTGGGTTACAAACATATTATAAATATTTTCCTTCTATAACATATATATATATATATATATATATATGCATTTTTACAAAGTTTTTAAAAGTATTTCAGGCTTTACAGGATACAGGATAATTCACGAGATTAGTAGGAGAAACTCCTTTTGATCCTCGGTTCTGAAATGTCAATATATCTGAGGGAGGGAAAAGAGTAAAACTGGGGAAATGTAAATAAAAGCTAAATGAAATTAAGAAGGGCATGCTTATCATAAGCTTGCTTAAAGGAATCAAGGGTGGGGGCTGAAATAATATGGGATGGCAAATTATTCCAAGCGGAAATGACCCTGTGGGAGAAATAACAACTACGGAGACGGGTACAGGCTCTAGGCTTGGAAAACTTAAACTTATGACCCCTTAACATTACCTGTGAGGGAACGAAAAATAATGCACTACGCCCAGAATGAACTAATTGATACACTAAAATAAGGTCGCCTCGGAGTCTTCTATCAGATAACGGAAAGAGCTTTAACCTTTTTAGCCGATTGTTATGATCAACATTTTGTAGGATCTTAGGTATTTTAGAAGCTTTTCTTTGAACCTGATTAAGTCTATGAATGTCACATTTAAGGATAGGGAAGTAACTTGAATACAATATTCAAGATGTGGCCTAATATAGAGCATATATAAAAGACGTGTACAACTGATGGAAGTATTCCCTAGAGTACGCTTAAAGAAATTAATCAACCTAAAACCCTTTTGCGCAGCAAGAGTATGATGGGCAGAGAAAAGAAGGGAGAATGAGAAAGTTACTCCTAAATCTTTAATAGATAGTACCGATGTAATAGGAGAGTCATTTAAAGGAGATGCTCTAAAAATGTTCCCCGAAGGTTTCCCAAAGCAAATATGCTTACATTTTGAGAGGTTGAGAGGGAGCGAGTTTATAGAGGCCCATTCGTGAATGTTAAAAATATCTTGCTGAAGAACCTCAGGGCTGGTCCCCCATATCTTAACATTATCTGCATAGAGCAGGATGTTCGATTTAACTACCCCAGGCAAATCATTAATAAAGATGATAAAGAGTAAAGGGCCTAAGACAGAGCCTTGCGGAACCCCTGAAGAAATCGAACAGGGACTGGATAGATCACTACCTAACCTAACTTTAAAATTCCTACAATGAAGGTAATCTACTATCCAATCGTACAAAGGCCCTACAATACCAAAAGACTTCAACTTAAGTAATAATAATTCATGTGAGACTTTGTCAAAAGCTTTGGCAAAGTCGAAATAGATAGCGTCAACAGAAGAAGAATGCTCAAGAAGCGAAGTAAGGCTATCAGAGTAATATAATAAATTAGTTAGACAGGAACGATGGGGTAGAAAACCGTGCTAAGATAAACTGATAAGTTTATTATTAGAAATATAATCAATAATATGAGCCTTAAGTAATCTTTCAAGGACCTTACTAGGAGTGGAAAGGATACTGATAGGTCTATAGCTATCCGGGACCTGCCTATCACCAGACTTATAAATGGGCCTAATATAGGCTTGCTTCCAAAATAGGGGAAGACGACTACTCAGAAGAGAAAGGGAGAAAAGTTGGGAAAGAACAGGGGCTAATATAATAGAGCATTCTTTAAGAACCCTAGGATAGATACTATCAGGGCCGCAAGATGAGGAATTTAGCTTATTTAGATGATTAAAAACCTGTTCAGTACTAAAGGAAGGGGAAGAGATGGAAGAACTAGGGCATTGTAAAAAAGACGAGGTATTGGGGATAGTTGAGTGAAAGACCGAACTGAAATAATTGCTAAAAAATTGCAAACTTTAGTCCTTGAAAGTGTAGATCCATCGTCCCCTTTCAAAGAAGGGAAAAAGTTATTAGAAGTCCTTTTGTTTTTAATGAACTTAAATAGAATACTTTTATTAGATTTGGCATTGTGTAATAGCTTACTAAGTTGATTATTCTTAAAAGCTCTAATCGCGTCTATACATTCATTCCGAAGGATAGAAAATTTACGATAAAAGATAGGAGACCAGAGATTTTCCAGAGCTTAAAAGCCTTCCTACGTTTAGCGAGACAACGAATGATTTGTCGTGGAAAATTGGGTTTCCTATGCCCAAATACCTTAAAGGGGACAAACATCCGGGTAACTTCCTGAATGACAGTGACAAAATGAGTGTAGGCAGCATCAATATTATCATTAGCAGAAAAATCCCAATTGAAATTTGCAAGATAAGACCTCATACCTTTAAAGTCAGCCTTCCTGAAATCAGGAACAGGAGAACTAATAGAATTGGAAACAAACTTAGGAGAATATGGGACAAATACCTCAAAAGAAAGAACGAAATGATCACTTTTACCTAGAGGAGGTAAATAAGAAATAGAGTCTACAGTTAAAGGATATTGAGTGAAGACTAAATCCAAACAGGATGGAGAGGAACCCGGTCTAAATCTAGTAGGGGATAAAATATGCTGGATGAAAGAGTGTTCAATACTAAAATTTATTAAGTTGGAATCAAATGTCTTAGGAGAGCTCAGTAATGCCCAGTTAATGTTTGGTGTATTGAATCTCCCATAATAATGTGGTGCTGAAAAGGTAAAGAAGTTAAAGAATGGAGTTCTTTAGGTTTATACACGAGTTAGATAGGAGAGAAAATTCCTTTTGATACTCGGTTCTGGGTATCAGGTATCAATATCAAAGCAATATAAAAATAAAAGTAATAAAAAGCAAATAGTTAAATAAAATTGTAAAGATAGTACGAATCATAGACCGATTTGAAGGACTTTAGGGACAAGGTTGAGACGATATGGGCCGGTAAACTGTTCCATGCAGAAATAACCCTGTAAGAAAAGTGATGGGAACTCAAACGAGAGTGGACCCTAGGTTTGGAGATCTTAAACGAATGTCCTTGACGGGAGTCGTTGGAGAGAGCAAAGAGATTGAAATGGTTAGTATTAAGGAGTTAATAGACTAAAATAAGATCGCCCCAGAGTCTCCTATCTTTGAGTGGAAAAAGTTTGAGAGTTTTAAGACGATTTGAGTAGGTGGGATTCTTAAGTGACCGCGGCTGTTTAGTGAAGCTCCTTTGTACCTTGTCAAGTTTTAATATATCCGCTCTTAAGATAGGAGACGTGACTTGAATGCAATATTCAAGATGTGACCGGATATAGAGTTGAAAGAGGAGGCGGGTACAACTAATCGGGATAGTGCCGAGGTTACGTCGGAAAAATTTAGCTAGCTGATAGCATTTAAAAATAGCCTTATTATGATGACACGAAAAGTTGAGAGAAGGGCTGAAGATTACGCCTAAGTCTTTTACCAGGTTAACTGCAGCAATTGGCTGCAAATTAAGAGTTGCAAAACTGTTGCCTGAGTGTTTACCAAGAGTAAAGTGGCTACACTTAGAGATATTTAGGGGAGGGAATTGAAGATGCTATTAACGTCTTCCTGTAATAAAACCGGGTTTGTGCCCCAAATTTTAACATTATTTGCGTAAAGCAGGATGTTAAAATGAACAATCGAGGGGAGATCATTAATGTATATAATAAATAATAAGGAAGCTAGAACTAATCCTTGAGGGGAAGGGAAGGAGGATACATTACCTAGCTTAACTCTAAAATGACGGTTTGTCAGGACATCCTGTATCCACGATAAGAGAGGAGGGTTTATGCCGAAAGATTTTAGCTTGCTTAACAGCGCTGAATAAGGTACCTTGTCAAAGGCTTTACAAAAGTCAAAGTAGGTAATATCAACAGATGGGGAGCGATCAAGCAGACAGGTAATGCTTTTTGTAAACAATAATAGATTAGAGAGGCAGAATCTTGTTGGCATAAATCCATGTTGAGCAGAATTTATGAGGTTATTGTTTATAATAAAATTAATGAGGTGGGATTTAATAATCTTTTTAAAAATTTTGTTGGGGCCCGAAAGGATACTAATAGGCCTGTAGCTATCAGGGATAAACCTACTACCGGACTTATAGACTGGACGGATAAAGGCAAGCTTCCAGATTGAAGGTACTTTGCCTAGTTGTAGAGAAAGATTAAAAATGAAGGCGAGGGGGAGCAACTACTGACGCGCATTCTTTGAGGACTCTTGGGTAGAGCTCGTCGGCTCCATAAGAAAAGAATTTTACCAATCCAAGATATTTAGCAACTATAGTGTGTGTAGCGATGGGACTCCCAGAGTCGAGAGTGGGCATGGGTGATAGAATTATAGAGGAATTTGTATTGAAAACAGATTTAAAGTATATTCCAAAATTATCGCAGATTTCAGGTAATGAGAGGAAGAAACCATTTTGATCTTTTAGCCTAGGAAAAGAGAAGTCTCACCCACGTTTATATTTAATATATTTGTAAAGGAGGCGCTTATTAGATTTGGAATTTTCTAAAAGTGTACGTAGTTTGTGGTATTTAAGCCGCCTGAAACCTGAGACTCCCTTATTCCGGAGATCGAGGTATTTGTAGAAAAATTTCGGAAGGCCAGTGGATTTCCATGTGCGGAAAGTAGAATTGCGCGATTTCAGGATACGAGGAATGTGCCGAGGGATTTTCGATTTGGGACGGGACGGGTTATGGAACGGGATAAAACGGTTTACTCCCTGTTTTACAATATTGATAAAAATTTTGTATAACTTATCAATATCGGTCGTTTGTGGGAAATCCCAGTTATAGCTACAAAGGAAATTTCTAAGTCCTGCAAAATCTGCTTTACGGAAGTTTGGGACTGGTGCGGACTGATGGTGAGAAAATAAGCATGAAATAGGGAGCTGAACCTTAAACGAAAAAAGAGGGTGATCGCTCTTACCTAAAGGAGGCCGAAGAGAAATACAGTCAATAAGCGAAGAAGGAGAGGAGAAGACTAAATCTAGAACGGAGGGGGAGCAACCAGTCCTGTATCTGGTTGGAGTTCGAACATGCTGAGTAAGAGCATGCTTAATGCTAAATTGAAGAAGAGAGTAATTGAACTGACTTGAGGAGCAAGTCAGAGCCTCCCAGTTGATAGAAGAGGCGTTAAAGTCTCCCATCAAGACCGAAGGATTGCGCGTTGTTAATAGTATTAAATAAAGGTCTTGAAGTAGGGCAAGATTACAGGCTTCGGTTAAATACATTTTTAATTTCTCTATCTGGATCTTTGTTTACTATCTATTAAAAAGTAACGACAATTCTTTTTTGTTTAATTAAAATATTGGATTTATTCTTAGGTTTTAACAGTTTTTTGACAATTTCTTATAAAACTTTAAAATTTTTCTTTACTGTTCTTGCTACATTTGACTTTTATTTTTGTTTTTTAACATTTTTTTGTTGCGCCAGTATTTGTCAAAGCAGTTTATTTAAATTTAACTATTCGTAAAATGGAATTGAATGCTTAATTGTCAATTCCAGAAATAAATATGTCTCACTATAAAAATATTGACATTATAAATGTTTACATAACACCTTCTGCTAGCACAGTAAAAATTAATTGTTTTTATAATTGGTTATTTGATTATCTTATCAATGTTAATAATCTAATCATATTAGCTAGTAATTTCAATCACGCGAATATTAACTTATTCAAACTAATAAGCCTCACTAATCTAGTTAATTTTTTTAAGACTTTAGAAACAATTAGACTATGTTTTTACAAATGCCCCAGATTATTTTTCAGTAAAATAATATGCACCTCTTTCAACATTTGACCACTCTATTATACTCAAAGAATTATTATTCAGAATATTTAAAGCCTGATTTTAAATCATTTATATATGTGCGAGATACATCAACTTTAAATGTAGCATTATTTAAATCCGCACTATTTAACATTAATAACAATAACTTTAACAATCTTAGCTTAAATGATGCTACTGTACTGTTTATTGATCTTATTAACAAATATTGTCCAGTAGTTAAGGTTGAGATAACAAACAACAATATTTTCTCAGTTAATCTTAAAAAACTTAGATGAGAAAAAAAGTGGCATATAAATCAAATTAATATTCTAAATTGAAGAACTTAAACAAACAATTTAAACTGGAAATCAAAAAACTTAATAACTTAATAATTATTTTCTATCAAACTGTATTTCACAAGCTATTTGAAAAAATATTGACAACATTTTTAATAAATCAAAAGTAAATTAAATTAAGATGGATACCAAAGAACTAAATAATTACTTTACTTCAAGCAACTCAAACACATCAGAAGTTAATCAATTAACAAAAATTATTCATCACCTATTATCAACGTTACTATTTAAAAATTTATTAACAAGTGTAAAGCAAGCACTTCTCTTAGACCTGATGGAATAATATGTAATTTATTAAAGCTCTATATGCCAGCAATTGCCCCATCATTATCTACAATAATAAGCAAATCTATTATGAATCTGTTTATATTCACACATTGAAACCTGCTTTGTGTGCACAAAAACAGTTCGTCACTACATTAAACTTAGCTTGGTCGTAATGATTGTGTGTAAATGTTTGAGTTGTATTAATTTAAATGTTATCTGTACCCCCCTTTTTTATTTTTGTATATATATACTAAAATGTTATATGTTTGTGACTGACGAGAATATACGAAATGAATTCATCTCACAATTTACGTCTTCTTATATTTTTATTTGGAATTATAAAGGGAACCCAATGCTTTAAATTATGATGTAGTTGATACTTGGCGTATCTCATGAATCACACTATTCGAAATGTTTCTGTCCTATCAACGAATTCAGAACACTGTTGCGCAATTACTTACACCTCAGTATTTTTAAAATTAACTGAGAAAATAATTTTTAACGACCTTAAGCCTATATTGCACATTATTAACGATTATCATCAATTTGCTTATAAAAATAATGATTCTACTCTATTATGGTTTTGTACACAAAACTTTCTTCAAATCATGATCTAAAAAAATTTAAAAATTTAATTAACAAAGTTGAAATACAAACTTTGATCTCAGTTTAAATTAATAGAAATCCAAGTTGGTTACAATTACGAGGCGTTCAAAAGAAACACTGGAATTAAAATAAACATTCAAATTAAATCAAACGAACATATGCACCTGTAACAAAATTAAGTATCTTGGGGTAAACATAAACAGCAACCTCACCTGGTGTGACCATATAGACTATATATTTATTAAAACCAAATCCGTATGCTACTACATAAGAAGATTAAGACAACTAAATGTTGATAACTGTATTACTAAATTACTAAATGTATTACTAAATTGCTTGTTACATCTTGTTTTTATTTTATAATATTATATTACTCACCTGTAATTTTTCCTGGTTTATTAAAACAAGGTTGTGTTGTTTTGAAAAAATGCATATCTTTGATGTCAAAATCTGCAGGAATCAAATATTCTATTTTGTTGAATGATATTGTTAATAAACATTTTAAATCCTGTACACAATTAGCATCAAGGATTGAAGATAATAACACTCACCCACTACACACAGCTTTAAACAAATTTAAAGCTTTTGGATAATAAAAAAAACACACTTGCACATAAAAGCCAAAACTAATCAATTTAAAAAAACATGTCTGCTATACTTATCCAGAATATTAACCAATCCAGAATCAAACAAATTTGAACTTCTAACAAACATATCAATGTGCACCGGACACGAAAATCTTAACATTAAATAATACTCAAATAAAAAGTAAACTAATAAAATTTATTAAATTTATGTTTTTTGATATATTTAATTTTTGATTAACTCTGTACATATTTTTTTATTTAACTTTATTAATACATATGTAATTGTGTATAAAAAAGTAATAATTAAAAATAAATAATAACAAAATATAATTAAATAATTTTAATTAAAATATTTATTTTAAAATTTTTTATTATAAAAACATATATATAACAATTTGTTATAAATAAGTCTTAATTATGGTTGTCATTGTTACCTAGCTAAAAATTATTGAACATGGAAGTTCCACTTTGTAATTATGTTGCAAAAGATAAGATATGGTAAAAATGTGTTTATTAATAGCATTATTTGTTATATTTTACACTATTTGTTAAATTATATTTTAATTAGGATTAAATTGACTATAAGAGTGGTAATAAATTTTTAATAATTGTGTATTGAATTAACGTTGGCTGTTATAATTTTTTAGTATACATTTTAGCAATTATTACATTAATATAATGTTTTTTAATGTATATGTAGGCGAGATCATTGTATAAATGAGAGTCTTAGTGCAAAACAATGGGAAAATAATTGGAGTTTTCTAAAAATATTTGAAGATGAATTACTTAAAGATGAAAAAAATAAACTTATAGATAATGAAAGAAAAAATATTGAAATACCTAATTATTTAAAGGTTCGAGAGGTAACACCAATTTCAGCATACATAAAAATTAAACCCTCACCGATACCTTTTCCTCAAACTACAAGCAGAATGATTGGATGGAGATCTGGTAAACCGGAGTATTATTTGGATAAATATGATAAAGAAAATAAAGGTCAGGGAAATATACTTAAGAAATTTAATTGGCCTATTGAAGCAACTTGGTAAAAGCATTTATTTTTACTCTTTCCAAAATCACATGTTTTTTACGTATTAATTTATTGTCATATAATTTTATAAAAATAAAATTTAGAAAATTTTTTTAAATTATTATTATTACAATTACATTTACGAAAACGTTTCTGTTTAAAAACCTTGGGGCACCAGGATAACTATAACAGCAAAAGCAGTTTAGTAAATCATAAAACAACAAAAAGATTTTTAGCGAATTGACTCCAATTAGTAGGCGATGTAGCCTCTATTCATTAAACGCGAGGTGGGGGCGGTTTGTATGTGACAAGCGCCGTCGCTTGTCTTCGAAGGTTCCGTATATTTAGGGACCTAGTTAAAATCTCCTTCCAAATCTCTTACGTTTGCACTGATTACTTAAAGTAATGAATTAGAACGCAAAGACGGAACTGGGAAACGTATATTGCCAAATTACAGGATCTGTTCGTGGGAAGAACCAAGATGGAAACTGGAATGGAACGGAATGGTAGCAGGAAACGGAAGTAGTCAATGGCGTGGGAACGGTTGTTTTTATAGCCGTCCCCACTGGTATGTATCATTGATACATTCAAACAAAATTGTCAATATTCGAAGAAAATTAATTGCCAAAAATTAAATGTTAATTTTTGATGGAATAAAATAATATTGTTTATTATTTTGGACTTCGAAATATCTTCTTCGATTTTCACCGCTACAGATTCCATGTGGTTAAATATTTTTCAAAAATTGTTGTTTGATTCTATGAAATATTTATTTTAGTGATCTACTAACCTTTCTATTGCTATCTTCAAATATCTATTTCAAAACCGTTCTTGCTCGTTATTCAAGCCGTAAAAGTAGAATAACAACAACAACAAAGTTGGTGGCAAAGCCATCTCTTTATTAGTTCCAAGTTCTCAAAACATAACGAATAATTCCTCTCCATTGTTCACGGTTTTCGGAGACGAGCACAAATATGTCAGTCCAGCGATTTTGCCATTGTTTCCAAAATAAAGTCCCGACCAAAATAGGGTAGAAAGTGTCCCGAACAACATCCATCCAAGTACGTTTTTAACCCTCTTCTTATTTTTTTCTAATCGGCATGTGGACAAGCCAAAGTTACGAAACGTGAGATTGAACCATGATTTTTACGAAGAACGTGACTAAACCAGCGCAATCTACGTTGTCACGATATCAAAAAAGGAAGTTTATGGAATTGGAGGTCATCTCAAATTTAGCGGTTACTAATATTTTTGTCCAATTCCTTGATACGGATGATGCAAAATGGGTGTTGTGCCAAATACATCTAAGATACTTCTGAGAATTTCGAATGGCTTTGTAGTAGATCTGTTGCAATTGCGGTCTACAAAATTTGAGTTCTTGTACAGAGCACGTAGGAGATTCACAAGTTTTATAGAATTTCTGTCGCGTAACATTGCTACGTACGTAGAGCGCTGAAATTCCAGGATGCGCCGGAGCGTGTATATCTAATCAACGCATCCCAAACCAGGACGAAAACCAGTTTAATTGGGACGTGTGGTCTTCTCCTTCTCCGGGCGAATCCTATCAACTATCGCTGATGTGCCAATTTTTGCAGCTATGCAAAGTAAACTGATGCTCCTGTAGTTAAAAGGTATTTGCCGATCACCTTTCTTCTGAACAGGAACAATAGTAGCATAATGCCAGTCTTCAGAGCACTGCTCAGTTTTCCAGAAATCCGTTATAATGCCATAGAGGTTTTCAGTAAGCCACAAGGGGCCGTATTTGAAGACATATAGATGAATTCCATCAAATCAGGCGATTTTTCTAGCTTTGAATTTACTGCATATACATATAATATTATTGACGGTTGGAGGTTCTACAAAAATTGGATAAATTGCCGGAGGAACTGTATCAAAATTGGATTGATCTTGCAGCCAGCCTGTTGTGATTTCAGGATAGTTTAAAATCTGGTTAAAGTGAAGTAACCAGTTTTTGTTTGAAATACCAGATGATCCAACTTTAACTTTGTTACCACGGCAGTTGTTCCAATTTTATCATTATGGCGAACAGAAACCTCTAGCTTATCTGCTACAGAATCCCAGTCTTTGTTTATCCTCTTTATAACGTTTTCGAAATTGCACACGCAATGATTTTACTTCGCTTTTACTTGTGGATATTTTTGTTTGTGTATAAAGATATCGTGAATTGGTGGACCACCAATTCGGTCCTTTTAAGTTGGTTAAACGGGGGAGCACCAAACCAGCTAAATGAATCTTTCGTTTTAGAATGTTCCATATAGTAGACGAAAGTTAATTCAATTCATGAGTTCATTGTTTGAAATGTTATTGCATTAGGTAATTTTTAAATTACGTTTAACACACCGACGATAAAAAACATCCACCATTTTAAATATCTTGTGTATAATTCCACAGTTCACCTGCTTATATGCCATATGAATGGTTGCTGATGTAAACAAACGAAGTTTTGTTTTCAGGCAGATAGAAGAACATAACTATATTGATTTAAGCATATAAAAGATTGACAATATCTTTCCAGGTCTGGCTTTAACATCAATTTTGGTTTTTCCTTCTTTATCAATATTGCTTCCCACATGTGTAAATAAATTAATGGATTCAATATTTTGTATATTAATTTTGATTAGTAAATAATTATTTAATTTTAAGTAAAACACTTTCGTCTTTGAACAGTTAATCTGTAAACTAACACGAAAACTAGTGTCACGAGGTGTGTTGTCATATTTTCCATTATTTATTGTCCCATCAAGTAGACAAATATCACCCGCAAAGCTGTTAGTATGCCATAGTTCTATTAGATGTCATAAGGGAAATTATTCATGCACCAAGTCATACTAAAATTAATTACCAAAAGAAAAATGGCGACAAAATGCATCCTTCATGTACTCTGTGACAATTTTGAGCAAAGTAGTGTAACCATATTTTGTTTGCACATAGCAGAGTAAATTTTGATATAACAAACGCATAATATTCTGTAAGGCTTAACAATTTTGAGCAAAGATTCTCGATAAATACAGTCAACAGCTTTCATAAAATCAATACAATTGACTGTATGTGATTGCTTAAATTCTTAACACTTTTCAAGAATTTTACATTGGATATTTTCTCAATACGACTTCTCATTTTTCAAAAACTCCTTTGTTGTTTTCAAAAATTGTTTGTCCACCGTATTACTTTAATAATTCAAAATTACTTTGTAAAACATCTTTCCAAAAATAAAAATTATAACGCGCCAACTGTTACAAACATTCAGATTTCATTTGTTGGATAGACTAACAATTATTCTCTGCCCCTAATTATTAGGAACTTCTTCATTATGCCATATAGCATTATATAAATGAGCAGGCTCGCATGCTACACCACTTCCACGTTTGAGTATTTCTGTAGTTACATCGTCAAGTCCTACTTTATTATTTTTCAACGTTTGAATTGCATAGACCACTTCAGTTACACAAATGTCATCAATATATATTTGATTGAAATAATAATATTTTTTCTAAATTCTGGCAGTTGTTTCACAATTTTATAATATGAATGTTGTTGCTACTGTATCTGCTTCTTTGCAATCAACAATTGTTGTATTTTCGGTAGCTTTTCCTAACCCGTATATCTAATGTTCTATACTTGACATCAATTATGTTCCAAGAATAAGATGATTTGATTTATATCGTTTCAATTTTGTTCACTTTCTGAGATCAACTAGATTTGACTAGAATACTGAAATCTATTGTTTCTTGGTGGAGATACTTTGTTTACGTAGCACATGAACTGCAGTCTGTAATTTTTTTTAAAACAAACTTTTCTGCGCGTTACACATTTTGAGACTTATTTTTTAACTAATCGTAGAATGGATTTATATTATTTTGCTACTTAAATTTTGTCACACGAAAATGAAAGTAATTCTTTTGCGATTTCTATTCTTTTTAATAAAAAAACATTAATCATAAGATAATGATCAGAACCAACATCTGCACCGCACGTACATCTTGCAAGGAATTACGCCATTTTGTGCTAATACAAACGTAGTCAATCTTGTTTTCTGTGTTTTTGCCTGGAATAACCCACGTTAACTTGTGTATTTTTGTGACCGAAACGTATGTTTCGAACATTCATTCCACTGAGTACTTAGTATCAACAATTATTATTTATGCTATCAGCATAACCATGTGGTTCAACATTTGAATCTGGTGGAAATGGTACTATCGCTCACGAGCTTCCAGCTAATCACAGATTTAGTAGTGTCTTTACTCAATATAATACCATTCCATGAATATAATTTCACTAACACCCAAAACAATCAAATTATTTTATTTCTGGAAGATCTTGTTCTAACTATCCCCTACGAAAACGCATGCAAATATTCCATATTCGCACACTGGTTAAGTTTTTGGCAGTAAAGATTCTGCAAATCAAAGATTGAATTTCCTCTCAGCTTTCGCCTATCATCTGGGTTGTGCTATTACTTATGTGCCGTTGTTTGGAATAGTGTCCTCTTATTGTTTCTGTAGCAATAGAGATTTTTTCAGAAGCGAGACTGCTAATATTGTCCTCAAACACTCATCCTTTATCCAGGCTTGGGATTAGCTAAATTGGTTTATTTTTGATCATCCATAAAATCTCAATTCCCAATGATATTAATATTCCTAACTGTCACCTCCACATGGTGCATCCTGGACTATGTACACTTAAACATCTAAACTAACAGTAGATACTGAATGCATAGCGGTACAGCTTCTTCTTCAGTGGGTAGGCACAAGCATACACTCAGTGCAGTTAAAAGGTAACCTAAAATATACATATACCATATGTAGCCGTTTAGTTAAAGATAACCCCCGACAAAAAATCAGGCAATCTTGTCAATCTTTGAGAACAGTGGGCTCTCTATAACCCAAAAAACTTCGTTATATTTCTACACTATTAATGTCTATTAAGCCATCAGAGTCGATTATTTTAATATGTAATAATTTTTTAATGAAGGGGTGACTACATCACCAACTACAATGATTGAATATGTGTAAAACAAACACTAATAGATATATTAAATAAATCGTCCCAATTTAAACATATTCTACTTTAATTCTAAATTTATTTTCAGCAGCAAGTATTGAATTCAACTAGCCACTGATTATAGCAAAAATGTTTTAAAAGAACTTTGAAATTAGTCATTTCTCTAAAGTAATTTAAGTATATAAAATACATTTACACACATTTCTAAACACCATCATAATTATCAAAGCGGTAAATACTGTGCTAGTAATTAAAAAATTAGTTTACTATTTCTAAAATCTATGTTATCAAACCACAAAAAGCTCTAGATTAATTAAGATTAGTTTATAATTTCAAACTAACTCGTTATTCTAATATAAAGAATTATTTATGCACAATCAACGCAGGAAAAGTTATTTCTTGTTTGAAAAGGCATCACTAATATAGCAATAGGATTAACAAATATGATAGTACTACTTGACTAATATGTTAACCTTTTGGAAACTTACTTTCCTGTTTCTAACTCATAAGATTTTCTTCACATACAAAACATGGAAAGTAATTGTTCGAAATGCTGTGTGACCATGTCATCAACCCATTCATTCTTAAACAAATAACTTCAGACACAATATTATATACTCTAAATATATTGCATGTATGCTTGCTCTCACACTACTCAGTATTCCAACAATTGATCAAACAATATACTTTCGTTAACATTACTCCGTTTTTATCGGAATACAATGCACAATTGCACCAATGTAAAACCCGCTGTACGATTTACTGGTTCAATTTAATGTTCAAATACTGATAGGTAATTAGACAGTGGTAACCGGAGCTCAAATTCGAAACATTCCAGCTTGTAAATGCAGATTCCTAACACTGAACTACTCCAGTAAGCAGCATGGTAATATTGTTTTCCAACTGTAAGTTTTTAAAAATAGTTAATGGTTGTTGATATTGTCACCTCTTAGTTATTTATATACTCGGTTTTCTGTTATTGTGATTGATGATGTGGTTACCTTTATATTTCTATTTGTTCAGTATATAAAACGATCGACTCCAGATGAGATAACAAATGTTAAAAGATAACATAGTTTACAGTAATTGATAGGACCAATTTCCTGTCAGCGTTTTATCCATTATATATATCAGTATATATATCACCTTGGGTGGCTTGTTAAACCTCATAACTCTCCTGGAAGGCAGTTCTTTTGATAAAGTTGTACATGTTAAACAAGTTCTACGTTGACATCAAACTCATTGTACTGTGGATTAACTTTGCTGCATGTGAATTTTGACGTTCTGTTATACTAAAGTTTTCAAATTCAAATAAATTGCTGAACTAGGTGTCAGAGTGCTTACCCTTTGTGACAAAAAATCTTTGGGGAGTTTTGATCTGGAATGTAATTAATATTTAAAGTCAGCTTACTTAAAATTGTTATCTATTGAGGTGCATCTATAGAAAATTAATAGTTTACATGCTTTTGGTAAGTTTGTGTCAATCTAGACAAATATGACCGGTGAGGTGTCCTTCTATAATGACACTGCTTTTTAATCAAGCCACTTAGCTAAAAACAATTGCTTAAGAATCTTAATCATCAACGTGTTTTCGATTATGTCTTTAAAGTAGCAGCTTTGAAATGACAATTCCTAACAGTATTTACTACTGACATTTATGGTATATATGCATATACATTTATACATGTTGAAAGGGATGATTTTTTGATAATGTAGAGCATTATATTCGTTCGATTCCTTTTCTTTCTACAAAAACATCAAAAAGCTGATGAACACTAATAATATACAACAAAAGTTGGTGGCACCTCTTTATTAGTTCCAAGTTCTCAAAGCATCACGAATAATTCCTCTATTATTCACGGTTTTCGAAGGCGAGCACAGATATGTCAGTCCAGCGACTTTGCCATTGTTTCCAAGATAAAGTCCCGGCCAGAATAGGGTGAAGATCGTCCCGAATAGCGTCCATTCAAGTACGTTTCTGACCACCTTTCCTTTTCTTCCAATCGGTATTTAAACAAGTCAAAGTTACGTCACGAAGAACGTGACCAAACCAGCGCAATCTACGTTGTCGTGATACCAAGGAAGGAAGTTGGAGGTCATGTCGAATTTGGCGGATACTGATCTTTTTTGTCGTCCCTTGATATGAATGATGCAAAATGAGTGTTGTGCCAAATATATCTGAGACATCTTGCCTCAAATTTGTTAAGCTTCATGATCTCAGACCTTGTAAGAGTCCAGGTTTCAGCTGCGTACAGAAGCACTGTGCGAACTAATAATATAAAGGGTTCCTGACGCTATATTTTTAACCGCATAGCGTTGTACTTATTGTTTTTATCAATTCTTTATTATCGTATTATTTTATAGATATAAAGTTGTAAGACTTGTATTATCGTTTTCTACAAATATAGGATGAGACGAGCGGAGTTAATCACGGACATATGTCCACATCTAGTTAGCTAATAGATGGGTGAAACAACTAATAATAACAAAAATATGAATTAAAAACAATCTTTCTTAAAAAAATAAAAGTACAAGCATTATACAGAACGTATTAACGAACAAAGTTTCATGTTTCTCCAAGCATCAAATGTTAAACCTTCTTGTTAATAACTGAAACAATAGGCTTTGGTCGTGTTTTAAATAATAACCGACGTTTGACAATGGAGATAATTTCATACTTAACATGTTCAGATTCCAAGTTTCTTCTTGTAACCAATAATGGTTTTTCCAAATTATAAAATTTTCCATAAAGAATATTATGACCAATTATAAAAATGGGATCACCCTAAAATAAAATAAAAATTAATAACCAACCTTTAATGTAAAATGAAGATCTCCTAAATATTTATCATCCAAGGATTCTTTTGTTTTTGAAATAATGTCACCTTGAAGTTCAATTAACAACCATTCTTTAGCCTCATTACTTTAAATATAAAAAATATTTCAAAATTCACAAACCTTGGACCAACAATAGGTACAATCATCGAAACACAAATGTCATATATCTAAGTGCCCTATAAATTTTTACCATCAATAAATAAAATATACAACAGAAATCAAAAATAATTGTACAGAAGATCCTAAAACAAATATCGTTGTATAACGGCATCTTTCATACTTTTTGAGAATTGTAGTAATCAAAATATTATTTGTATTGTTCGGGAGTGCAAATATTTTACTGGGATGCTAATGATTCTGAGGATTTGAGTAATGCTTATAAAGTCTCAATTTCCAATGATGGTGATATTCCTGACTGTTAGTCCTCCACGTGGTGCATCCTGGACTAGGTGCCCCTAGGCATCTAGACTAATAACAACAGGGTCCGAGTGCACAGCGGTATAACTGGGCTTCCGCTACGGCGGGTGGGTGCGAACATACACCCAGGATACTTAAAAGGTATCTAAAGGTATACGTATATCATATGTAGACCTTGGGCTAAGGGAGATAACCCTGACAAAAAATCAGGCGGCCTCGTCAATCTTTGCGAACAGTGGCGACGTCACAAGAATACCAAGAAACTTTGTTATTCTTCCACGTTTGTCTACGCTTGTTAAGCTATCGAAATCGATCGTTCTACATGTCGTATAAATATGGGAAATAATGAAGAGGTGACCACGTCACCAACCAAAATGAATGAAAAAAAATAAAATATTTTACTGTTGTATTAAAATTGTCAGATTTGCCATCTAATATACTTGGTTTAAGCTAACCAAAAGCACTAAATTTACTTAACTTTTGTTAAAAATTAGTAGCAGTGCATACATTTAAAACATCACGCAAATTCGGTGCTGGTCTAAAATCTGAAAAGAGCGTGTTTGAGTCCGTAGCAATTTCTAATTATAAAAATTTTATTAAAAACAATTTGATATTTTAGTCATATGCTTAATGTACCTCAATGACGTATTAAAGCTTATATTAATAATAACTACTGGTTAATTATTGTGAATTATTATAATTATCGATTTTTCTTAAAAAAATAAGCAAACATCCCTTTGTGAATTCTATTCATTTGTTGGTGGTTTCGTGATACAGCGCTGGACTACTTGAATAAGCATAGGTTTGAGGGCCACAGCCGGTACTAAATTTCTTCCGTGGAATGTTCAAGCAATAACAAACAAAATACTGTAACCTGTATGATTATGTTGAATTAATAATTTGACGCAATTAAACAAACTCCAATCTTAATTTGCTCTCCTTCAATTATTATAAACTATGTAGAAAAATAACTAAAGATTAAGTATTGCTAATTAACGAGTATTGAAACAGGATGATAAGCGGAATATGCTGGAATGTACTACGGACTGTAGGTCATTAATGAACATCGTGAATAATAGACGGCCCAATACAGAATCCTGTGTACACTTGACGTAATCACATTTAGATAGAAAAACGTGTTGCCTAGTCTTGCACCAAGACTACGATCAAATAAAAAAATCCTTAATCCAGCTATAAATGGGGTCACCAATTCCATAAAATTTTAAGTTTAACCATTAGTGCGAAAGTTAAAATAAATCATTTCAACGGATTGACATACTTAAATGACCCAGTGAGACTGTTTGTAAAATCTAATAGATTTGAAGCAGGATATCTGTGCCAAAAATCAATATTGTGCAGGATTAATAATTTCAAATTTTCGAGAATATTCTAAAAGGTATTCTTTAACTATCGCCTCTAAGATCCCATTAAGAGCAAGTAAAATACTGATAGGTCTATAACTATACAAATGATCTGTGTAAAGACTCATAGATTGACCTGATATAAACTAATTTTCATGACAATGGTACCCTCCTGTTTTCAAAATAATAATAATAATGAAGGTGATAACCAGAGCAAGACTATGCGCACATTCTTTGAGTACTGTGGGGGTATAATCCATCAAATCCACAAGTAGAATTTAGCACTATGAGATGTTTGAGGACTATGTCAGCATAAATATAAATACAACTACATAACAAATTCATCACTACAACGCCAGTGTATTAATCAAATTTTGGTATATAACAAATTTAGACAAAATATATCAACTTATTTATAAAGTGAACATCCATTAACATATAAGAGACAACTAGTAAACTAATTCGCTAAATTAAATTAAATTAATAGCAAATGAAAATGTAATTTTCCTTTTGAATAAACTACTCACCAAAAACAATAAGTTAAAAACAATTCAAAGACGAATAACTTTAAATAGTTGATGCACTTAAACAAATGTAAACAATTTTGTAATTATTATTTAACTATTTTGTAATAATTAATTAAATGTTTTTTATTTTAACAATTAAATAATAATTTAAAATTTTTTGTAAATAAAATTATTTAATTTTTGTATTTAATTTTTTAAATAGTACAACTAAAATTACAATGTACCAGTAATGTTTGTAATCCTGACTAATAGAAATACTGGATAATAAAATTAGTATAAAAGTTTCTGGTTAAAGTTATTACAAAATTAGGACAGCTAACAGAAAACATTATTATTCATTATTAATTATAAGAATTGCTCATTCGTGTATAAAATTGTTTTTATTATTATTATTATTATTATTATTATTATTATTATTATTATTATTATTATTATTAATTATTACATTAAGGTTTAATATAGTAGTGAACGAACCATTTACATATTTATATTTAAAAAATTATTTTTGTCATTAAAATACATTTTTTAACATTTAAAAATAATAGAAAAATCTTACATTTTACAAAACTTGTTTTGTAAAAAGGTATTTTTACATTTGCTATAATAAAAACAATGACTGCCTGCAATATTCAAACTGTAATTATTTCGCAATAAAAAATTAAAATTGTTTCTATTACTTTTAATGTATCAATTAAGCTAATTAATAAAAATATATTATTTTTATATTATATTTTTTTAAATAATAATAATTTTTTCTAAAAATAAAGAATTTTGCACCAAACGTTTTATATTTATACAAAGTTATAGGAATCTGTGCAATACGTTTGCGTGACGCTACGAATCAAAAGTTGCTTGATTTTTGTTATTGCTGTGTTACGTTCGCTAATTGTCGTTTTTTGCATTTTGGTATATTTTGTGTGTTTTTATGTACGTGTAAAACTTGTTTTTTGTGTTTGTATACTAGTCGTTTACTGCACCTTTACGCTTCTGCATTATGAGGCAACAAATTATTATACGATTATCGCTAGCTTATATCTAGTGATAAATTTTGTTTTTGTTTATTTTTTATATTTATTATTTGTTGTTTTTATAATGAACTTGCATTTTAGACCCTTTAAAGATATGTGTGCTTCAAATCCTTTAACATGTGATCTAGAACGATGCAAGAAAGCTGTGCAGGTTGGTATCCTTTGTGCATTTTACTGTAAATGGTTTTATAAAGCGTGTTCCGGTTTATTTTCGGCGCACTACACGCAGTTAGCTAGTAGTCCTTCTGACTACTTTTGTATAGACTGTAGATATAAAACAGATTTTTAGCGATTGCCTCCTGTCAACAGCATCGAGCCTGTTGAACACACTGATTTGGCTATCGATATCAAGGAACTCTCCGTCAAGTTATCCGAACATAGGGATTATGTCCTATTTCTTATCAACATTAGCTGTCAAGTTCTCTAATTCCTTTACCAATACTGAAATCATTAGCTCCTCAGTAGTCAAACTCTCGGATTCGGTTTTGGGAGAGCTTAACACCTTAAAGACCGATATGTCCAACGTAAATGCTTCTTCCATTGTTGCAAAATTAGTTCTAGAACTCTTCCAAGAAAAGATTTTTGCAGCTACCAAGCAACACGTAAAAGATTCTAAAAATGATTGCAATTTAATCGTATAGGGCATTAAGGACAGCATAATCAATTTTAAGGAACACGTTACTAGCATTATTACTAGTTGTTACTCCGAGGCTTCTGACATAAAAATTTATAAACTTACATGTAAGTTTCCCACTTATCTCCTCTTATACTGGTTATGCTTACTTGCTCCTTATTCAAAGATAATGTGTTGTCTAACTGGCGTAGTGTAGGGAACATACTCTTACTCAGCATGTTTCTTTACCCACTAGGTACAGAATGGGTAGACCCTACTCTTATCTAGACCTTATTTTCCCCAATGGTGCCTTCCCCATAAATTAGATTTATTATTCACCTCCTTTAGGAAAGAGTGATCATTCTCTTCTCTTTTTTGCCGAAAATAATTTGACTCATAACATAGCTGCTATTCCTGATTTCAGGAAAGCTAATTTTTGCAAACTTCTTTTTTACTTCAAGTCAGTAAACTGGAATCCCATATATGGTAACAACATTGAAAAAGCTCACTCCTATTTTTTACATATACTTGATAAAATAATTGGACAATTTGATCCTTTCAGGACTCCAGTTTATTCAAAACCTAAACTTTGCCATTGTATTGTCCGCTCTATTCAAAAACAGAATAAAGTTTTCTTTTTATGGAAATGAGCTAAACTCCGCTGATTTTAATGCGTGTATTTATCGGCCAGAAACAACGTTATAAACTAATTCAATACTTTAAAGATAAGATACTCTATAAGCTATTAAATGGGCTACAAAAACAAAAGCCTTCTGTTTAAGTTGACTAATGAAAGAAGAACAGTCGAACCGTCTTTTCTTTGTCTCAAAACCGATAGGGGAATTCTGTTATCTAGGATTTCAGTTTGCAATAGCTTTAGAGATTATATTCAATAAGTTTTTCAAATATTTCGTTCATCGCGCGCGATTTTCAATTAACGATAAGTTTAAATTTTTTGCCCTCTCTTTAATCAGATTGCATTTTGCATATTTTTAAATATATTTTTTGGTTTTTTCTCACTATTTGTTTAGAAATACCATTGTTTCTATTATTGATAATTAATTTTTCGTTTTGTTCTCGTTGCTTATACATAAATGGACTCACACGCAAATTACTGTGGACGGCGTGGGTGCAGTAAACCTGTAAAAATTGGGATGATGTGTTCCTCATGCAATTTATGGTTCCATGAATGTTGTACGGGACTTTCAATAGCTAGTTACGCTTTTTACGCCCATTCGGATGTAGATTTTATCTGCAGGGAATGTTTGCATATAAAATGCAAACCCACTAAAGAAATAGGAATATTGTTTGAGAATAAAGTGGATAACATATACAATTATTTAGAAGATAACTGTAACAACACTACAGTGCACAAGGAAATTTGTGCTCTTGCACAAAAATTTGATGCATCCACAATTGATATTAGGAATATCTATGATGAAATAATTGAGTTAAAATCTCATATCTCCATGCTCGGTCCAGCTAATGCAGCTGCAAACTGTGCCTTAAAACTTTCTTAGGAAGAGATTCTAAACGCCTCTAAAGATATTGTTACTGAACAACAAAGAGCATGTAATATTATCATTAAGGGTATGCCCGACACAGTGACAAACTGTCACCAAATCATATCTGATATGTGTAAGGATTTTCTCCATCCTGCACCTTTAATTAAAGTAAGTAGGATTTATTGTAAACTAGATCATTCTGCCCCTCCGTTACTTGTCAGGTTCCCTTCACCTAAATATGTATTAGACATTTTTAAGAGCTGGCCTAGTATTAGGAGTTCGCTACCTTTCAACTTAAGACTTTTTAAAGATCTACCACCAGAAAAAAGGCCCAAGCGGTCTTCTTCCCTAGGTAATATCCCTAACAATGTGTTAAATCCATCTAAAGTTCCAATAGTTGTGTTAACACCTTTAAAACTTGATAGAATTAATCAGGATTTTCCCCCACGCCTCGGGGTCAAATTTACGTCCCATTAAGACATCGACTAAGACAAAATTCACAATTACTAATAACTCCGTAGCACTCAAAGTTGTATACACTAATGCACTCAGTCTTAGGAATAAGTTGTCTGAGTTCAAGTGTCTAGCCACCTCTTACAAACCACATATCATTGGGGTTACAAAAATTTGGCTCACTGATGAAATTTTAGATAGTGAAATAAGCATTTATGGATATAATATTGTTAGGAGTGACTCGCATAAGGGTAAATGTGGAGGGTGTGTTTTTATGTCAAAAACTCCCTACAGTTCTCTATTTTTAGACCAGTTTCAGGTGATACGATAAAGGGGTATGATCTTCTGCATTTAGAGATTCCATTGGCTTCGGGAAAATTAGCTTTTTTTTTTATTTTGTATAGACTCCCCTCTCTCTCAAAAGCCTAAGATAGATCTCTTGTAAATGAACTCTCCTTCCTCACCTCCCTACCACATAAATACATTGTTTTTATGGGGGATTTCAATGCTCCCTCAATTAACTGGAATTCCCTTAAGGAGCCTCAACTATTCTTTGAACATAGTCTGCTAAATTTTAGTATCGAACACGCCTCAAACAGCATGTCCGTTCTTCTACTAAATATAGAGCTAGATGCAATCCATCTTGTCTAGATCTGGTCTTTACAAATATTCCATCTCTAGTAGACTTTATCAAGTTTCTCTCTCTATTGGGAAGGAGTGATCACTCAGTCCTATTTTTCTCAGTTTTCTTTCCCACGCCTATCACTAAATTACAGAAAGGAAACATACTACCCTTTCCTGATTTTAGGAACGCTAATTTTAAGAATTTACGCGAGTTTTTCTTTAATACCAATTGGAATCTACTAGGTTTTAATAATGTAAACTGCCTATGCTTACACATAACAGACATAATTAGTCGTGGCATTAGATTATTCGTTTCCTTCAAGATTCAAGCCTCACATAAAAAGCTATTTCCCAGCCGTATTAAAAGGTTAATCCAGAGTAGAAACACGGCATTTACTAAGTGAAAAGCTACAAATTTACCTTGTTTCTATTACAAATATATTGATATTCGAAATCAAGTCGTGGCAGCTATTAAAGGTTTAAAGCTATAAAACTTAACACATTATTACATAAAGCCAAAAATGATAAAAAAATTCTATTTAATTTTATTAAAAGGAAACGATGTTCGGAAATTATTTTTCCTAATATTAAAGACAGTAATGGTCAGGTACTATCAGTTGAATCATTGTGTGAAGCTTTTAAGGAATACTTTAGGTCAGTTTTTTGTACTGGAGAGTTGGTTGCCAGCTGTTCTACCGATCCTTCTACTTATTTAGGTAATTTCAATATCACTAAGGATATGATTTGTAAGCAATTTAAGCATCTAAAATCTAATTCATGCGGGTCTGATGGGATTTACCCTAGAATTCTTAGGGAGTGTGCCGATGTTTTGGCACCAATTTTCCATCATTTATTTAGTGTATCCATTCTTAGTGGGCAAGTACCAGATGTCTGGAAATCAGCCTACATTAGGCCAATTCATAAAACAGGCAGCAGATGTAGCCCTGATAGTTATAGGCCGATTAGCATTCTGCCTGCACCTAGTAAAGTAATAAAAAGACTAATCAAAGGATATTTAATAGACTATCTACTGGATAAGAATTTAATAAATCCTGCTCAGCATGGATTTATCCCTTCCCGTTCATATCTGACCAACCTATTAGATTTCACAAACGGGCTAACTAGGGATTTAGAACAACACTCAAGTGTGGAAGCCGTCTACTTCGATTTCTCCAAAGCTTTTGATAAAGTCCCGCATTCCCTCCTAATAGCTAAGTTAAAGGCTTTTGACATAGGTAATCCTTTATTAAATTGGATTAGTGATTTTCTAAAGGATCGATATTTCAGAGTTAGGCTCGGCAACGAGTTATCCACCCAGTGCAAAATAACATCAGATGTGCCACAGGGGTCAGTCATAGGTCCTTTACTTTTCATATTGTTTGTCAATGACTTATCTGCGAAAGTTTAATCAAACATTCTGCTCTATGCGGATGATGTTAAAATCTGGGGCACAAACCCGGAACTTTTGCAACAAGATGTTGATAATATCTATCTGTGGTCGGTTGAAAATAGGCTTCCTTTAAATTTAGAAAAGTGCAAACATATAACTTTTGGACGACCTTCGGGAGTAGCCTTTATGATTCGGGATAAACCTATTACAACAGTAAAAGTGGTTAAAGATCTGGGGGTTACATTTACGTCATCCTTAGTCTTCTCATTACATTATAAATTAGCGACCCAAAAATGTTTCAGTCTGATTAAGTTTTTCAGACGAAATTTAGGCAAAATTCCGATAGATAGCCTTCGACTATTATTTATGTTATATATAAGGCCACATTTAGAATATTGTATCCAGGTAACTGCCCCATCCCTGAAAGGTGACATATATCAACTAGAAAGAGTCCAAAGGTTGCTCTCCAGACTCCCTCATGAGCTTAGTTTTAAATCATATCCTGAACGTCTACGGAAATTAAAATTATTCCCTTTAGGAGATAGGAGACTCCGAGGCGACTTAATCTTAATATATCAGTTATTCACCAGTAATAGGATCACGCACTTTTTTAATGTTAATAATGGTAACCTTAGGGGACATTGTCGAAAGATTCACAAACCTAGAGCCCTCACTAGTGTTAGACTAAATCATTTCACACACAGATCCATTACAGAATAGAATAAGCTTCCAAGTCATGTAGTTAAATCTAATTCCTTAAGGTCATTTAAGATAAATTATGACAAACACAAGCTCTCCAATTTCATTTAATTTCTAATTTATTTTTTCACTCTTCTCCACCATATTTTTCTTATTTCCTTTTACAATTATTTACTTTTCTTGTCCCAGCTTCTTCCTCCCGCTTTATTCTCCCCGATTTTAAATTTTCAGATACTTTGAGAACCGAGGATTAAAAAGGATAAAGTCCTACGCACCTCGTGTACCGTCCTGATCCTGATCCTGATTACTGCCCTACTTATCCTGACTCTACAACTATTATAAGACTCTTTACCCCCGACGTTAATACTGTTTTTAAAATGTTATCCAGTTTTAAGGCTTCCTTATGCGGACCTGATAGAGACTTATTTAGAGATCTTAGGGATATTGCCGAAATTATTGCCCCTCATCTAACTTAGATCTTTATCTTCTCTTTCTCTTCCGGTCGCATCCCCAGTATTTAAAAATCTTTATTATTTTAAGCCCATTTACAAAACGGGATGCAAATTTAAAACTAAAAGCTTTAGACCGATTAGTATTTTATCTACACCGAGTAAAATAATGAAAAGGTTAGTCAGGTCTCATATTCTTAACCACATCACTAATTCCAACATAATTAACCCCGCTCAGCACGGGCTCATGCTCCCAGGTCCTGTCTTACAAACTTTATAACATACACCAATAGCATTACTTCCATTTTTTAATCTAGCCTATCAGTTGATGCCATTTACTTTGACTTCGCAAAAACCTTTGACAAAGTTCTTCATCATTTGCTTTTAATTAAGCTAAGCTTCCTTTGCATCTCTAGTCCCATTTTATTTTGAATTTCTGATTTTCTTTGTAACCGCTGCTTTAAGGTCAGATTGGAAGCTGACCTTTTCCCTCTATGCCGTATAGCGTCTGGGGTCTATCAAGTTTCGGTTTTAGGTTTTCTACCGTTCATTCTCTTTATCCGTTATTTACCTTTCGTCATTAAATTCAATATTCTACTTTACGCTGATGATGTTAAGATCTAGGGCTTTAACCCAGAAGTATTGGATAATGATATCTCTAATATTAATAAGTGGGCACTTGACAATTCACTTCCGCTAAATTACGCTAAGCGTAAACACATCACTTTTGGAAAGCCATCAAGTAACATTTTTAAAATGTCTCCTGATGAGGTTCTACCAATCGAAACAGTAAAGTCAATAAGAGATTTAGGAGTTTTGGTTAGGTCTTCACTTAACTTTATGGGTCACCACACCAAGGTTATTTATACTTGTTACCGATTTATTAAATTCTTTACTAGGAATCTGGGCGGTATGTTCGTTTATTTATATACTTTATATAAGGCCACACCTGGAAGATTGTGTTTGGGTGACTGCACTCTTCCTTACATCCGACATTAATAATTTACAAAAGGTACAAATGGTTGTTTCCAAACTGCCTAGATCCTTCAAGAATATACCTTGTTATCAAAGATTACATTGTCTTAAATTGTTAGCACTAACTGATAGACGGATTCGTGATAACCTCATCTTGGTGCATCAATTTATCTCTTTAGGAATATTTAGTCCTTTCTTTACCCTAGCTCAAAACTAACCTAGATGGCATAATCTTAAGCTGGGTAAACTAAGGGCTACCACTAGAATAAATTTACACCATTTTTGTCACAGTGATTTTATTGGTACCTTGATGGACTAAAATTGAAAATAGTTAGTAGAGGTTATAAAAATTAATAAATGTTTCTTAAATTGTTTACATTATAATGTTTGTTATTTTTTGTTTACATATTCATGTATTTTAGTTAACAAAATTGTTTTTAACGGGTTGTGTGCTTTTGATTTTAGTTTTACTAAATGGTGGTATTATGCTTTATTGTAAGAATAGATATTGTTGTATCTTATAATTATATATATATATATATAATATTATAATTATTGTTGCGGATAATGTTACTTAATGTGTATTGTTAAAGCATTATTATTATTATTTTATTACATAATATATAAAATTCTTTTGCTTTAAAAATAAGCATAGTTCAATAAGACAACAATTACAGCAAAACAACAACAATAACAACAATAACAAAGTTTCGTTGGCATTAAAGATTTTGCAAATCGAAGATTGAGCTTTCTTTCGGCTTTTATTTAACCCTGTTATCTGTCTAACCTTGTCATCTAGATACGTACGATTACTTCTTTGCCGTTGTTAGCCGAAATAGCGTCCTCTTGATTGTTTTTGTAGCAGTATAAATTTTTTTAACAGATGCCAGGTTGCTAACCTTGAGCTCAAACCCTCCTTCTTTATTATGGTTTGGGACTGGCTAGATTGAATTATTTCTAATCCAAACTAGAGCAGGACACTATAAAGCATTACAGTGCTTCCATATTTGCACGTCAACCATCATAAATTGTATATTACTAGAGATGCATTTAGCGTAAAATACATTTTTACCATCAATAAAAATAAATAAATGACAACATAATTAAAAAAGTAGTAGTACAAATAATGAAAAGAAAAGAAAATAGAATGTCATTTAAAAATGAATATAAATAAATTCAAAAAAGTAAACATGTGAATTTTTAAAATATTTAAAATTACTATACTTTGAGTGAGTCATTATAAGACACAGTTACATTATACTGTAAGATATGCAAATTAGTTCAATTAAATGTTAAATGAATAAATAAAAATATTACTATAACTTCCATTTTTATTTTTACTGTTATTACTATAAACAAGTTTATTATTATAAAAATTATCAATAATATTGTTATTATTACTTATTTATATTATTTTTTATTACTAATATTACTAATATTAATATAAATACTATTATTACTATTATTAGTATTATTAATATTATACTGTTATTACAATTATTATTAACTATTGTTATTATTATTTTATTACTAGTACTAGTTTTATGATTATAATTATTATCACTTATTATTACTTCCCAAAGCTTCCAATGAAGCACTTATATCGTATTTCAGTTCTATAAGCATTTTATTCTAATTGTTGATATCAGCTGACCTTCCATAAAGTGGCACTTATTTCCGATTTCTTTAATCTATTCCACGAAAACGTTTTGACTCTTAGTATTGAACATGCTTTTACACAATATGTACCTTCTCCCACCAGGTATAAACTTGATTTTCCTCATTTTTTTCTTGATTTTGTTTTTATTAATAATTCCTCTCCAATTGACAATATCTTCTATTTACCTCTTCTTGAAAAAAAATAATTATCTTTTATTTTTCAAAGTATTTTTTTTGTATGTTACTGCAAGGAAGGTGCACAATATTACTCCCATCTCTAAATTTAGGAAAACTGACTTCGTTAAATTACGTTTTTTTGTATTGGAATATATGACAATAATCTAAAACTAACTCTCATTTCTAAAAACTAATCAATAAAAGTATTAGACAGTTTGTCCTCTTCAAGATCCTTGTTTACATTAAACATAAACTCCCCTGGTATATTGTCCGAGGTGGTCTAACAATACAGCACCCGACTTAAACTTGGTGGACATAGATTTAAATCTCACAATTGGCATTAAGTGCCCGCTAAAATATTCACTGCTAAAAAATGTTTCCCGTAAAACATTCAAAGCAGTAATCATAAATAAAATAAGTAAGTAAATAATTCAAAAACGGAATAAGGACTTCCTTTTATAAAAATCTACTAAGCTCCCTAGCTTTTAATGTGCTTACATATTGGGTAAGAATAATTTTTTAAAATTAAGTCATTTAAAAATAAGATATTCCATAACCTTCTGAAAATAGCCAGATATAATAAGAACATTTTGTTAAAGTTTATTTAAGACAAACAAACATCCGAAATTTTTCTACCCTGTCTTAAAGTGATAAGGATATCTTATTAGCTAGATCTCCAGACTGTAACATGTTTTGAAAATATTTTTACTCTGTGTTTTAGACATCTACTATTTACTTCCCAAAGTATCCAGACTCTACTTCCATTATAAGGTCTCCTATCCCCGATGGACAAGTAATCCTCATATTATTATTTAGTCTTACAGTAGGCAACGTATTTCATTCCATTTTTTTTTTTTTAATATTTTTGTTTGTAAAATAAATTAGTGTTTATTTTTAAAATAACAAATTTTTTTTACACATTATAAATATATTATTAATGCGCTACATTTTTTAATAAATATATAACCTTGATACATATGCTGGTAATCCGATGCCTAAACTTTAACTTTTTCTAGTTAAAATTAATTAAATATTAAAATATGTAATTTATTTACAAAAATAATTATTAACAAATATTTTTTTATTTTATATATTTTTTATTTTTAAAAATAATAATTTTTTAAATAAAATCACTGCTCATATATATATTTACAAATTTGCATTGTATTTTTAAATAGTCAATAAACAATTTATTTTAAAAGTATTTTAATATAATATCTGTGTTTGTTTTTAAGTTTTTATAATGGTGGTATTGTGTTTTATTGCTATAACAAATGTTATTGTGTATTATATTAAAAAATTTTTGTGAATAATATTAAATGTATATATATTAGTAAAGTATTATCTAAAGGTACTTATTAATAAGCGTTAGATATGTCTAAGATAAGTAACAAGTGCTACATATATTTCAATATCATAGTAGGTCAACATTGGATTCACTTATGTCACTATCTGTAAGTCAATTTTTTGTAAAGCAAACGGAATCTATTCTAGAATTCTTAAAGAATGAAGAGACATCATATCTTCTTTTTTTCCTCTATTTTCGACCGTGTTCCTAGTATTTATTAGACGTATATAGAAATCGGGTAGTAAATTCACAGTAGTAAAATAATGATGAGACTAATTAGAACTCATCTTTTAAATTATATTTTAAAATCTAATATTGTAAAATCGGTTTAATATGCATTTATGCCTCATAGATCTGGCCTATCCAACTTAATAACTTATACAAATAGTGTCTCTAGAATTCTTGATATTTGTCTATCAGTTGATAACATTTTTGTAATTTTGCAAAACCTTCTGCAAAGTACCTCATGATCTACTTTTATTAAAGTTAAAATCAGTTGGCATTATCGATCCGATCTTAATATTAATTAATGACATTCTGTCTAATTGGTTTAAAAAAAATCAAACTAGGATCATACCTATCTCTCCTTTGTCATATCACGCCTGGGGTCTCCGAAGTGTATGTATTAGGTCTCTTATTATTATTTTTATTAACAATTTACCCTCAGTCGTTCATTTTAACGCAGATGATGTTAAGATCTGGGGTTCTAACCAAGAACTACTACAAGCTGATATTTCCAACATTTATAAGTGGACTGATAAGAATTCTTTCCTTCTCACTCGTAAAGTGAGGTGCGCATTACGCTACTCGTCCTTTAGAGCGTTATTTATCATTTTCCCCTTTCTTCTTTTTTGAAGATTATTGCAGTGTTTTTGCATTGTAGTACGTAACTTGTTTTATTATTATTTTTGTATATTTATAATTTTTGCTTGTTTTCTATAATTGTTAACTTCCACTATCTACCTTAATTTCAAAATATTTTTTGTGCTTAATCCTCCTTTACCTAACCATCCATTTCATATTTCTCCCCTGAAAATTTGAGACAATTTGATAAGCGAGTACTAAAAGGCGTTTTGGCTTACTCAATTTGTGAAAACTTCTAAATCCTGAATCAATCTGTCTAAGTGTAAACACATTTTTTTTAGAAAACCTTTTGGTAACGTCTTGACACTGCCTTCTACTGACTACCTACTTATGGAGACAGTAAAGTTAGTAAGGGATTTAGAAGTTTTAGTCGATTCATCATTTAATTTCTCTGGGTACTACACTAAGACTATTTACATGTTACCGGTTAACTAATCTTTTTAAAAAAAATTTAGATAACATGTCTTCCAGTAGTTTTGCATAAGACCGCTTCTAAAAATTTATGCTCAGGTCACTGCTACCATTTTTAAATCAGATATTTATAGTTTACAAAACGTTTAAAGGACAGTCTCCAAATTACAAAGACTGCTTTATTTCAAACTGTTTCTTTATGCGATGGACGATTCCGGGTGACTTCATTCTGGTGTATTAGTTTATCACTTTAGAATTATTTTATCCATTTTTTTCCAAAGCCCAAAACTTACTTAGAGAGAACAGTCTAAAACTGGTTGAATCCAGAGAAAATTCTACAGTAGACTTCCTTTAAAGATTGAAGGTGCTCAACCTATCTAGGCTCTCAATAATTCCTATAATTAACATGTCTTCCCTAATTTTTTAAAAATAGTTTGCCACTTGATTTAATTTAGATACTTTTATTATTATTATTTTTGTTTATTTTTTATTTAAACAAAATTTGTATCAAATTTTTTCTTCTTTCAATTCAATAATGCTGATACACTTAAACCGAGGATCAAAAAGAGTTTGTCTCCTATTTAACTCGTGAACCGACCTGTAACCTGTAATTCTGTTATCAATACTATTATAAGTTTAATAAAGTATACCATTGTTATTACAACTTAATACATTATTATTATTATTATTATTATTATTATTATTATTATTATTACGTAGTAGTAGTAGTAGTAGTAGTAGTAGTAGTAGTAGTAATAGTTTCAGTATTATTATTGTTATTTATATTATTATTATTTCCATTATGAATACCAATATTATTACTGCTAAGAATAATATTATGTTTGTAATATCAATATTATTACATATATATTGCTTATATATAGATGTATATGTATAAGCGGTAATATATTTCTTTTATAAAAATTAAAAAAATAATATGTACTTGGAACAAAATAATAAAATTAAATCGATACAACTCATCACTTTCACAATTTAACAAAAGCAATCACAAAACAAAAATTAGACAAATATGTTCAAATATATTCTACATTTAAAACAAATCGGAATGAAGCACTTAAAAAACAATAATTTAAAAACAGAAATTTAAAAAATGAATCGCACTAAAAATTTAACTATTTAGTTTGTATATACATTTTGTTGTTGAGCACCAAATAAGTTTTTAATGTTTTAACTAAAGTTTGCATAAAAATAGTTTTTGTTAGATAAATGACTAATTAAAAACAAAATTATTTTTGTATAATTATTTTAAACGTTGTTTGAAACAAAAAAATGTTTTTCTAAATTTCTTTGCGTTGTAACAAAACAGTTGGGTCTGAAAGATTACAGTGTTGAATGGTAAATGTAGCCTGAGTCGAAGATTGCTTTAACAATGACAATGCGCTAAAAAGTTAGAAAAATTATCATTAATATTATACTATTACTATTATTATTATTATTATTATTATTATTATTATTATTATTATTATTATTATTATTATTATTATTATTATTATTATTATTATTATTATTATTATTATTATTATTATTATTATTATTATTATTATTATTATTATTATTACTATTACTATTACTATTACTATTACTATTACTATTACTATTACTATTACTATTACTATTACTATTACTTATTACTATTACTATTATTATTATTATTATTATTATTATTATTATTATTATTACTTAAATGCTTGGTATAGCGATAGACTCTAAACTGAATGAGCATAGGTTTGACTTTACCATTGCCACAAAATAAAGGCCCTCGTTTGGCTTGGCTAAAATACTATTTTTCGTAAAACACTGAAGTCATAAACATTAAAAATGTGTTGCTAATAAAACAATATGTTAACGTTTTTTTGGTAAACAGCGGTCTCAAAGCGAAAACACCCGTAGGTAAATGGTTAGGGCATTGACTTGACACCAGATAAGGCGTGGGTTCAATTTTTTCCGGGATGGCCTAGCGGTACAACACTCGACTTGGAGCTGATAGATATGGGTTTAAATCTCACCACCGGTCCACTAAATGCGGGCCCACATCCGGCTTTACTAAATTATCCACTGCTGAAAGATGTTTTCCGTAAAACATTCAAAGTAGTAAAAATAAATAATAATATTTTTTTAATGATTGCGGTATCGGAGTTAAGTAAAAACTGAAATAAGTTTATATTTTGATACTCAAAATGCTTAGTGTCAACAATTTAAAATTTGAATATATGCAATGGTCTTGTTGCCTCATGGTTTTTAATTGAAAATTCTTTTATTGTTTTTGTTGGTGTTGTAAATAAATATTTGCATTTAACGATGGCGGTATAATCAAACTCACGTAAACTATATACGAGTCTTTTAATGTTGCCTTTTGGTGTCACTCCGATACATAAAATTAATAAAACATTTTAAAATAATGCATTTTAATAATTTAGTTAAATTCTAATTAATTATTAAAATAAATAGTAATTAATAAAAGCATGCTGCGACAAAAATTAAGTTTAAACAAAGGGAATCAAATAAATAATGCTATATTGTATTTTGATCAACAGTTTTGTAACAATACTCACTCCTTGTAAGTCATACACGTTAGATCTTGACCGTTTATAGCCAAGATTCGATCACCCAATCGAAAACCGCCATGTTCAAAAGCCGCACTGTGGTTGTTGACGGATTTTACAAATATGCCTGGTTGGTCTAAACAGGTGCGCTGGTACAATGAAAATAGTGTATTCATATTCAACAAAATGAAAAACAGTTTATAAAATTGATATTTTAATTGTAACAACTTAGTAAAAATACATTTGGTAAATTAGTCAAACATTACTAACCATTGTGAGCTCACTTTTGGTTTATTCGTTTCTACAGGAACATTATTATTATTACTACTATTATCATCATTATCATCATTATTATTATTAAATCATTATCATTTTTATTACTATTATTATCATCACACATCTTTATTGCTCTAAAGAGCGTGAGGAAACAAGACTGTTTAAGTAAAGAACATTAAACCACAGCTAATCGTTTCCTATTTATACCATTTTTAGTTTTTTATAGTAATATATAGCAATATAATGTTTTATTGTACAAAATACTAGTTTACCTGAATTAAAATACTTAATACTAAAGAAACAACAAACGAATGCTTTTTGATTAAACTACAACAAAAACGTAAAAGTTATACTATTCCAATGTTAGGATTAAGTGTGAAAACTGAATGAAAAGACAGTTTTTGATATGCATAATCTTTAATGCAAAACGTTTAGAGTAGAATTACATAGAGCAATTTTGTTGTTTTATGATCTCTGGAATGAAAGTAATCTAAATAATAATTACCCTTAGTAAGATATGTTAAACTATGTAATAAAAAAATAATAATAATAATAATAATAATAATAATTAGTAGTAGTAGTAGTAGTAGTAGTAGTAGTAGTAGTGGTAGCTGTGCTCATATTCAAACCCCTAAACGTCTAATCCGGAAACTAAATCCTTAATCATCGATTTATCGCAACTTAATTGTATTTTTTATTTATAATTAAATGGCTATTTAAAAAAATACTTAAGCACACTGTTTAAATGTAAACACGTAGTAAACTTAGGAAATGTAAGATAAGTGTTTTTATTTGGCAATTTAAAACTTTTATTTAACAGCTGTTTTTACTTTAAAACTGACAAAACAATATATAGATGTACATTATGTAATTAATTAAGTAATAGTTAAAAGTACACTAATAGACAGCAATCATAAACATGTGACTTCAAAAACTAAAAACTAAGAAATATGTTTAGCAGAAAAAAAACTTCAAAGCTACTTAAATTCAATTTATTTTAGACCCTTTGGTTGGAAACGCAACATTCAAAAATCGACTAAAGATGCATTGACAGACATTTTTATAAATCGTTTTTTGTTTTTTTTGTAACTAAAATACGTATTTTTACTAGTGTTATGCTTTAAATCTTGTTAAGTTTCAACACGGACTTCCAATCAATTAGCTCTTCTCTCTTCTTAACAATGCCAATACTATGTATAGTATTACAAATTATTGTACAATTCTCACAACATAAAAGTGATTATTTAACTAAAACCTATCTAGCAATTACGTAGCATACAAGAAAAACGTCACTTCGATTATAAAATATACAATACTATATAATAGTTGAAAAAAAAACATAATTATATGTACATATATATTGTAAGTAATATAAAATTGTATAAAATTTCAACTGGTGCAAAATCGAAGATGGAATAAAATGATTAATATGATTTATAACGTCAAATATTAATAAAAATACATATTACATACAATTTATTCAGTTACCAAATGATTAAGGACATTACAAAGTTAAAAAAAATTTAATAGTCTATGTGATCGCCTTTCTTTTGAACAACCTGATCTAGGCGTTTTGAAATGCTATCGATAAGAGTATATATATTCTTGTTTCATCTCATATTAAACAACAAACCGAGTGCGTTCACATAAATCCTCAATTTTAGTATGCTTATTGATGTTACACTTTAGCATAATGAAAAGCTTTTCAATAACATTAACGTCCGGGCCTTTAGGTGGCAATTGAGTGAAAGATGGTTTTTTCGATTTTAGCCCCTCTACTGTCTAAATGTAAATATAAAGCAAATATAGTAAACTTAGATGAATATGACGTTACCTTTTTGGACGTATGACATGGAGCATTGTCCTGAAAAACAATAGTAACCCCCGTGTAAGTGTGCTGCATTTCATAATGAAAAACATCCTTCATAACTGAAATAAATTTTTTACTATTTAAGATACCAAATATAATTCTCCATTTGATAGGTTGATTATACTTAATACCAAACCAACACATTACTTGTCGAGGGTGGGCTTTCTTTCTAACAACCGGACCCGCATAACACCTTGTTTTTGTAGCCAAATGGTTCGTCTCAAATCATTGTTTTATCAGCAAAGTATACGAAACGCCAATAACACGAGTGTAATTCACTACACTGTTTACAAAAGGTTAATCTATCATCCTTTTGTTTTTTAGTAATAAATGGTTTAACTTTTGGAGATTCAATTGCTCTGTTTCTTATTGTGGAATAAGTAAAACTTTTTAAACTATTTCTTTTGGTTTCTAAAATAGGTTTATTATAATTTTTTAATTCTATAACATTTTTTTGATCATCTGTATTGTTTGTTACACGTTTTCTTCCAATATTATCATAATTTTGTGGTTTTTGACCATCAATAATCCGATAAATTGTTGAAAGGTTAACTCTATATAAATCTGCCAATCTTTTGGGTAAAAATCCTTCATTTTTTAATTCTTTAATAACACGGTATTCATTTTTGCTGAGATGAAAACATTTTTTATCACTATTCTCCATTTCAAAAACAATGTAATCAAAAAGCAAATTTAGCGGATGAGTGGAATCTCAAGGTTAAACGTAAATAATAAATTATTCGGTTTGTTTTAAAATTTTTATTTAATTTTTTTTAATTATTTTTATTTATGTAGATTAGAATAATTAAATATTTATTTTGATAATTTCTATGAGTTTACAATCAGGGCAGATTTGAATGTGCGTTTAATATCAATTTCAGGCATTAGTTATTGTTGATTTTTAATGAAATTAAGCACAAATTAATAATAGGCTAATTATTATAAAAATTATATGACTTCAACTTATTATCCACGTTAATATAGAAGTAGCTTTTAAAATATTCTATTTTGGCCGACTCAGCCTTTTTAAATAAATATTTCTAAGTATGTATAAATATACTATTAAGTACTTGATATTATTTTTAATTCTCGATATTTATTTTTACAAAAAAACAATTGGACATAACAAATTAATTTAGATTTAATGCTTTTATAATTTTTTGCGTTAATTTTTGAAATAGCTGTACTTGCAAACATCTTCACAACAAATTTTAACTAAGGCGAACTAACAATAAATTAATTAAAGATTTAAATTATATAAATTAAAGTTTGAACACCCATAATTTTAAAATGTAAGCGTATAAATTTTGAGAACAGAAAAAAACACACATTTTTCCATTGAACAAATTTAATTAAATCAAAAATAAACTTATTGCACAACATATGTTTTGCTCATCTCTACCACGGCCCATTTTTGGCATCGTTAAAATGTCCACTGCTAAAAGATGTTTCCCATAAAACATTTAAAGCAATAAAAATGGAATAAAAATAAGTAAATAAATAATAAACGCAACTTACTGCACCGTCAATCAGGGCCAACCCAAATCCTGTTTGGTTTTCACGTTTCAAAGTAATATTTACAATGGAATTGTTGACATTTGAATCATTTTCGAAATCGTTCAATTTACGCACGTCATAGTCCAAATGATTGATTGAACTGACTCCGTCCGAATCGCGGTCGTCTTTGACACCGAATCCCAATTCGCTCACTGCTTCGGGACTCGAATCGGAAGCTTCACGAATCGAGTTGTAACTCAAATTGAACATGCTACTGCCATGCAGTTGTTGACTTTGATTGTGAGGATAAAGATTATTGTTATTTTGGTGGTTTTGGTCATGATTAATACTATCATTAATGTGCAATCCATGTTTCGATTCACAACGAGCAGTTCGAATTACATCCAACCCGTGACCCAACAACGATTCACGATAATTTTTCCAATCTTCGACGGTATCGTTTAATTCGTCTACATTCAAACGAGTTGGCGACAACATGTGTGGATGCTTGGAGTTGGAATCATGTCTAAAATCGCCAATACTGTGGAACAATCCCTCTGGCGTGCGCACATTTAAATTCAAATACCATGGCCTATGTGGCTCGTCTTGACGCTGTTGATGCTGAGAATTATGTGACTGGCGATAATAATGGTGATTATTATTATTAATATCCAAACTGCTTGTATAATGCGGCGAAATGTTTCGATGTTGATAACTCTTATTCGGTTGCAATGTATGATGATGTTCATTTAAGTGTGCATTAGTTAGAGTTAAAGACGATTGATTTTTCCATATCTGGTTATTGAATGAAAGATCGTGTAAATTAGCATTGGTCAATGAACGATTCAAATGAATGTTGTAATTTGGATTTGTTTGATGATTCAAATCGTGTTTATAATAATCAATATTATTTTGTTGTTGAAAATAATCAAAGTTGTTTGAATGTGCATGCGAATTCTGCATTGAACGATTCATGATGTTTGGATGACGAGTTGGCGGTTTGAATTCGTCTGGATGAACAAATGATCTTTGAACACATTCGGGATTCTGAGTGTCGTTTGTTTCTAAATAAGAACCCTTAAAAAATAATTTAAAAATATAATATTTATTCTAGTTAAGTTGACAATATTTAATTTAATATTTTTTAAAGCATTGGGTTCTCTTTATAATTCCAAATAAAAATATGAGATGTAAACTTTGAGATGAATTCATTTCTTATATTCTCGTCAGTCACAAACATATAACATTTTAGGGATTCTTTATTTTTGTGACTGAAGAGAATGTACGAAATAAATTCATCTCACAGTTTACGTCTTAATAATTTTTATTGTGTTATTATTTAAAACAAATGATTATATAATATATAATGTATAATATATATTGAACTTCTAACAAACCTATCAAAGTAGGAATCATTCCACCCACGCATTTATTTAAACTAATTCGGCTATCCTAAAGCATAATGACTCATTCAAAATATAGTAATTTTGAATCACATGTTTACTGTATTGACTACTTGATATTCATCAGTATATGACATTCTATTTTATTTTGATCCCATTATTTGTACTACTACTTCTTTAATTTTTGTTATTATTTTTTATATTGCTGGTGAAAATGTATTTTTACGCTGAATGTATATCTAGTGGGATACTGCTAAATATCAACCTACTAATTATTTAAGCGGCGAAAACAAAAATTAAAATATTGAAATATATTTGTTTAAAATAACTAACAATGTTATAAATATACTATTTAATAAACATGCAACTTTATATATTCTATGTTTGGCGTAAATGTAAAATTTATTTGTACATTAGTCGAGTAGAAAATAGTAATAATTTTAAATAATTGTAAAGTGGGAAGTGATAAATAGATTGGAACATTATTGGATTTCTTAAATATTATATTGTTTTTACGATTAGGCAAAATTATAAAACGAATTTAATACTTTGTGGTTTTAAAAATAAACATTTTTCCTTTACGACATTAAACTTTTAAAATCAAAAAATGAATATTATACCTGACGATTTCTGCGCCACAGAGGTTCATTTTTAGACTGAATAGGTTTGGAATAATAATTTTTTGATTCCATCTGTTTTGCAGTTGTATGATTGAATTCCATATTTTGAAATTTGTTAGGCAAAATTGAAAAATTGTCGTAATTGTTCAATTTCATCAAATTACGTGACGAGGAATGCATTTTGGACCAATTCATTTTCAACTTTTTCTGATGATTTGAAAATAATTTGTTAATTTTCAAATGCTTTCTGTTTTCGCGAGACATTTGTAAAATCATCTGAGGGGCTGGAAATGTGTGAATTAAATCCAACCATTGGAACGAACTTGGTGTAGGCCTGTGTTCTAAATTTAAGTAAGTTAAACAATGATAAAGGTTTTAGTTGTTTAATTACATGTATACACTTTATTTTGAAATGATGAAGTTACAATTGTACACAAGTGAATATAAATAGTTATATTAATCTGGTGAGTTATGTTATTCCCAACATTTATTATTTTAATTTTGTGTATTATATATATACATATTTATAAGCTAAAATTGCATACCTATAAACTAATAGAAATTGTTAAAAATTATATACTAATTATAACAGTTATTATTGTTTATATGTATGATGGAAAACATTCTTTAGAAATTGGACGTTTACCAACACCAAACGGGTGTCTATATTTAGCGCAGGTGATAACATTTGCATTCACAACCATCCAGCTATAAATTTAGTTGCACTGCCACCGCGATATAGATTAATGTCATATACTGTAACTAGTAGATAAAAATGTATAAAAATAATAATTATTTATTAATATACTGAAAATACATTTAGAAGATAAGAAAAAGGCGTTTTATTTAAGTTGCTAAACTTCTAATTTACTAAACAGCAATGTATTTCCTATAACCAGACCTTTTATTTCGTTCAAAGTTTAAAAAAAAATTGAATAATTGTAAATCTAAGCAACCACATTATAAGAAACAATTTATAAATTTCACTTTCTTACCCAAATGTTTTTTATCTAAATCTTTGATTAAATCTTTTGTTCCTTGTTGTTTTAACAAAGACAATGGATCAATTGGTAGACAAATTGACGCGGATTGTAAATAGGCGGCCGGCGTATAAAGTTTTTCTTTTGTATTCCAACCTTTCAAATTTATTTGGATAACGTCTAATGCTGAAAATAAAAACAAACAAATAGTTTTTAATTTGGTTATATTTGATTATATATATATACTAGCTACATTGTAGTCAATCCCAGGTATTGTTGATAAAGGAGGAGCACTAGAAAAAAATTATAAACAAAAACTCGATAAAAAATAAATATTGCTAATAAACCAACAAGAGGACGTCATTCTAACAAACTTTGGAAACAAAATGAAAGCACGATTCAGACGATAGAGTTGATTGAAAGCAGAAGAATTTTCTACAATTTTCTTTTTATAAAGAATCTTTAGTACAAAAATTTGACATACAATTACATAAAACAATCTTGCCGTTTTGTGGTGTTATTATTATTATTATTATTATTATTATTATTATTATTATTATTATTATTATTATTATTATTATTATTATTTATTATTATTATTATAAATTCTACTAAAATATGTAAGCAAACAATGGTAATAGTAATAATTTATAATCCGTGTATTCCCTTGAATGTTTAGGTTGTTTTAATTTTTAAATGATAAACTAGTCATTAATTTAATTTTTTACAATATCTATATTTGTACCCCCATTATATAAAACTGTTTTAATTACAAATTGAAATGGGATTGTATGTCTGGTTTCTGGATTTAAAAATTTTAATTTAAACCTTCCTAAATTAAACCCATCTAAAACTTTAAACCCCTTTTTAATTTGTACTGTTAATTACATGCTATAATTATAATGTTAATTAACTAATTCTTGGCAAATTAACGGTGTCAATTGATTCGGTGTATTTCAAAATTTTATCTTTTTTCTGTTTGCACACTGCCTAACCATTTTTTAAGATTTATTTATATATTTTAATTTTAATGTTTGTAACTAAATTATTTGTTTTTAATTCATTTTTGACAACACGCGTGCTTCACTTACGATCTTCATCAACCAAAGATGCATCGTTCTCATCTATATTCCAATCTACAGCATCTCGTACGCCATCTCCTTGTTCGTATTCCTCCAATATAAAACGCAACAATGAGGGTGGAATATACGGATACATATGTCGTAAATCATTCCAACTTGTCTAAAACATTAAAATTGAAAAAGATAATTTTGTAATTTTGATTAAAAAAATAAAACTAACTTTGGTTCTAAGTGTCTTTTAGGGATTTTATGGTAAACAACTACTGCACAATATCTAAATTCTTACAATAGACGTATAATTTGTATATTGCCGAGATGATCTAGAGGTACAACACTCGATTTGGATTTGAGTAGGCGTGGATTTGAATCCCACCACCGACCCACTAAATGCGGGCCCACGTTTGGCTTCACTCGAATGTCTACTGTTGAAAAATGTTTGCCATAAAACATTCAAAATAATAAAATAATAATAATAATAATAGTAATAATAATAATAATAATAATAATCTGTTAAAAGTAAGCATGAAACCCACGCCGTTGTAGGCCAGTATTTTTCTCTTTATATCAATTGACTATCTTAATCCAAATTGATGAGTTTGATGTCATTGATTCAATACCACTTGTACACAATCGTTTCGTTTTCTATGCCACAGATTTTATTAAAGTTTACTAGTTTTTTTTTTAATTTCAGACTAATTTTGATTAAGCAATCTTTTCAATGTAAATTGTTGTTATTATGTTTAAAAGATTACAAAGTAAGCCGTGTATTCATACATAAGATAGGTTTTAATCTATGCTTTTATTTAAAAAGCAAAATAATTTAACATTTAACTAAAAACTTAAAATGTGATAAATTTGTAGACTATTTTATGTTTATAATTCAGATTTATATTTTTAAACTAGTTTTAAAATAACTTTTACTAAATTTTGGTATTTTACATTATTTTTTATTTAAATATTTTTGTTTTTGCAAAAAACGGACTACAAATCCATAAATGTCAGTTTGATTTAAATCACTGGTTAAATATTTACAGATCCAAGGTCATTCACTCGTAGCTCAGTGGTTTAAGGCGCTGGCCTGATACCAGATTGGGAGGGGGTTCAAGTTCATGTGTGTAAAACTTGAAAGGTATGCGCTGATAATGATTGAAAATAAGGAGTAAATAGCTGTACAGTGCTTCTGGTTGACTTGAAAACCTAGTGAATTTATTATTCAAGTGAATCTGATAATTCTAATATAGCAATTCTAAAACAAATAATCCCTTGAAAAAACCATTAATAAATATTTGAATTGTTGTTAATATTTATTTACCAAACTATGTTAAGTTAAATTAGTTCAATTAACTTTTATTAAATAGAACGTTTTTTATAAAAAAAGTATTGAAGTATTTATATTAATACAAATACTAAAATGAAAAGGCATTATTATTTCAAGATAAAAATTCTGGTATCAATAAATATTAAAATATTACACAATTGCGATATTTAAGATAAACTGTTTGTAACATAGCATTAATGTATACAATTATGCACAATTGCACAGATTTGAAAGTAATGTTTCTTCATGACGTATTTAAATTAAATTAACTTGGAGCTATTTTAATATAAATTGAATCAAACATATGTACCGTATACATTATAATGCATATGTATAACTTTATTTTTAAAAATTAATAAGAAAGTGAACGTCCTATTGCTTACAACTTTGTAAGATATCTCAAATTATTGTTTTTGTTAATATTCAGGGAAAAATATATTAAATGTACAAAATAATTCTTGTAACCGCCTTATTCGCTGTCACAGCTGCATAGCGAAATGGCTACATTTTACATTTTTTTTAAATACCTTTCAAATTACGTTGTTTATACTTTCACTTGTTTGCTATAATAAAATCTCATATATATTACTGCGTGTTCTATCCTGGTTTTGTTTAAATTTAGTTAAAAATGCGCTACCCACGGACACAACTTGTAAGGTGTCAATAATTATGATTGATACCAAAAACTACATAAAAACATGAGTGTTAGTCACCTTTTTATAATAATTATTAACATTCAAACATAAAAACAATAATATACAATATTAATAAATTACATAAAGCAATTCATTTTTTGACGTAGCCAAGAGACTTCCTATTTGAATAAGAATATACAATGGACGTTTGTGTTTTTCCAATTTGTGCACGCGCATCCAATCTAGAAACCACTTCATTCCGTGTGCCATATCGTTTCCAAGGTCATGATTGATTTTAAATGTACCTAGCAGTATACGTATATATATGTATACATATATATATATACATATGTATATATAGCCGGTCCTAAGTCCAGTTAAGAAAAGAGGAGGGTTTGAGTGCAAGATTAGCAATCTGACCCTTGTAAAAAAATAATATTACTAAAAAACAACAAAAAGGTACAATTTTATTAAACTACGGCAAAAAATGAAAACATAATTCCGATAACGACGTTTAGTAAAATCCAAATAGAATTTCAATCTTCAATATGCACAATCCTCAAAGCTAAAAATTAAATGTACAATCATATGATGCAATTTTGTTACTGTATGTTGTTTAGAGCTGAATAGTTTTGAAAAAATAATAATTGCAATATATATAGGATGTATTTACTGATCTATGTAATTATGATAATTACGATTTGTTTAAATATATATCTAGTAGTAATTAAAAATGTAAGATAAATTAAAGCAACTAATTGCATCTGGTATTTTTGAGATTAGTAAATAAAATACCTTTTTCGGTTTCGTGTTCAGAAAAAAGGCGAGTTGGCACAGTTGTTTTTGTGAAAACTACATATAGCCATAGAAACAATATGATATGATCATTTTGGAAACTGATATTACGATTTGAGTAACGTTAGTGACTAAAATTAATTAAATTTAATCTTTAAAATCCATTACCATGGGATGTGTACCTACTCTTTTAAAATCCACAATTGGATTAAATTTTTCAGAAAATTAACCAACTTTTAAAAAATAAATGTATTTTGTACAAACCCAAATGGTATTCACATGAAAAAAACATTGTCCTGTGCTCTCTAAAATGGTTTTATTTAATACAGAAATTTAATTTTTTTGTTCTACTATAATTAGATAGTACTCAAATTAATTTCTAGTTTATCAAATTTAAAATTTATGCGTTTTTTTATTACTGATTAACTTCTGTCTCAATAGATAAAACAATTCGTTACATTATAATTGTGCTGGAAGTCGCTACTATTAAATAGACAGCGCAACAAGTTAATGTTTCTAATGGTTTACAGTCCAGTATATGTTTTACACTGAAATAAATATTTGTACATCGCTTTTAATGTTACTCGTTTAATAACAGTAAACGTTTTATAAATATACACTTTAACGTTTCCTTTTAACAAAATAGCTTTAAAACCAGTAAGGATAGAGTTTAATATCTTTACTATTACAAATTGTAAATATATAAAATTTTTACCCTAATTATATTTTATAAATAGCGTTTTATATACAAAATACAGTTGTGTAAAATCTCAAAAACATTGTTTATTTAAATACCTATTTTTAATAATCATATAAAAAATTATTTTAATAATAAATGAGTATTGCATTTTTAAATCAATTTAATTTTTACAAAAAATCAATTGCATTAAAAAATTGTTTTAAAAAAATTTTAGACTGCATTAAACAAAATACTTAATTTAAAGCATAACCATTTTTACTCTTGAAATACAAAATTATTGACAGATTAAAAGCGTTTATACAGTAGACAAACGTAACCATAAATCCGTCAAAATGAAAGCTGGTTACAATTACGAGGCGTCCAAAAGAAACAATGGAATTAAAGAAAACATTCAAATTAAATCAAACAAACATATGCACCTGTAACAAAATTAAGTATCTTGGGGTAAACATAAATAGCATACTTACCTGGTGTAATCATGTAGAGCATATATTTATAAAAACCAAATCCTTATGCTACTACATAAGAAGATTAAGAAAACTAAATGTTGACAATTATATTACTAAATTGTTCGTTACATCTTGTTTTTATCCTTTAATATTATATTGCTCACCTGTAATTTTTCCTGATTTATTAAAACAGGATTATGTTGTTTTAAAAAGATGCATATCATTGGCATCAAAATCTGCAGGAATCAAATATTCTATTTTGTTGCATGATATTGTTAATAAACATTTTAAATCCTGTATACAATTAGCATCAAGGATTGAAGATAATAACACTCACCCACTACATATAGCTTTAAACAAATTTAAAGCTTTTGGAAAAAAATGAAGAACACACTCGTACATGAAAGCCAAAACTAATCAATTTAAAAAATCATGTCTGCCATACTTATCCAGACTATTAACCAATCCAGAATCAAACAACTTTGAACTTCTAACAAACCTATCAAAGTAGGAATCATTCCACCCACGCATTTATTTGAACTAATTTGGATATCCTACAGCATAATGTAACTGCGCCTTATAATGACTCATTCAAAGTATAGTAATTTTGAATTTTTTTTTAAATCACACGTTTACTGTATTGACTATTTGATATTCATCAGTATACAAAATTCTATTTTATTTTGATCCCATTATTTGTACTACTACTTCTTTAAGTTTTTTTTTTATATTGATAGTGAAACTGTATTTTACGCTGGATAATAATAAATAATAATAATAATAATAATAATAATAATGTTGCAATATATAAAACGTTTCTATTTTACAAAAAATTTGAATTATATAAAGTATTTTAACAATCATAATTTACTGCTATAATTAAAGAAAATATTTTTTAAACAAATCAATGATATGGTGTTTCAAAGCGGTATCAATGACTATATATGATTCATATTGTCACTGTGGTGTAAAATTAATTATTAAGCTGAAAAGTTTTGTTTATTGCATTACGTAATAACTATTACTTATTGTAATTTTTTATAATTACGCTTAAAAATTGTACTAATAAATATTAATGTATACTCCATTACTGCACGTTACCAAAACGTTGTGATTAAATAGTTATATCAAATTCTTGTTGTGTAACCCTTTATCCAACAATCAGTACTATCTGACAGGTTTTTTTTTAATAAAAACCACATACTTTTATAAAGCATTGTTACCTCCTGATTTTTGTGTAACCTAGTGTAACCTGAAATTGCTGTTGCTCTTTAAATATTTTATTATTGTATGCAATTTACATTTTAAAAACAATTTTGCTTTATAAATGTTTGATAATACTAATTTGAGAAAAAAAAGAACATTCGCACTCCAGTAAGCACAAACGTTTGTTAAAAAAAACATAAAGCTTAAAAATATATATAAACCTCAAATAAAATTAGATTTATTATTTTGAACAAATAACAGAGAGAAAGCTTACACAATTTTGTAGTTTGTTTTAATTACAGCCAAGAAGAAGTAGAATAATTTTTAATTACATTTACAATTTTTATTTGTTTAAAAAAATAGTTTGAATAATGTCAGAAACATACTGTTAACAATGTATCTTAATTGTGTTCTCGCATTGCATACCCAATGCGTGTGGGCTAAAATAAGTAAACTAGAGAAAATAATAATAATAATAATAATAATAATAATAATAATAATAATAATAATAATAATAATAATAATAGTAATAATAGTAACTGACACATTTAGAACGTTATTGTTTGTCAAACAAAAGGTTTAGAACTTTAGCCTTTTGATTTTATTGGAGTTTTCAGAATTAAATATCTGCTTTTCGTTTATTTGCTTTTTTCTACTATTTGAACGTTTTACAAAGTACATTTTCTAACAAGTTAACCTTTAACAAAGCAAATGATGGTCTTTATTTGTGCCGGGGTGGTCTAGCGGTACAGCGCTCGAATTCGGACCTCGGTGGACATGGGTTTGAATCCCATTGCCGGTATTAAAATATGGGCTCACGTTCGGCTTCGCTAAAATGTCTACTGCTGAAAGATGTTCCTCGTAAAACATTCAAAGTAGAAAACATAAAATTAAAAGATTAAATTAAATTAAATTATTTAGTATTGGCAGTGTGACTCAAATTTATGCTCATCTAGTTTCAAATATAGCGTTCCAACTACATATGCTAATACTGCATTTGTATTGATAATCGTGTTATACTTTTTTGTAGGTATTTAGTATGTTATTTAAAAGGGAAAACATAAATAATAATATTTTACTAAAATTACTTATATGTAATTTCTAAAATGAAAAACTATTATTTCAATTTTGAGCTTTATCCTTTTCAATAAAACAATTTTAATATATTTTAACTTATCTGTATTACAAAACTAAACATATTCTTTTAAAAAGAGTAAGATACAATAAAATCGATTAAACTCAACAATTAAAATACTTATATATGACGTCAATACTACTAAAATGAAATAATTATTGTTGCTGTATTTGTACTTCTGTTATATTATAAATGTACCTTAGTAATCATATTTTGTTTTCAAATTAATAAATTTGAGGGTGATAAAGTCTTTTGTCTAAAATTGAACAAATAAATAGTTTGTCCATCTTTGTATTAAAAAGGTAAAGACATTAATTATACTAATATTTATCAATTCATTTTTTATTAATAAGCGCCATTAATATATAAATTACAACCTACTACCAGGTTTTTCATCCTAAAACAAAAAATAATTAGCGTTACAAACAAAAGCCTTTAGTTAAACAGTCCACTGATTAGATAGTGGATGGATAATTATTAATCCTGTTTTTATTATTCAACATATCCTGAGTAAACGACTGTTCCGGAACATAAACAAAGTGTGCAGATAATACTAATCATCTATTTGAAATTGAAAACAAAACAAAAATGCATCCGTTAAATTCAAACATTTGAATAAACATGCTTAAAAAATAAAGCCAGCATAATCGTACCCGAAAACAACGTTCTTGTTAGAACATCGTGTGCAATTGCAGCTAACAGTTGTCGCCAAAATATTGTTTTCACTCGTGACGACGTAGACGACCATTGTGAAACCGAATGTGATATGTCGGATGTCGATTCACACATATAATTATGCCGATTATGATTGGTTAATTCAATAGATGATTCACTTTCATGTCGTTTTCTTCCAGAAATTGATGGAATATAAGAGTAGTCTAAGTCCAAATCGGAGTCGTTAGACAATGCAGCGTTATTATTATTATTAATATTATTATTATTATTATTATTATTAATATTATTATTATTATTATTATTAATATTATTATTATTATTATTATTGCTGTTGTTGAATTCATCTCGATGATTTGAACTGCAAAAATTGTGCAAAAATTTACTACTGTCCACTTTATCGCTGCTGTTTATTGAACTGGCTGAACTGGGTGAAGTAGATTGTCGTTCGTGATCGTTTGAATCTAGGCCACTGTTCAAACACATATCCAGTTGATCGAGCCAGCGGCATAACTCCGAACGAGTACTTGACCAGTCTTTGTGTAATTCAGTCGAATCGACGTGATTTTTGTGGTGTGACGAACGGTGTGAGTGCTTGTATAATACTGAAATGTATGGTGAAAGACTCTGTAAAACAAAACAAAGAAATCAAAATGAATTAATTAATAATAAATATTGTTTAGTTTGCATTAACAATAATTAATTTAAAACTGAGTGTGCATAAGTTCAAATCTTTCTGATGATACTAAATGATGGCTTTTATTGAGTTCACTAAATGTGCACTTGTTGAATAATACTTCCCTTAAAATATATAAAGATAAAAACAAAATAATTATAAACTACTACTACTATTATTATTATTATTATTATTATTTATTATTATTATTGTCAGCTTCATTACCTTCATAAAGGTATATTTAGTGCTAGCAAAAACACAAAAATAATTTTTACACGATTAGTTTAAGTAAACAAGAACACAATTGGACAAAAGTTATACATTAATTATAAAATAAAAAAATAACGATGAAGTTAATAAATACCTTTATAAAAAATAATATTTTTTAATATTAAAAATTGGTTATGTAAGTAAAAATTTTAGTAAAAGTGTATTTTATAATTGCATAGGAAAGTATAAAAATAATCACATATTATAAATCAGTAAAAAAACGATTTGTTAACTTGTGACAGTCTAATTAATCAATATTGAGTTTATAGCTAGTATGATTTATGAAAATTAATTAAAAAACAACTTAACTTTCCAGCATTTTCCAGTTGAGACCATTTAATTAAACATTATTGACTATTGTACTTACTGATTTTCCTTTTGAATGAGCATTATTAATATTATTTTTTTATTATTAGTATTTTTATTATTGTTATTATTATTAATTTATTACTTTATATGTTTTTTACAAAAAATATCTTTCAACAGTGGACATTATAGCAAAGCCGAACGTGGCCCGCGTTTGGTGCTAGTAGTGGGATATGAACCCATGTCCACTAAGTTCAAGTAGAGAGCTGAACCGCCAGGCCACTCCGCAACTCATAAGTTGTTTTCACTTGTAAATTTAAATACTGTAATTTAAATAATTAAATTGAATTGATGATATTTTAACGTAGATAAATAAACGCTGGTTTTAGTTTGTTTGCTTTCTGTTATTATAATCTACATAAAAAAATCTAATGATTAAGTGTATCCAATTAACGAGTAGTGAATTTGATCATCATGAGTACTCGTTAAAATTTTACTCTATACAAATTTTATCAATATTTTACTGAACCAAATATACTCACTGAAAACTATGTAAATAATTATAAAAAGTATTTCTATTCAACATTATTTAACGAATTGAAACAAGTTTGTAAAATTATTTTAAATTTTGACAAATATTTAATTTATAAAATGAATTGTTATTATTATTATTATTATTATTTTTACTGATATAAGCTTAATCCCTCACTAGAGGTACATTCAGCATTTAGATACATAACACAAATAATGCTATTGACAAAAATAATAATTTCAAAGTAAAAATATAAAATTGTAATTAGACAAGTAAAATGATAATCTATCTATTTACTTGACTAAGATTATTCAACAATATAAAACAACTGTTGACATATTTTTCTATTATATTGAACAGTTTAAAATAAAATTTTTCCATATTTTTATTATTTAAAAATAATATAAATTATTTTACTTTCTTACAACAAGACAATTTTAGCTAAACTTTTTTATATAAAGAGTCCTCCAAAATATGTTTTGACAGTTGAATAATAAAATGTACCTACACACTATTAAAAATAATAAGCAAGGTGCCGTAGTTAACTATACGAAATGTGTATTCAATGTAAGAATCAAAGAAAACTCCAAATCATTAAGCTATTTTAATACTTCAATCCATATTCAAAATAATTTAAATTAAATCAGTGTCGATTGTATAATAATGTATAAATGCATTATTTCAATATCCTTGAAACACAATAACGATAAAGTTAATTATTTTAGTTAATGACCAACAAATTTCATTTACTAATTTTAAAGATTAATTATTCTCTACAATAATCCATATTTACTTTTATATTAAGAAAAACATATTTTACTGTGAATTATCATTAAGCTTTTTCAGTTGTTTTGTATTTTTGGCATCGTTTTCCAAACAAAAATTCAGTGTCGGGGTGGTCTAGTGGTACAGCGCTCGAATTCGGACCTCGGTGGACATGGGTTTGAATCCCATCGCCGGTATTAAAATACGGGCCCACGTTCGGCATCGCTAAAATGTCCACTGCTGAAAGATGTTCCTTGTAAAACATTCAAAAAATCAAACATAAAAAATAAAAAATAAAAATAAAAAAAATAAATTATTTGAACATTCGTAAATATTATTATGAAAGCTGTGTGTAATTACATATATAAGCACTAATTCATTGTATTTACCTCGTTGATTACATATTAAAAATTATTGTAATCATGTTCATTCCTCTTAATCAAATTTTTAAAACTTTCTCTTCATATACATTTGGATCAACTTGTCTATATGTATGAACGTTGTCAAAAATCATATTAATATGTGTGTTACACCAAATTCCAAATGTCAGCATGCACACACACAGGCATTACAGACACGCGCAGATAGGTAAAAACCACAAAAATAAGTAGTTTGTTTTTAGCTACAATTTAACTACAATTCACTCTATTTTGAATTCTTTTATAATTTTTTTAAATCGCAATTACGTTTGACGCAATTAGACATTGTGTGCTGGTGTCACTTGTATAAACTGCGCAAAAAATTTAAAACGCACGCGAACATCATTTATTTAATATCACAATACGCATTTAAATTTTAATCGTTTTTTCATGGTATTATGAATAATATTACTGAAACACTTGTAGGTTTTAACTACAAAATTAAACGGCATAAACTAAACTATTTAAATATTTATTATTTATCCAATAATATGTTCAACATGTAGGATCTTTAACCCATGAAACACCGTTTGTTCATTTAACTATTGTATTAATAAATAATAGTAAATTTCAAGTTAAACCCAGGGTGAATGAAAATACTGCTGTCAAAATCAATACTGTATAATTCATTAGCTTTTGTAACGATATTTAATCAAAATCACAATTATAATTACAGTCAGCTTGAATACTTCAGTAGAAGTATATTCATCACCATAGCGTAGAAAATATGGAACAAAAGATAAAAAAGATATTTAAGAAAGAAAAAGTTTTTTATACAAAATGACTAGTATAAAGATAAGCAGTCTTTGAGGTAAAATCATAAAAACACATTATTTGATATTTGCAAAGCACAAAAACAGTTCATTTTCTATGAGTTTAGGTTTGAATAAATATCTTGCCAAATATGGAATGCACGAATTATAGTAGATGTTTGTCTTTGATTAAATATGAATAAATTTACTCCTTGTTTTGCCGGATGCAATTGATTTGTTGAGGTCGGCGTGTAGGGGGTGATTGTTGTCCTCCATTATTTGTTTGATTAATGGACGACAATTCTTAAGATGTCCCTCAATAAATTTGTTGGTAATTTCTACATGTGTGATGCCTACTAACTTAGCTATCATAGTAATACATCTTTTTAAAATAACAAAATCTATTTTTAACAGACCTGGGAATATAACTGGGGAGCAGTACAGAATTATTGGGGAAAAGATTGACTTAATAAATAAATTGATTTTTTTGTTGCTAAAATGAAGACATCTTAATCTTTTTCTATAATAGCAAAAATACCTAGTCTTTATAAATATGTGAACTACATCTAAGTTGTACAAAAACATTCCTTAAACATTATCTTAGAAATATTGGCAAAATGTTTTTTTATAAAAACTAAAATGTTATATCTATATTATCATAAAATTCTATTTTAGGTTAGAAACAAAAATATACACATTCTAAAAAATTAAAGAACAAGCACATTAATTGCCAAAAAATAAAGTTTCTTTTTCTATTTTTTATTTATTTATTTTTACTACTTTAAATATTCGACGGGAAACATTTTTTAGCAGTAAACATTTTAATGAAGCCGAACGTGGGGATTGAACTCGTGTTCACCCGTGTTCGAGTTGAGCACTGTACCCCTAGATCACCTCGGAAAATGAAATATGTATACAGATATAAAAACACGTAACAAAAGCTATACAATATTGGGTTAAAATACGTAGATACTGCTACATTAAACGCTTCATTTTCCGGGGTAGTCTAGCGGTACAGTGCTCAACTCGAACACGGGTGAACACAAGTTTTAATAACCCATTGTAAGTGACATAAAGGTACATTCATAGTTTTAATAAAAGCAATTAGACAATTATTAATTAAAACATTTAATAATAATTTTGAAAAACTACATGGAACTCTGCATATATATGGTAACATTCACTTGTTTTATTTTAATTAATTTTAAAAATAGACTTTTAGTTTTTGCACAAAACATTGTCTGCGTTATTATTAAAATTTTCATTTATAGCATATTTCAAAATTGCTTATTTTGCATGATTTTAAATCAAATATTTTAGTTAATATTATGTGTTGATTAAGCATTAGTCACTAGTTTCTAAATATTAAATTACATATTAAAGAAATTATTTTTGTTTTCTGCGTCATCCTTTTAAATTTTTAAATTAAACAAATCTAATAACAATAAAAATAGATATTTTTAAAAATATGCAAATAAAACTAGTAAGTTTTAAAAAATAACAAAAAATGGACACATTTTATACTATAACTGTAAGTTTTGTTGTGTTAAGATTTAACTAAGGCTAATTGCTATAAAAATGCAAATTATTGTTAAATTATATATATATATAACTATCCATTACTTAAGTACAATTTATATTTTATACAAAATAGTTAAGCTTTTGTGTTAATTATATTTTTTTGCAAACATATTTCAGCTGTAGATAATTAGGAAAGCCAAATGATTGCCTACATAGAGTGCCGATAGTGGAAAAAGCAAACTTATGCCCATGACGTATAACGCTTTTGAACATTATAAATTAATAAAATTAATTCAATTTTGTTTAACAAAATATTTTTTTTTATTTAAAATAATTCATACAAATTTTACAAAACGTTAATTTTAATTGAATAATAGCAAGAACCATTTCAATAGAAAAAAGAAACAAATACTTACATGACAAACATTTTTAACCATTTTCTGCATTGCTTTGTCGCCCAACGTGTAGCACAGTTTTCGCAATTCCATAATTTCTTCTTCAAATTCTAACGTTTTCATATCCGTATTTAAGATGATATTGTCAAGTGAGTGGGTAGATGATGGCGAATTCGACATTTTAGATCTGCTGTCGTGCACATCAAAAACACGGTGGTCATTCGACTTGTGAATTAGCCAACCTCCAGTTAAGTAAACGGCAACATTGTACAAAAACAAAATACACCATAATTGCAATATCAAATTGTGCGCAGAAATCTGTAAATAATTTAAATATTGAGTAGTTAATTATCTTAAAAAATGATAATTGCAGGTTTTGCAATTGTAGTCGTAAATAATGTTTCACTTTTTTATTATTCATATGTTTGGCAACAAACCTTTTCTAAATTGGTCAACATTTAGCGATAGTCCACATTTAGTACCAGTGGTGGAATTAAACAAGAATAAACAGTCTACCAACTTGTTTTATTCTGGTGAATAATTAATTAAAAAATTGTACATTGTACGTTGTATTGTTCCATTTGTATGTATTAATTTATAATTTTAAATTAAACTTGTTAAGGTCACATATTTTCAGACAAATATATGTGCACTTATATTTTTGAAACTGCACTAAAAAGTAAAAGAGTAATTGTGTAGTAAGACCAGTCACTAAACTAAAGGGTAGAAGCTCCATTCCGCTACCAATATTCCTTTTTCTTAAATATTCGATATTTCCATTGAAAATATTTAAGCAATAAACCTAAAAACAATTATCTATTACTTGAACGTTTTTTGCTTTAAGCATTTTTATTAAATTAATATTTACCAAAATCAAATGTTAGTCAATGTGAGTCAAACATATATTTATTAAATCTAGAGTTTAACAAATTGGATACGATGATTTCTCTATACAGCTGTTAAAAAATGTACAACTATTTTTATTTTGATTGATAAGTAAACAAATAACAATTTTGATTAAATTTTAAATTAATTTTAAAACTGTACAAAAATATGTAAATTTTACAAATTATGCATAAATTTTATCTACATTCAAATATATAATTTAAATTTGATTCTTATGTGCTTTTTGGCAATGATTTTTAACACAACAAACAACCTCTAAGGTTATTTTTAAAACTTCTTTTTCAAATTATACACAAAATGTAAAATTAATATAAATTTTAAAAATGCATTTAAAGATGTATATTTACATGATTAAACAGATGTTTGTTGTTTTTTATATTTAGAATGACAAACAAAAATTTCTAGAATATACATCAAAACTTAAATTTTATTACAAACTATTTCCTAGTTTTTGAATAGACATTATTTTAAAAACTTTTCTACATTTTTAAAATAAAACAATATTTTTGTTCAAACAAATGTATTTATTTTATGCAAAATTAATCATTTTAATCCAATAACAATTTTATTTTATTACACAGCATGCTGTTGTCATTTTACATTATATGTATCAAAATATTTGTTAAATTATTTATTAATAAAACATTTATTATTCTAATGCATGTGCCAACATTTAATTAATAATAATTGTTCTATTTTACAAATACTTTCATAATGGTACAACCAATACTGCACATTTATACTGTAGTTAACGTACTTACACAACTGAAACTATTTTGTAATTATCTAATACCTCATTTTTTGTAATTTTAACAAGTACAAAAGCAGAACACATTCCGTTTTTTCATTATTTTTTATATTTAATAAACTTTTCAATATGACTACTTATTATTGTTAGATTTGTAAATAGATACTTTAATGCAGGATTTTTAAAAAAACGTTTGGGGTATTTTGCTTTAATATTTTACAAAACTTTTCATTGAGCAAATTGATATTTGTGCAAAATAAAATGGAAATCTGCATTTGCTGCCAATAATAAAACTCCAATATTTATTCGTATAAGTAGAAGTATATTTACTATCGTAACTATTTATGCTAAAGAAAACATTTCTAAATCTGTATGTGCTTTTATCAATAATTAAAATAATGCTATTTCAAGTTCATTCATTTTTTGACATAATTAAAATTATATTACGTAGCTCAGTGACTAAGGTTTTGACCTAAAACCAGATAGAGTGTAGTTTTAAGTAAGACTTCAAAGGTGTGCACTACTGATAATCCAGAACATAGATGAAATAACTGTACAGTAATCCTAGTCTGTTCAAAGTAAGTGGGTTTATTATTTAGTAAATATAACTTTCAAAAAATATAATAATAATAATAATAATAATAATAATAATAATAATAACTTATAGTAAATAAAAAATATTTATATTTTAACAAAGTTTTAGTTTTTAAAAAGTAATATAAAATATAATGATTTTCAACCTATATTGATTTAAAGGAGTACCATTTTTTAATATTCTACAAATGTAAGAAAGTTCTGTATCAAAAAAACATTCTTTCTTAATACAAAGAATAAAAATAAAATAACAAGTAACTTATAACTATAATGTTTTTCAAATCAATAGTTATGTTTAGATTAACTCTATCAAAGTATTTAAAATTTATAGTATTTTTAATTGTACGTTTTTTTTAATTTCAATAGCTTTTTTAATATTTGTTCAAATATTTACTTAATGTTAAACAAAAGCATTTGTTATTTAGTGTGCACACACTACAACTATTAAAAAATAGATACAACACATGTAGCTATTAAACTTAAACCTATCTAGCAGCGATATGATGCAAGATATAAACTGCGTCTTTTATACAATGTGTGCTCTATTGTAAATGCAATGCAAATATATTATTTTCTTAAGATACAGCAATAGTGATAAATAGATGAATAAAATATCACCCTTTTATAAATATCGGCACAACACCCAGTAATTAAAATATATAAAACACATGGAATTATTTTAGGTACTAAATAATTTCTTGTATCATATATAACAAAAATGTTTATTAATTAATGAAGTTAACTTTTTCTTTAATCAATTTAATCCAAATTTTAATCTACAACAATGAATTAAGGTTGTTCAATTAACTTTTTTATAATAAAATAGCTAAATGCTTTGCTTATTGTTTTTTTTTAAATAATCCTTAATTACTTTAAAAATGTGATTTTATTTAAGGTTATTAAAGAATGTTGTTTTTCTGAAGAAACTTTTTCTGTTTTCATGTGCGCTCATAAGCTTTAAAAAAATTAGTGGTTGTTATGTAAATTAGTAACAACTAGTATTGTCTCTATTTAAAATCAATTGTAATTGGCATAAAAATTGGTTATTCAAATACAATAAAATGCAAACATCTGTAATCTATTAAAAGCAAAAATAAACATAGCTTATTTTATTTCTGTTCACAAATGCACTAAAGCATTAACTCTACCTAGCTTAGACCAGAAATGATTCAATCTAGCCAGTCTCAAACCTGAATAAAGGAGGAGAGTTAAAGCGCAAGGTTAGCAACCTGGCCTCTGTAAATAAAAATTATACTTTTACGAAAACAATAAGAGAACGCCATTTTGGCAAACAACGGCAAAAAAGTAATCGCACGTATCTGAATGGCAGAGTTACACAGATGACAGGGTTGAGTGAAAGCTGAAAGGATATTCAATCTTCGATTTGCATAATCTTCAATGCCAAAACCTTAACCAGTGTTGAGAAATGAAATGTGCGCACACTTTTTTGTACTGGACAGTTAGAACAAGTCCTTTGAGAAATGAAAAGGTACAACTTAGATGTTTTGGGTATTAGCGAAATGCGATAGAAAAACCAAGGTCATTTCAAAAGTGGAGATACATTGATTTTATATTCTGGACATGAATACCATCATATTTATGGAGTTGGTGTTATGTTGAGTAAAAATGCTGCTAAAGCTATGATTGGATGGAAGCCCTTAGTACAAAATGGCGATTTTCTTTGCATGATGTACGTGCATATCGCGGTGCAGATATTGGTTCTGATCACAATCTTGTTGTTAGAAAATTTCGTTTAAAAAAAATGTCAACACCAGATTTGCAAAAGTAAAATTTTTATAAGTCTATACCCCTACTGAGGCTACTGAGGAAAACCAAAAGATATCTTCTATAATTAATTACAAAGTTTGTTGGATGATGTGCCAAGAAGAGACATCAAAATATTGCGAAATTAAACAAAGACAGATTTGGGTACTTCTCAAATGTTGGACTACATGGCTATGCTAATAGCACAAATAATAATGGTTATAGGTTGTTGACGATAAACAGTCATTGTGAAATGAGTGTTGACAACACAAAACAACGTGGGTTTCTTCCGACGAAGAAACAGCAAACACCAAGGAGATTGATTACATTTGCATTAGTACAAAATGGCGATTTTCTTTGCATGATGTACGTGCATATCGCGGTGCAGATGTTGGTTCTGATCACAATCTTGTTGTTGGAAAATTTTGTTTAAAATTAAAAACAATAGACACCACAAAAAAATTACATCCATTTTCGTGTGAGAAACTTAAGCAGCCAAATATCTCAAACCAATTTTACGATTCCTTAAAAATTACATTTCAAAATCTGAAAAGGGTAAATAGGTCTGATAATCAATGGAAATTGTTTCATATCTCAATTACAAACTGTGCAGCCAATATGTTGAGTGAAAGATGTCGCTCTACAAAGAAACAATGGATTTCATCATTGTCCTGGAATTTAATTGATCTCAGAAAAAAAACAAAATTAGAGAGAGATCAATCTAACAATCCTGTTATCTGGAAAATATTTGACGATAAGTATAGAATTTTAGATAAACGGGTTAAAAAAACTGCCACAAAGATAAGAATAATTGGTTAGAAAGCAGATACAAGGAAGCAGATAAAGCAGCAGCAGAAAATAATTTCAAGACTCTGTATAAAATAGTGAAGCGTCTGTTGGGAGTTAGAAAGAACACCAATATTTTAATCAAACGACAAGATGGTCGTTTAACTCTAACAAATAATGAGCAATCATGTAGATGGGTAGAGCATTTTAAAAAGTACTTAATCAGCCCATGCCAAATACTATCATAGATTTTGACAATTATAATTATATGAATGTGACTCAAAATCGGGAAATATGTACTGATGACATTTCTGTGTCTGAAGTGATCCATGCAATTCAAAGGTTGAAAAACAATAAAATAGGAGGACTTGACGCAATAATTGCGAAGATGCTCAAATATAAAGGTAACTTTGTAGCACGTGAGTTTGCTCATTCACTTAATTTTATATGGTATAATAATGAAGTTCCAAATAATTGGCGGTAAGGAGTAATTGTTACTCTTCCCAAAAAAGGAAGTCTGAACAATTGCAATAATTGGCGCGGAATAGCCTTATTGTTTGTTCTTGGTAAGGTATTTTGCAAAATAATTTAAAATCGTTTAAATAATGCGGTAGATAAACATCTTCAAGAACAACAAGCAGATTTTCGAAAAAGAGGAAGATGTATTGAACAAATACTCACCCTTCGTAACAATATTGAGCAAAGTCAAAAATTTCAACAATCACTTGCAATCAATTTTAATGATTTTATGAAAGATTTTGACAGTGTTTATTGAGAATCTTTGTGGAAAATCGTTAAGTTTTACGGAATACTGTTGAAATATGTGAATATTATGCGTTTGCTATACCAAAATTGAAGTTGTTGTATTCGAACAAAAAGTGGTACATCAAGTATGTATTTTTTACCATTTTTGTTTCTTCTAGCATTTGATTTCATTATGACTCGATCCATGAATGATTAATCTTATGGTATCAAATGGAACCATGGGAGGTTAACAGATTTGGATTTTGCAAATAATATTGGTTTGCTCAGTGAAACTCCAGAAATAATGCAAATTATCACAATTTCGTCTCAGTGATATCAGTTGTCGTATTGACTTACGGATTAATTGTTCAAAGACAAAAGTGCTGTGCACTAAGTCAAACAATGATGCACCCATCAAAATTAGCAAGCAAAATATTGATACTGTTGATTCCTTTACATATCTGGAAAGTATCATTGATAAAGACGGGATATTCAAAATTGATGTTGAAGCCAGACTTGGAAAGTCGATGTCAGGTTTCCGTAGACTCAAATCAATAGGGTCATGTTTATCCATTCGTCTGAAGACAATACTTTGTTTTTACGCATTAATAATTATTCCTACGGCAATATATGGGAGTAAAAAGTGAAAGCAAACAAACAAAATTGATAAGATTGTGGATGTTTTTCATTGCCGGTGTCTTAAAAATATTTTAAAAATTACCTGGCGCGATCACATTTCATGTAATGAGATTAAGAGAAGAACTGACTCTTGTTCACTACATGACATCATTATAATTTGACGAAGAACATTACTTGGTCAAATTCTGTTTTAACCACCCGAAAAACCAGTAAAAACGGTTTTGGAATAAAAGATCAAAAATGGTAGAATAAAGATTGGCAGATCACAGAATACTTGACTAAGAACTAATTGGGAAAATGTAATTGAAATGAATGTTTTATGAGATCAAGCAAACCGTTTGGCAGAATATTTAAATACATGGAAACATTTTGTTGTCTCATGTTTTCTTTGAATTATGAGACTTTGTTGTTGTTGTTTTTTGCTGTAATTGTTGTTTTATTTTTTAATGCAAAAGGGTTTTTTATTATCATTTTTATCATTAATAATAACAAATAGTTAGCAAGAAATAATAGTTTATATACTTAAGATAACATGAACTATACAAAATCACATTATAGATAGTCTATTTGAAATATGTATGTAATGCGAACGTTTTACAATAATTAATTTTATTTATTTCATTTGCATGAAGAGTTTTGAAAATTAGAAACAGTGTAAATTTAAAGATGAACGTTGTAAAAACATTTAATTAATACCAAAATTACATCATACAAACATTTTTAAACGTTAAATTTATTAACTATAACAAAAAAATTTTAATTATAGATTTTAAGAATAGTTTTTAACTCTTTTGAACGTATATTTGAAATTCAATATGCCTGTTTTACATACTCCCATTCTACTTAAACAATTTTTTATTACTAGTTACTGATTGGTTTTATACGGCAATTTCTTCTTAATATAAATTAAAAATTTATGCATAATTCAATTTTTTCTAATAATGTAAAATCATATTAGTTTAACAAAACATTTTCTAACACATTAAGTAATTTGTTTATTGTTTATTTTTTAATATTTTCTTTTGTCACAATAATCTTCAATTTGTTTTTTCTATTATACTAATAAAAATTATTAAAAGTTAATAAAAGAATGCATACTAAAATGAGCATACTATCAAGTATTCAACGTCCTGAATTTGTAAGTAAGTAAACACTTCATTTTAACTATGCAAATTTGAATATGTTTTATATTAAGTAATTATTTCTTATCTGTTTTAATTTAACCAAAATGTGTCTTAAAATTACTCAAAAAGTAAAACCTTTAGCAATACATAGTTCCATATTTAACAAAACAACTATGCATAAAGTGGCAAAAACAATTATTGCTTGTAGTCCATTATTTTGTTCAATATTTTTTATTCAATAATTTCAAAAATAGTATTTAATTATGCAAGTTTCCGCTCAGTGTTATAAAACAGCTACTTGTCTTTAAAATTATAAATTTAAACGAATATGCGATGTTACAGCTCTACCATAGCCTGTTTCATAATTGGTTAAAAAAGAAAGACAGTTTTAGTGCAAGATTAACAACCTGGCCTTTGTGAACAATAATATCGCTAAAGAAATAGCAGGATACCATTTTATTAAACTAAGGCAAAAAAAATGAATGTATGATTCTAATAACGTAGCTCCGTGAAATCCGAATAGAAGTTCAATCTCCTAAAAACGTTATTGTACAATTATATGGAGCAATCTTGTAGCCTTATGTTCTTTTGGAACAGAGGGGTTTTGAAATAAATAATAATAATAATAATAATAATAATAATGCAATGTTACTAAACCCTCAAAATAAAGTTTCAGTTAAAACAAAAAATGTGTACTTTTTATTTAATTACGTAACTTGTTCCTAGGTGGTCTAGAGGTACGGCGCTCAATTTAGACCTCGGTGGTCATGAGTTCAAATCCCACCACCGGCATTAAAATGTGGGCCTACGTTCGGATTTGCTAAAATGTCCACTACTGAAAGATATTTCTATTAAAACATTTATTCAAAGTAATAAACAAAAATAAATAAATAAATGAAATAAAGATTTTAATTACGTTAAAAAAATTAATAATTATATTATTTAATTGTCATTACTAAAATATCTAGTGTTGTTACAGTACTTCCGTATAAATAAATAAAAACAAGAGATTAAAAATAAAGCATTTTCCTACTCATCAAGCACAAGTTTTATTAGTAATTTTTTTAATTTTAAAAACTCGCATACTTGATGCATAAAATTCAATAAAAACTAAAATTTATTTTTTAAAAATAAAGAAATTTTCCATTTTAAATTTAATAATTTTAATTTAACAAATCCCAATTTATTGTACATTTTAACTGCTGAATTCCAAAGTTTTTTTATAAAACGCTTTTATTTTTATTTTTGCAAAGTGCTTGTGTAAAAATAATATTACTAAATTATGTTAAAAGTATGTTTTTTTTATTTTTTACTAATATATAAGGTAGCAGTTTTATTATTATCTATACTATTAATATCACATCTACTGAATTACTCAGGTACATTTGCAAATGTTGTTTTAATAAAATAAACAAGCATATTATGTTATGTATAATTATTTGTTTTACCTAGTTGTACAACTACATTTAGATAAACAATCACTCTTATTAGTAAATCAATAAATATATTGTGAAATCTGTGAAATTTGCTTTATAACAGACAGTTTTTTGTTATTTATTTCATTTATACACATGAATATGCTGGTCATTAATTGAATTTTATGTGAACAAAGTGCAAATGTCCGATTATTTTATTTTTACGTGATTTTAATTGATAACACAATACAACATTATTTCTACTCTTTTAAAAATAAAGTTTTATAAAATGTTGACACTCCATTAACCTATTTTTCATTAATTCAAAAATGTCGTATCAATGTCGTATTCAATTAATTTAGATTTCAATAAAAAAATCTTTATTAACACAAAGCATTTTATTCTTGTGTATGTGTGTTAATGTTTTGGTACATGTGCATTTAGCACAATTGCTAATATAGATAAGCAATTAACAGTAATTCAATACAGATAGTCTATAATTTAATTTTACTCCAGAATTTTGAAAGTGTCACATTTGTTTTTATAATTGTTGACAGTTTTAATCTTGTAACTCCTTTCGTCAACAAACCAACTGGTATCACTTTACACTCTTAAAAAAGTCGTCTTATCACATTTTAAATACGAGTGCTGTTACAGATATGCCGTTTTCAATAAAAACTCGGCATACTTTTATTACAAACACTGGAAAGCAATTGTTTAAACTACTTTACAAATTTGTAGATAATAAAGAGCAAAGTTTGATACAAACTAATTGTAATCATAGTTACCTCTAACAAGTGCATTATTCTATAACTTATTTGCCATTTTGCTTACTAGCTCAATCATTCAACTACAAAACGTAACAAAATTTTGATTTATCTTTTTCTAAGTAATTACATATAGTTAGAAAAACACATATTGTGTTATTGTATTATTTATTTAATCGAAAATTTTAATGCAGTAGCCATAAAATTTATAGATTTTTTGTGTATCAATACAACAAAAATCTTAAATTTAAACAAAAATACGTGATAAACTAATTTTATTTAAAAGTGAACATATGAAAAGTACACTTATAAATACGTAATTTGTTACAAAAGTTTAGCATATATTGTAAACCAGCTACATTAATTATAAGAATTGTATAAATAAAAAAACTGTATTATCTGAAAACTATTAAATATATATACGCGTAAAGGGTTGTAGTACTATTTTTGTACAGTTCAACTATATTATATATAGATGCGCCAGAAGTGATTAAGAGCAATTTGCGAAAATGTACTTAAACGTAAATTAAACCTTTATTAAAAACTAGGCAAATCGAAAATTTTTATATAATTAAAATTATATTAGTCACCACAATTGCAATGCTTATTTTAATACAATACACTTTGCTTTTAGGACATAGAATAAATAAACTTTTATTGCTTATTTTCTACCAACTATTGACAATTACACTGTAATAATAATTTATACATATATAGAAACTTCTTTTAATTGCTATTATGATTAATTAAACAAATTTTATTACTCTAAATTTAATATAAATAAAAGCAATTAATCAATAAGTGAGTTTTTGTATATAATAAATCTATAAAAATGTATTGAACTATATATCTTTCACATAATTTTAGATATATTTTAATAATTGTGGTTTTGTGACAATTAGCAGATTAATTCAATCTAATCAATTTTCAACGCACTTAAAATTGTAAAATAAATATCGCATTATATAGATATTAATTAAACAAAGTTAATAAAGCATAATTTATGTGATGTTATTGCTTTAATATTTTACCAAAGATATTCTCCAACAAGTGAACATTTAGCAAATCTGTGAACAATGGCTCGGGTATAGTGCCACTGGAAGAACTTAATTCCATACCCACCCACAATGCAAAGGTAGTTTTACATTTAAGCATTTTTATGCAATGCAGTCTGTGAATAACTATTTTTAAAACTTTACTTAACAAATAATTCCTAATAAATACTACATATTATTATAATAATAACAATAATAATAATAATAATAATAATAAATTCTACGTACCACAGTATAGTCAAAATCAATAGTAGTATAATTGATTAAATAAGCGCAATTGCATACAAATGCACATAAACCAAATAAAATGATGTTATTTTTAAAATTAATTTATTTTGCAATTGTTAACAAATCCTGTCTGTTTTTTATTCGAAAAGAAACTTGCAATTTTCTACCTTGGTTCTTAATCAAAACGTCATACTGCATTTGAATTATAATGAAAAGTAGAAAAGTATAAATATAAATATATTACCAGTTTCCAAAATCTATAGAATAGTTACATCAAATAGTTAATTAGAGTTTTTAAAAATAATTTCAAACCCTCGTCGCTCTAATCAATTTGCGGAAACATTTTAAACAGATTTTTGACATATTATAGTAAAGAACGCTTTATCCAAGTGCATCTTGAAACAAACTGGTATAGCCATATACTCTAATAAATAGCATAATTAAAAATAACTATTTTCAGTGTAATACTTAGTAATGACAGGCGTATTGCAAGAATTTTGTAAAGATTGAACAACGGTTATTTAAAAAAGCATTGCATAATAATAATCATAATTATAATTATAATTATAATTATAATTATAATAATACAGTCAGCTTAAATACGTCAGTATAAGTACATTGAGCATTATGAAATACAAAAAAGCACTTAAGTATAAATAAAGGAAGTTAAAAACCAATAAAAATTAGTTATAATTCCAAAATAAAAATAAAAAACGTGTTCAGTAACACAGTTATAGAAAACGTTTTATAGATCCCTCAAACCACATACTTAAATTATTAGGTAATAGTCGTAACAATAATATAATCTGATGATTGTGTTAAAAATAAAATAGCAAAGATAATTAGATTACATCAAAAGGATACTAACTGGTATTTGACGGATACAAAAACAGTTTATTTTCCATGTTTTCTTGGTTGGTTTTTATTATTATTATTATTATTATTATTATTATTATTAATAGTAGTAGTAGTAGTAGTAATAGTAGTAATATTATTATTGACCTAAATACTAATAAACATATAATCAGTGTACCTTGTAATTGTGTACTATCCTTGGTTTTATACTTAATCTTTATCCAATTATAAAAAATAATTTTCTTAAAATGCTGTATTTATAATGTACTATTTTTCAAAATCAGGTTATTAATCACATAATTTAGTGCTATTAATTTGTATTTACCTACACGATCTTGTGCATCTTGGATACGATATTACATTATATGTAAAATAAAATTAACAAAGTTAGCCAATTACAAATAATTGCTACTCAATTTTTCACACCTAAATAAAAGTTAAAAATTTCTAAACCATCCAATTTTTTTAAATTTTGTTCAACAATTTGTTGCATTCTTTAAAAACGTGTATTTTTTAAAACAACGCTCATTATGTAAACTAATAAAAACAATAAATACACACGTTTAGAAAAAAGTAGTTTAACCACGTGATCTTTTTTGACAAACACAAACCCAAATGTCAATTGTAACAGTGTGTCTTTTATTGGCATTCAACTAACTTGATACATTACTACAACTACAGTAACTAATTTTAATAATTTGTCAAAACGTATTTTGCAGTGTTCCTCCCTGAATGTTTATACAAAAAACGTAGTTTATCAAGCTGATATGTAGTGCAATAAAACTACATATATTATTTAGTTTCTCTAATAGGATTTAGATTCCCATCCACTAGTGTGCAACTTCAGCCACTTGGTCACTGCACTAACAAAAGAAACAAAACTTTAAACTCACCGATTCAATCATATCACCCATATGAACATCAATGTATTTGTAAATCTTCTTCAACATATGCACGCACCTATTAGGATCCAAAAAAGGTACATGTTTGTTAAACAACTCCTGATTGGTCGAAAAATTAGATTTGATTAAATTAATGACACGGATCAAATGACTTAGCAACCAGGCCAATCTAACGATTAGACCCGCTCGATCGTTGGAAGACGTCAATTCGCAAGTCCACATTAAAGATTCGGATTGATTCGGCGTGTCGTTTGCCAATTGTTTCAATTCGTCAAAAAGGCAATCCAACACTAAGTCAACTTCTTCTACGTTCGGTACAAACGACCGCAGTTGACTAGTGGTTAATTCCCAATTCAAATTTTCGACTGATCGATAAGCTTTGGTTATTAGAGGAAATTCTAACTTTGAATCGGGAATCCATCGGGGATCTTTAAACAAAAAGACGTAGCCTACTTTAAGTGATCCAAAGTAGATAAGATCGCCCGGATTCAGTTGTTGTGTCGGAAAATTTCCCTTTGAGTCAAGTTCAATATGTCTGTCATTTAGATAAATTTGTAAACCCACGTTGGTGCTATTTTGATTTGGATGAGATTCGAGGAAGAACATGCCCCGAATGTCAGAAGACTGATCGAGAGGCAAATCGTAAGCAATAATTTTGGCAACACAACAGGATTTGAAATTAGACTGAGACATGTTGCCAAATGGTTGCATCTTGACATGGACGTCATTTCCAAATCCTATATTCAAACTGATAGAGGATGAATGAATGAGGTAGGACAATTCGTGTACAAGAATGTCCTGGTCGGGTTTCTGACCACGCAACAACAACAAATACGGGCCCGAAGGAGTGTAAAAGCTTTTTTTACTTCGTGATCGGCGTAAATCTTTCAATCGCGTATTCCAAAGCGACTTGTCGCTAAGATGGAAAAATCCTTTAGAAATCGTGTGTGTCGAAGTGGAAGAATTTGTTTGACTAGGCGAATTTTTAGCTTCGGTTGGTCTCAATTCAATGCGACGAGACAAGCCTGGACCAGGACTTGTCGATTCAAACAACAGGGACATATTTTCATCGTTGGCAATGACACGGTGCTTGTGTTCGCTAAATGTCCACTTTGGTTGAGTTTCATTAGTTTTCTTCTTCAGCGATTGTAGGACAACGTTGGATGGCAAAATAGACATAATTTCGCCAATTACTTCAAACAACTGAAACGAATCAATCTTGCCGTCTTTGGAATAGTACGTGTCTACCAAATACTTGATACAGTGTCCAGCGTTCGTTGACTTGGTCACTTTTAACGTTTTGAAATGATCACCTTTACGGATATGTTCACAAAATACTTTGAGGAAATGGGTCATCTGACCGTCACCTGAAGACACACTTTCCCACGACAATTCAACTGTATTCAAACCGGGATGATTGAGGCTTAACGAACTTATCGATTTGTTGAACAAATTCTTTTTTGAATCCAAATGATTTGCCAAGTGTTTACGGTGAGTGCGAAAGAAAAATTTTTTTGGTTTCTCGTCCAATGTCCTGAGTGATGTATGCGAACTCATCTTTTAAAAAAATCGAATTTTTTTAACAATATCACAAGATTTTATTTGATATGTTGTGTTGGTCTGTATTTACATAATTCCAATAATTGTTTATGACTCAATAATACTATTCATTCGTTTGGTTTTCTTTTTGTAAATAAATAGTGCGTTAAAAGGCGTTGCCCAATATTTTTTCACAGAGGCGTGTGTAATAATTAATTGGATTTATTTTTGTTGTTTTGCTAGTCACATAAAATTAATAAGCTCATATATCACAAACTAGGTAAATTTAAATAGTATATAAACAAACACATTTGATTGGTTTAGCAATTCTGAATATAATCGATTTTTTAATTTTATAGTCAATCTGTTGCACAGTTCTCAATCTTATGTTAATGCACATCTGTGTCTATCCGCGCTCCTCACTTTTGTGCTATATATATATATATATATATATATATATATATATATATAACGTGGACACATATGAGATAACATCGGTGGCGAATACATTATTTCATTGACGTATTTGTGCGAAAACAAACTCAATTGGTTCATCAGTCCACCATTGTTTTTGTACAAAAAACGTATTTAGCTAATACGTTAAGTTGTTTTTTGTTAGCTTAAAAAGTGTTTCCAAAATGCTAACTTGTATTTTTGTTTTCGGCAGCGTTTAACTGGAAAGCAATCACTTTTCAACTGTTTCTATCGGTCATAATAAGTAGAAAATGTGTACTTTTTCTACATTATTCCTTAATTTATATTAGTAAAATTATTAATTGCAATTTTTATAAAAACATCAAGCACCAGATTGAATTGTTCATGTTGACTTTTTCTTATTTAAACTCCAATTTTTTAAAATTTATTTGCTACAACAGTTATATATATATATATATATATATATATATATTCACATTGTTATCTATAAGTATATATATATATATATATATATATATATATATATATATATAAGTAGATGGAATAAATTATAACAATTTTCAAGTTGTACTCAATCATTTAATTTTAAACACGGTATAATTAACCTTAAATTCAATTTTTTTATTACTTGATATTCATTAAAATTGGAACAATGTACAAGTTAAAGAGTACTTTTTGTAAAATTTCAGTTGAAAATTCTTTAATCAATCCTAATTTACACTAAAAATGTTTTGGAATCAAGCGTTTTACATAAATTTAGTATTACAATTAAACGCTGGAGTGACAAAAGTGGTTCCAAGATTTATGCCACTGTCGATAAATGTCTACATGTTGAAAAATGTTTCCCATAAATCATTTAAGTAATAAAGACCAAATAATAATAGTAAGAAGAATACAATTATTATTGTTATGATGATGATGATGATTATTATTATTATTATTATGATAATAATAATTATTATTGTTGCTGTCTAATTTCACCACAGCACTGTGTACTCACTCTCATTTATCTACTATGTATCTACTTGTTGAAAAATGTTTTTGGTGTAAAATATTTCAGGTAATAAACCTCAACATTATTACCTTTAATAAGTACATATTTAACTGCATTTTTGTTTTTAAAATCTTATTCTTACTATATTAGAAAATGTACAAAGTTTGAGTATAAAAATAGTATAGTGTGGTTATTTAGGAATACAAAGTACTAAACATCTACCAATAGTTTGAATATGGTTACATTTATTGATTTAATAGAAGTCGATAAATAATTATTTTATATTAACTGAAATATCTTAATCGTAACCCAATTAAGAACCCACTATATTCAAATACGATTTCAAGTGATTTAATGTTAGGTCAAACATGGAATTTACATTCAAACTTCAAATGTATGACTTGGAAACAATGTAACCAGTCTCTCTCTATATATATACGACTTTTACTGCTTTAATGTTTTACAAAAAACATTTTGGTAAGGAGACATTCAGCAAAGTCAAACGAGGACCCGCATTTAATGCCGTCAGTAAAACCCAAACTTATGCCTACCCGGTTTTGAGTCTGGTGCTTTAATTACCCCTGATGCCCCCGATAGAATAACATTGAATATAATCGAATGCACAAAAACATTTTCAGCAATCAAGTACAAAAGCATTCGATTATTATGAAAGAAATAAGAACCAAGTCAATAAATAATTTTGTGATATGTCAATCTCACAATAATATCCAATTGGTCAAAAGTAGAATATTAAAATCAGATTTGCTAGATATATTTAGAAACCAAATGAAACCAATTGATGCTTTAATAAATTCAATAAAAGTTTATTTAAAAAAACTAATGAAAAAATCAGAGTACAATAATATACCAGCCTCCTGGTAAAATGTTTTATAACAAAATGGAATTATTTTTAACCTTAAAATTACACACGTTGGTAAAAGTAGTAAAGTCATTATTCAGGGCATTTCATTCATTCATTTCATTTTGGTTGGTGACGTGGCGTCACCTCTTCATTATTCCCCATATTTATACATTGCAAACGATCGATTTCGATGGCTTGATAAGCGTAACACAAACGTAGAAGAATAACAAAGTGTATTGGCTGGTAGACGGCATCCTTGTGACGTCGCCACTGTTCGCAAAGATTGACGAGGCCGCCTGATTTTTTGTAAGGGTTATCTCCCTTAGCCCAAGGTCTACATATGATATACGTATACCTTTAGATACCTTTTAAGTATCCTCGGTGTATGTTCGCACCCACCCGCCGTAGCGGAAGCCCAGTTATACCGCTGTGCACTCGGACTCTGCTGTTATTAGTCTAGATGCCTAGGAGCATCTAGTCCAGGATGCACCACGTGGAGGATTAACAGTCAGGAATATCACCATCATTGGAAATTGAGACTTTATAAGCATTACTCAAATCCTCAGGGTCATTAGCATCTTATCAATGAATGTAAATATTAATAACTGGACAATTTAAACTTAAAACCTTTTAGAAATAATGTTAAACAAATTTTTTTAGATAGTATTATTGTGTAACCGCCTCAACGCGTCACAATGTTCAAATGAGTTTTTTAATAATATTTCTTTAAAAACTGCTACTTTGCCTGTTATTATCAACCTAAAATAAATATAATTCCATCACCTTAATATCTCAGAATAATCACCTATAAATTGAACAATTACTATTAAATTCAATTATATTTAAAACCCATTTTTAACAACAGAATTAAAAATGACAAATTGGTTATCCTTCAAGCAGTACCATTCAATTGATTATCTTAACTAGTTTGGAGCTGCACCACTAGTTCATATAAATGTAATATTCGGATTGTACTTCTGTCGAATTCTCTAAAACTAAACGGAAAATGGTGCTCAAAAAATCTTCCCAATAACCAGATTTCATGGTAATGAATAATTCAATCAATCAACAGCAGAGCAACCACAGGTTACCTACATTTATCGATTTATTTTAACAACAATCTTTTCAAATGGATTCTTTAATAATTTCCCTGTTTTATAATTGTTTTCTGTAAAATATTTTAGTTTTTTTTTGCAAACAAATAAATTTTTCAAATAATGTTTTTTCATTCAATCTTTATCCAATACTAATTTTGTAATTTAATTCAAAAAATATTTATGCTACAACGGTCAATTTTAAAATAATAAAATTATAGACATGCACTGTTTATGCCAAGCAGTAAATCGAATTAATTTTAAAATGTACGCACTTGTCTGTGATGGATATTTATCAACGCAAATACAATCGTTAGGCAAAAACGTTGGGCATGTTCCAACTGAACATCATAGTATTCTAACACAGTTCTAACTGCAGTATATTTACTTAAACATAAATTGTTAAAAAATAGTTAAAATTGAATATTGTCAATTTTTATGCTTATTAACAGGTTTTTATTGAATTTATCTGATTCACTTGAATAATAAATACATTTGGTTTCAGTTAACCAGGAACACTGTACAACTGTTTCACCCTTATGTTGATTTGTATTTATAGTTAAAACCATGTAAGTAATCAAAATAAACTATTTTACCTTTCAAACAAAAAATTACTAACTTGTACCACAATATCATTTTATATTAAGTTAAATAAATCATAAGCACTGCCGACATATTTTTAACACAAAATATGTAAGGTCATCGAATGTAATGTATATGGATGAGCCATTGTCAAAATTAACACATTAAAATTGACCGACTTTCTTCGCATCACTTAAGTGTATTAGGCACATCTACATTTCACTAAAATAATCCTTAAACATCGCTTCAGCAATATTAATAAAAAATCATTACAAATAATTTTCACAAATAACATTACCAAGTTCCTGCTTAGACAAAAAAAAACAGAATTTACACATTTAGACAAAATAAGAATACTATACTATTTTTAAAATAAATTATATAAAATAAACAACTTTGAGAAGTGTCGAAGATGTGATTTATTGCTCATTAAGTAAATCTGCAGTTAAACTACTTGTAAGTAGTTCAAATTTATTAACCAAATTACCACCGGCAACAATCTATAAACATTTCAAAATTTAGTTCGTGATCTGTCTCTGAAAGTTTATCTCTGCATTGTACCTTAAACTAAAATGTGCATTAAAAAGTGATTGCCTTTACTTATTTATACAATTAACCGAACTCTATTTAATTTTACACTTTCTTTTCAATATTGTTAACTTTAACCAACTTCACGGTAACATTTCATTATCAAAGTTAACTTAAATCCACCTATGTAATAAGCAAACTACACCGTATCTAATCACAAGCCAATGTAAAGAGAAAATTATTGCTGAAAAAAATAATAGATATCATTTACGATCGTGCATAAAATAATGAACCCTCAAAATAGACAAATTGCAATAAATCCTGTTTTAACATATTTCATTGAGTCAGATTGAACATAAAAGCGCAGTGAATGCACTTGTGAACAGCCGCACAAGTGCACCCAAAAGTACTAAAACTATGAATCAATATAACATCTTCGCACAAAACGATCATCAGTCAATATTCAAGATTTAAACTCGCCATTAATCAAGCTATTTGTTAAATTTTACCGTAAATTAACAATTGACAAGTTTAAATTACCATATTTTAAATTTTGTTTGTTACTACTGTAAATGTTTTACAGAAAAACCTTTCACTAAGTCGACATTTTAGCAAGTCGAACGAGGCCCACACAATCCATCCATAGGATTATTATCTAGAAAACAGTTTTAATCTAGCTTAAAATTACAGCCAAACATATTTTGATCAGAGCAGCATGTGGAGTCTTTTCATAATATAGAAGTAAAAAGGGTAATCAACCTAACCTCTCGAGATGTTCTATCCAAATGTACCTTTTCTTACTGTACATTACTGTAAAGGCAATTTTTCTACTTCTGTCAAACTTTACAACCCATGTTTATTCACACAACAGAATCAGAAAATCTGCAATTAACCTAAACACTCATTCATTTTCATTTTGGTTGGTGACGTGGCGTCACCTCTTCATTATTCCCCATATTTATACATTGCAAACGATCGATTTCGATGGCTTGATAAGCGTAACACAAACGTAGAAGAATAACAAAGTGTATTGGCTGGTAGACGGCATCCTTGTGACGTCGCCACTGTTCGCAAAGATTGACGAGGCCGCCTGATTTTTTGTAAGGGTTATCTCCCTTAGCCCAAGGTCTACATATGATATACGTATACCTTTAGATACCTTTTAAGTATCCTCGGTGTATGTTCGCACCCACCCGCCGTAGCGGAAGCCCAGTTATACCGCTGTGCACTCGGACTCTGCTGTTATTAGTCTAGATGCCTAGGAGCATCTAGTCCAGGATGCACCACGTGGAGGACTAACAGTCAGGAATATCACCATCATTGGAAATTGAGACTTTATAAGCATTACTCAAATCCTCAGGGTCATTAACATCCCAACCTAAACACTAACCGGTAAAATAGAGGAACATCCTCTTTAAATCTCATTATCATCAAAAATAAACACCCCTCCGTTTATTATCACCCAAGGTAGTTCAAATAATCGAAAACCCGTAAATATTAACTTTTGCAACGTAGTTAATGAACGGTACTTCAGGTATGCTGGCTTTAAATGCTAATCACATCCCAAACTAAATCCCTTCAAATAATTCATTTAGCATGTATAAGTCGTCTGAACTTGCTCGCTATAATGTTCGTCCAAATTATTCGTCTACCACATGATCTTTTCCATTCGGATAATATTTGGGCTTCCATACCTATTGTGACTGGATTAGTAGGCAACCTTCGTGAAATCTAAACAAAGACCTAAAAATTCGAAACTTCTAAGTAACTTTATTAAGCTAGAGTTGAATAGAATCAAGTTCAGTTAGCTGCTCCTAAAAGGCTTGCATAACCTAGGTTTTTAACTAAGTTTATCACCCAATCACAAAGTAATAAAAATTCTCTTACATTACATAAAAATTCTTTAAAAAACTTGAACGTACTAAAATATTTAGCAGAAGGAACGAAGTGCTTGTCAATTACTTTAAACAACCACCTAGATAAACTGCATAATATAGGAATTATTATCCAAGTGTTTTGCAACACTTTTGGAGAACATTCCAAAAATTAAAATCAATAAAGTGTAACTTAATTGACCAAAAATAAATTTATTGAACAATTTACATAATTAGGCACACAAGATAATAAATAAAAAATATAAAATTATTAAATGTCTAAAGAATTGCCAACATTTTGTAAATGCAAAAGCGCTGAGCATTACGCTAGTCGACTAAATAAATTATTTCGATTTTCGAGAGTTTAAGGACCATAAAGAATACAATTTATAACCAAAATACACACAAAAGCCGTGCACCTGAAAGCACAAAGAAAAAAATATATAAAACAAGACAATAACAGGAAAGTCATAAAAGTAATATTTGGCACTGCGCGAATAATAATAATCCATTAACTCAAGGGCATGTTGAAAACACCCGATCGTAATGCAACCAAGACCAAAAACCAACGTTCCTATCAGCGAAATTCGCATTAATGCACCACGATTTTTGCTTAACGAAGCATAACCGAAGATTGATGGAAAAACACTTCCGAAACACCAAACGTATTCCCATAAATCAGCTTGGGGAAAAGGCCACTTTAGAAAATTAAAAATACATTTAAATTACCTTTTCAACAATATGTCTAGCACGAAAACCAAAACTTAAACACAACTCGGGCAATAAACGAATAAACATTAGTATCCATAACATGAAATGCATTACATAAGCAAACTTAATTCGTCGTTTCAATAAAGGGCTAGAATATCAGATTAACAAAAAACTTTACCTTCGATTATACTGAGAGCAAACTCTTTCCCTGTGACGAAAATCAGTACCGTCAGTACCTAGCGGTCTATCCCCAGTTCGGGAAGCCATGAAAAAGCCAAGTTGTCGATTTTAAACTGAACGCAAATAACACAAACGGTGGGCCAATTCAAATAGGAAAATCTAATATAAACAACTTTTTAGAACTTTCTAAAGAATATAGGATAAATATTAAAATTTAAATAATAATAATTTAATAAATTAAATTATATTTATTTGTTTGTTTGTTTGTTTGTTTTTTAAATAATTAAATGTAATTTTATATTTGAATGTCATAAGTTTAAAGTTTACTTATTTTATAAAAATAAAACTAATTAATTTTTATTAAAAAACTAGAAAAAGCATATAATGATTTATTAAAGTTTTGTTAGTTTTCACCGTTTCTGCTTAAACTTTTGTTATATAAACAGTAATATAATTTTTTAAGTAAACATTTTAATAAATTTTTTATACTTTATTTGCTGTGGTACATTAAAAAAACATTAAATGACTTAAAACAAACATAGTAATTTTAAAATGTAATTTTTTAATTTATATTTGAAATTATATCAGTATGTTATTATTACTCATGCCAAGTTCTTAACTTTTTTATTATTATAATCAGGATTCAGGATTTCAGGATTTTTCACGAGTTGAGTAGGTCAAAACGCCTTTTAGTACTCGGTTCTCAAATTGTCTCAAATTTTCAGGGGAAAAAATGAAATGGATGGTGAGGTAAAGGGGGATTATTGACAGAAAAAATATTTGAAATCAAGATAAAATCAAGGTAGATATAGTGGAAGTTAACAATCATAGAAAACGAGCAAAAATTATAAATATGCAAAAATAATAATAAAACAAGTTACGTATTACAATGCAAAAACACTGCAATAATCATAAAAAAGAAGAAAAGAGAAAAGGATGAATAACGCTCCAATGGACGTGTAGCGTGACGCGCGCCTCACCTCGCGAATGAATGTATGTTTTTAATGTTTGTTTTTAGATTACAAAAAATATAAATAAGATATAACATTACAAGAACAATAATTTGGAAACAGTAATAATATATATAATTTATAATTTTATAATACAATTTAAACATTTTTTGGTTAATCTCGCTCTTTTTCTTGTACAAATTAAGTAATTTACTTGATTTATTTAGTTACTATTTTCCACATCTAATCAAACGTAAAGACTATTAAGTTAAATTAATTTACATAATTAAAAATTAAAGCATTTTTTAGTTTGGACCTGTGGTTGCGAAACATGTTTCTTATATAGCCTAAGTACATTAATAATATTCTTTTTCTTCTTCTCAAGCTTTTTCTCTTTCATGAAAAGTCGGTATTTTTAGTCAGTATTCTCTATTTGATTCTGTTAGTAACGTCAGTCTTTGTTAACCCCTTTTCCTTTATATCTTTTTTCGACTTCGGTTTTTATTAATTCTTACTTCCGTTTTTTTTATTTTGTAAAATGTAACTATATAGGCGCAAGCTTTTTCTTAAATCTTTTTATGAGCTTCAATGACCTTCAGCTTTCATTTAAAAACGTCATTTTTTATTTTGTCTAATTTGGATAATCCCAATGACCATCGAAGCATTATCATTGTAGTTAGCTCATATTCCATTTTGGGTTTTCTTAATATAGCAAATTTCCAATCGGTAAATTATAATCGATCTGCGACCTAAACATTATACCTTTTGTCTTTGCTGTTATTTTTTATCACACAGTACTCCTGTTTTCAAAATTATTTCCGCATCCAATTTTCTATTCTCTTCTACCAATAAACCCAGGTATTCAAACTTTTTTATTTTTGACAATTGTTGTACTTTTAGTTTTATTTTACCAACATCTGTTTTTGCCGTATGCATACAAATTGGTTTTTGTTAATTTTTAAATCTACATCTTTTAGTGCCTTTATCCGTTGCTCCAAATCCTTTTGTTTTATGTTGCATGTAACAATATTATCTACTATTAACATACTCCATGGTAATTTCACCTCAACATCAACAACTAAATTTTAAAAATATGGGTTTAATGCTAACTCATAATGTAGGCAAACTTTTAATGAAAACTTATTAGTTTTCTCCGAACTAGTTCTCACCAATGTTCTTAAATCATTATATATATATATATATATATATATATATATAACACATTTTTAAAGCATTTAATTTTCTTATTCTTTTTTACACATTAACTTAAAACCCGATAGTCTGTTTCCTACTTTTTTCTTTTGTGTTTTTCAGTTGTTGTTTAAATAGTAATAATAACCTCAATTGTACTTTGTTCAAACATAAAACTTAATTTTTTTTAAAGTTTGTTTATTTGCGGATTCTTTTTTCCAAAATTTTAAAATACATCCTTATAGTTACCCTAGTCTTGAATGTCCGCTCTTTACTTATAAATTGCCGTAATAACTGTTTCTTGATTTGTCAGACTTTATGTTGTATCATGTTAAATTTAACACTTTAGTTAGTCTTTGAACTGTCAAGCATTTTTGTTTTAATAGGTATTCCGCCTGGTCTTGGTCATTTTCTATTATTTATCTTTTTCATTCTCTTAATTACTTATTCCTGGAATATTTTTTGTGTTACACCTTGATTAAATATCCCATTTTTAATCACTGCTCAAAGTTTTTTACTTAACAAGGTTTTAAGATATACTTTTAATTTTTTTTAATAACTAGTTTTTTGTTAGCATTATTCCTATGTAATTATTTATTTGTTTGGTATATGCCAGATCTTTCAAGGATTTATATTTTGTATTTCTGGCTTTAACGGTACTTCTCTCCTTTAGGTATTTCCATATTTTTATACAGTTTGTCCCACATTTTTGCTTTTTACGCTCTTACCGCACTTTTAGCTAACTTTTTCTGTTGATATTCAAACTTCTCGGCTTCTAATCTAGATAAATCTTATTTATTTTTGTAATAAAAAATTTATTTGATAGTTTGCTAAAATTAACGTTCTACCACGAAATTGTTTTATTTGCTGGTGCTTTATTCCCAGATGTTAATCTTTTTAACTGCTTTAGTTATTACCCTATTGTTTAATAACCACTATTCCTGAAATCCTTTCAAGGACTTTATGTTCTGTGTAACCTCGTTCTTAAATTATGCACTCATGTAAGCTTTTTTAATTTTAATTATTTTATTTTCTTTACTAAAGTATTTCTTTTTTTTGCCTGGTTTTAAAAATTATTTTAATTAACACTAGCCTGAGTTACGTGGTTACTTTTCTATTCTGTTGTCCTTGTTACATGTAAGTAATTTCTTTTTCACTCTCCCTCGAAAGGTTTAGATCAACACTGAAACAATTTCTATTGGTTAAGATTATAGCGATAAAATTTAAACACTTGATAACAACCTTATAAACCCGGTTCAGCATGGGTTTATGCTAATAAGATCCTGCCTTTGCAATTTAATGTTTTTAACTAGTAGCCTCACCAGAATAATAGTTGATGTTATCTACTTTAATTTTTGCAAAGCATTTGACAAAGTACCTTACTCAGCATTTCTGAGTAAGTTAAGGTTATTCAAAATCAGTCCTTCTCTTCTTGACTGGATACGTGACTTTCTGTCAAGTCGTCAATTTAGCGTTACATTAGATGATATTACCTCTTCTGCTAGTAATATAACCTCAGATGTCCAATAAGAATCTGTAATAGGACTTTTAATATTTATTATTAATATTAATGATTTGCTCTCCGTTGTTCAATCTAATGTAATACTCTATGCCGTTGATGTCAAAATTTGGAGTCCAAACTTTAGTCAACTACAACAAGATATTAACAGCATTTATAATTTGTCCCTAGATAACGCGCTCCTGCTAAACGTTTTCAAGTGTAAACATTTTTTTTAAAAAACCTTTAAGCACCACATTCAGAGCCCCAAGTTTGCAATCTATCTCTTGTGTAAACTTGGTCAAAGATCTAGGAATTACCTTCAGTCCCTTCCTCAATTTTTTATCACACCATAATAAAGCAACCCACAGTTGTTTCCGACATACAAAGTTTTATTAAGCATAACCTAGGAAGCATCTCTATTAGTTGCGTGTATCTATTCTACCAGTTATACATTAGACCCCACTTTGAGTATTGTATTCAAGGTACGTCTCCTTTCCGAAAGGCAGACATTAACACACTTGTTTAAAGATACAAAAAATTTTACAAGAGTTCCCAAATAGCTTAAAAATGTAAATTATTTAGACTGTTTACAGTCCTTCAGATTTTTTCCATTGCGAGATAAAAAGCTTAGAGGCGACCTAATCATAGTCTACAAATTATTAAAATCCGAATATGCAGATCACTCCTTCGTCCTTGCAAATGACTTTTGCAAAGGACACCCCCATTACAGGGTAGGTTAACAAGTTGTAAAATAACGTATTACTTATAGAGAATATTGTTTATGTTATGAAAAATAAAGTTTTAAAGGATTTTATTGGTACCTTAATAGACTGAGATTAGAAACGGCTGGCAGAAGTTATAAAAGACAGTGAATGTTACTTGAATTGTCGATAATATAAAGTTTGTAACTTTTTCTTTACATATTCATGTATCTTGACTAGTATTTCTTTTCGTGTTGTACAATAATCTCTTTCTACCGCTGTCAGACACCGACTGGCATTAAATATGACCTGTTTTTGACCGTTTTTTCCTTTTGGGGGAAGAACAGCCTTGATGGTTTTATTACTGGCGTCTGTATCTAATATAATTGGGATGCGCTGATTGTAAAATCGGGCATTTTTAGAATCGGTTCAGCACACAAATGATTTTTTAATAATTTGAATGCGTTTTCACATTTTTGACTTTATTGAACTTTGTTTTTTCTTTTATTAGGCTATGCGACAGATTACTAAAATCTGCAAACATTTTGATAAACTTTTTATAGTAGGATGCTAATCCCATTAAGGTCCTTACTTTTTCTGCATCTTTAGGAGTAGGTGTAAGATCTCACCGAGATCTCGACCCTGAATTCTTTTAATTTAATTTGATACGGATAATTATTAGCACACCAGCTAATTTTAACTAAAAAAGTTCTTGTGTGATCTAAATTATCTCTGTAATTTATTATTACAAAATAATTCAAATATACATACCAATACTGTTTACCAACAGGAAAAACATGACACAATATATTTACAGAACCACAGTCACGTCAACAACAAACCTGATAAATTGCCCAGTCGGCAATTGTTACATTTATTATTACAAAACCCTTTTGCTTTAAAAAAATAAGCATGGGGCAATAAGATTACAATTACAGCAAAAATTTTGTAGATAATAATAGATACAGTATAGAAGGCTCCTTATAACCTAAAATAATGTGTCGTAAAATTAATAATTTATTTGCATTTGTAAAAAAACAGCACATACACAATTCTTAAATACATGTTTTTTTACGTAAGGAACACAGAATAACATAAAATCGTTTTTTATAATGTACTACATTATTACAAATAGCTAAATTCTACAATTTAATCTTTATAAGCAATAAAAAAGGTTATTAAAATTTTTTATTTACCTATGCTAATTATTAACTGAGGGGCTTGGTTTTATATAGTATGTTGTTTTTAATTCAGTGCAATTTTGTATAGTATAACTTTACTATTTTTAACACTATATTCTCATTATTTATATTGTGAAAGAGGTTTCTATTTGGCTTTAGTGTTAATAATATTTGTAAATCCTTATTTAGTATTAATCGTAATTCATCATTAAATCTTAACCAGAACTTTATAATCGTTGTTATTTTGTACTTTAAACTCATAAAATCAACCGTTGTTTATGGTCAAATAAGAACTCTGTTATTAAAACTTCTTTGACTTATTGTATGCATTCAATAGCACTATTGATAAAATGGGATGCAAATCGATAAATGAATGGAGATAATAGCTTATTCTTCACACATATTGCATCAAGTAATGTTTTGTTAACACAGTGAGTTGATGTCACAGGACTGCGATCGATAAATGTATTGCTAATGTTATATGGTTTAATACAAACAGCATGATATTTTGACTACAGTGATTTCATCCCATATGAAAATAAAGGTCGTTTGTCTGAACCTAAAATACATACTGCCCTAGAATGACTACATTGGGATAGCACAATAAGAATAAAAAAACTTAAAATGTGGTTTATGATCAATGAAGTAAAGTTTCTAGATGATAATAATATAATAATATAATTATTATAATAAACTACGACAAGGGATCAAATTTCATGATTATGTTGGGTTTTTGGTTACAATGTAATAAATATCATTTAACTAAAGCTGCAAGTTTACTGAGAGTCATATTAGGATGTTTCCTAAAATAGAGATAGTTATTTTATTTAATACCTATTTTTACGGTAGAATGTAACAACAGTGTCATTAAACTGAATATAATGTTATTTTTACAATATCACATGATGTGAGAATCAGCATAAAATACCCGTTATGTGCTTAGCCGTCAATAATCTTACACAAGCCTTTTGATTTACCAATAAATGGACAGGAGATATTTTATTGTCGTATCAGTATTGCAGGTCTTAAATCTGGAGGTTATTTTTGTGTATCATGTGCATAATGTATATGCGCTCATTAACTAATAGGACAAGGTAAATGAGAAGGTTGTTTTACAAATAGTAAACACTATTACATGATGCATGGCTATGAACATAACTGTATATGCTTGATTAAAAACTAAGACAGGGAGTCGGAAGAAGTTATTCATTGTCTATGTCTAAAATAAATACCCAATTGAGATTGGTTAAGTAAACAGAATCAAATTTAGCAATATCCAACTTTAAAAAATGATTATGTGCATCTTGATTTAATCACCTATATATCGTCAATGTATTATATTAAAAGTAACTCATGTTAAGTGCAATTTTAATAATTAGTTTCAAATCAATTTCCTGCATTTCATTGCTAGAAATGAATGACCTACAATTACTACAACAGTAATCAAAATCACATGACCGTATTATGTGACACATTCTTCTTATTAGGTTGGATTGCAGTGAATGCACTAAACCGGACAAAGATAAATATTTAACTGTTAATAAAAGTAATGCAATTGGGTACAATAAATGGAAAGGGTTGCTTATACTTTACATACATTAAGTCAAATAATGTTTTCTTTACAAACGAGGTCGATCCTTATAGAAACTGAGATGAATAAGTATAATACTAGTGTTATTTTGAGGCAACAGTACAGTAATTTCAGGATTTTAAAGTAATGGCTGCATAAAATATCCGATTTTAGTTACTTATTCGAGCCTGTTTACTCAAGTTTTATTACACGCGTTAACTTAAGACATTAATTAGACAATCAAACAATTTCCCGTTTTACTGTTATTCTAACAGTTACAAATGTTCTTCAATTTTTGTAATAAACAAAAAACAAACACAATATAATAAAATTTATTTGGATTACACTACAAAAAACACAAAATAATCTTATGTCTGCATAATTATTCACCAAAACGTAAGCCCACTTATACAAACTACAGTGCCACTAATTCTTCTTCCTTTAAACGGGCCAGCGTTTTTTCGGGGTTTACAATTTCTAAAAATTAGGTTAAATCTCATTGTACTGTAACCCAATTTTTACCGAAGATTATACAAATTCCTCGTTGTGATTTTTTTTTAATTTGTCACGAGCGTATATCTGAATTTGGGAAATAGGGCATTTTTGCATAAATAATAATTTCAACTTAAATTCCTCCTCTTTGGATAACCTTCTCCTGTCAGGATCAATTGCAATTTATTTACTTGAGCATGTGTTTTCGTGCTTCAAATTTGGTGCAGTTATAACATATTTATCGTTCTTCAGTTTAACTGTGCTGGACAATTTAAATTTTTAATTCTACAATAAATTACATAAAAATAAAGCTACTTGGTTTTACGAAGTTCGGTACTTTCAGATTCTTGCTTTTGGTAAAAAGTGCATATGTAAAAAACTTTTTTGTATAGAAATCATTCAACTCCTCCATGATTTAGTTCAAATACATAGTGATAAAACTCATTAATGGTATTTGTTTTAAAAGCGTGAATAGCATTTTTTTATCTCTTTTTTATTGGAATAATTACGTCGAGTCCGTCCAGTCTAGTCCGGCGCACCAACTAACGCCATTGCAAAATGAGGCGAGAGCAAAATTTGCATTAAATAGTATTCAAAATATCCAATTACAGCTTAACTAGAAAATAAACCAATCAGAGAACAAACCCATCAATAAAATTTACTCAAATTATATGACGTACAACAATTGCCAATTGAAATACAAAAACAAAGTTCAAACAAAGTCAAAGTTGTTCAAATGTACAATAATATAAAATTGTAATTAAAATAAAAATTAATAATAATTTAAAATATTTCATTCTAACAGCAACACTCCCGGCCAAAAAACGCAGTTTTTAAAAAAAAGACATTTCTAGGGCAAGATGAGTTCACAACAAGTGACAAAAAAATTCCGACGTTGACTTGAATAGGGATGGTGAACACCAGACACCTGAAGATTACCCATTCATGACAACCGCAAACATACAAAACGAACAATCAATACTTTCAAGTAGTGACAGCTACCTAATATCCCTTTCTACTACACATTTAGATGTATAAACATATATTCTACATGTTAACTTATCATCACAAAATACAATTCTAGTTACCGCACACATTAGCCACTTAGACCGCTGCTTAAAAGGACTTGTCAAGCTCCCTACTAAAACTATGACAAGGTTTTCTACCCTCTTATTTCATTTTAACCTTAAACACTTTGACTTTAGAGGTATTTTTGGCACCTTGATTACAAATTTTTTTTTTAATTTTTAAAATGTCTGTAGTACTCTTTAGTTGGCAATATAACTAGATAATATCCGCTAACTAAATTAGCTGTATCTTTAACAATAACAAGCGCCTTTAATTCATTTATAGAATTTGTGCAAGTTTTATTAAAATCAGCAAATTTTCTATTATACACTTTTGTACTTTATCTGAAATATTCACTGTACAATAATAAGAGTAAAATATATTCAAACTTGTTTCTAGCAGTGGATCACTGTCACTAATGTCTACAAATCCGTTAGTAACTGCCTCCAAGTTTAATTCAAGTATTAATAAAACTATATCTTGTTCCAATCTTTTTATTTTTTAAAACTTAGCAATACTATTAAAAAATTTATTTATTATACAATTAAACACATGATTATCAGAAAGGCAACCCACCATTGTCCCTGAATCTCTACCGGTACTCCGAAGACCAACATCCGAAAGTTTGGTAATCAAATGCTGCTTGTCATCTGCTTTTCAAAACGTATGTTTTGGCATAGGACAGAAAAATTCACACATTATTTAAATATTGCACAAAATTGTTTAAAAGATGATGAGCATAAACTCTATAAAACTAAAACCTTAACCTTTCTTAAATTACACCATTTTACTCACAGAGATATCTCAGTGTAATATAATGTTACAGTCATAACGCTTTATTCATTAAAATCACGTTATGACAAGTTTACACTTTTTAATTTAATTTAATTATTTTTTTTTGCCCTAATAGTCTTTATTCCTAGGTTCACATTTTTTAGATTTTTTATTACTATAATCTGTATTGTCATGTTAACTTGAAATTGTTTGTATATATTATATTATATTATTGCAATTATTATTATTGCAATTAATAATTTTTATTTACATTTTATATTTTAACTATAATTTAATACAAATAATTGTATTTGTTTGAATAAACTAATTGTTTATTAGTAACGCTTGAAATTTCATTTATGGCTACTGTTGTGCCAATTTCGATTTAATGGCTTCCAGGAGAAAGGCTTGCATTAAAGAAAAGGGCATATTTCAACAAGTTCTGTTTGATCAAATTGTCTGTTCTTCTGAAAAAGTATTTTATTATATTAATATTTTGTTAGTTTTATAAACATTCGTTAAAGTCTGACGAAACTATTTTGAAGGTGCTTAATTTACTTGATGAATGTCAAGGTAGATGGAAAAAAGCTTTTATTAAACTGAATTCAATTATTCGTAGTCATAAATCTGAGGTTGTTCGGTTAAAAAATTTACAAGTAAATGTTTACATTTAAATGTTTTTGATAAGTATTTATGTTTTGTGAAATGTTTTGTATAATTTGAGTTTTGTGTTTCAGGATCACACTGAAAATATGTTAAAGACAGAAGTACAGAAAAGACGTCGTGTTGAACAATCAAAACGTTCTATGGAGAAAAAAATTAATTTAATTCGTAGGGTGTTAATGGAAAATGATGTGGATGCTGCTAGAAAGCAGATTGAAGCTATGGAGGTACCAAATACGAGTCCTCGTCGCAGTTCTATTAACCCGGCTCAATTAGATCGTTCTGCGGGCTCTCTTTTAGACCCAATGAATGTATCCGGTGAAAACGTACCGTCTGTCAGGTTAGTTTATTTTAAATGTTTTTTGATCAGTCAAATTTAATGGTTTGACGTTTGTTTTAGGTTTGATAATAATGGGGTGTGAAAATTAGGGCTTTTAAATTGTTTTGTAGGATATGTCTATATATAAATGAATTTATTTGTATTGTATTACTCTACATAATTGGAATAGACTACAGAGAAATAGTTCTGAAAAGCTTGTTGGATTTAAATAAAAACTTCTAGAATATATTGTTTTTTTTGTTTTTTAAGTGTTTTATTCATTTTTTTTTGCACATTGCATTAAATAGCAAGATGCGAATTGTTTCCAACCAACTCCATACATAACCCCCCGATCCCCCATACGCACGAAGAAATTATCTTAGCATGCCATCAAATTAAAAGATGAGAAGGCTACGGAATTAGATAGCATACCAATAGAAGTTTTTAAGTATGACGGGATAAATATTATACAAGCTTTATACTCCTTGATAAACTCCATTTGGAAAGAAGAGAAAATTCCAGAAGCAAGCTATTATAATCCCAATCCATAAGAAAGGTGACAACAGACTCCGCTAATTATAGAGGAATCAGTTTACTTTGCGGGGCTTCAAAAGTTTTGGCAAATATTGTCTTACACAGGAACCGTGATGAACGGGAGTGTCGAACACGTGCCAACCAGGCTGGATTTCGTCCTGGGATAGGATGCATCGATCATATCCACACTGTTCGTAGAATGTTAGAACTTTGATCGCGATACCAACAGCCTACATATTATGCACTTATATATTGTACAGCCGCCTTTGATTCTGTTGATCGAAACCTACTGTGGAATCTTCTCATTACCAAAGGAATTCCTGCCAAAATTGTTAACATTATTAAATTGTTATACACGCCGTCAAACGCAGTAATATGGAATGGAGATTCTTTAACAGATGCAATTTATATAAATTCAAGTGTCCGTCAAGGATGTGTTTTAGCACCTATACTCTTCAATTTTGTAGTTGATGACATCTTTGATGAAATGTCCCGTTTATTTGAGGGCTGTATAACTCAATGGTCGTAAAATAGCGGATCTTCAATATGCAGAAGATGCCGTTCTTATGGCAGAAACCGATGAAGATTTGCAAAATGCGGTTAAACTTATTCAAAAAGCCTCAGAGAAATACGGTTTATATTTTAATACTGAAAAACGGTAGTTTTAGCGAACGTCCACTTTAGAAATCTAATTACTGTCAATGGTAGCCCACTCCGTGGTTGATGAATTTACGTACATAGGTTCGGTCAGAGATTGGGCGTCGTATTCGCCTCTGCTGCAGCCTTTGGGCGTTTAAATAAACCATTATGGAACAAAAGTAATGTTTCTATTAAAACCAAGATTAGAATCTATAAGAGTTTAGTGCGTTTTATTCTACTTTATGCATGCGAAACTTGGACTCTCACCCAAATGGATACACAAAAGCTTGTTCATTTTGAGCAAAGCTGTTTAAGATCTATATGGTTTCGCTCGTCGTCCTCAATTGAACGCACTCATTTAATAACTAATAAAATATTTCGACCATTCCCAGATATTTGTAAGTCTCTTAACAATAAAAGAAAGATGATTAAAATGGATTGGCCATGTTTTACGTAGATCGCCCACTCATCCAGCCAGAATAGCTATGGAAGCCCACCCATTACCCGGATGGAAAAGAAGGCCAGGCGGCCAACGGAGAATTTGGATAGACATTGTAGCATGCGAACTCAGTTCTTTTATTTATGCTAACCTCCCTCGTCCAAACGAATTATTTAGATGGGCGTCCGTTTGTTTACCCTATGCAGCCGACAGAGATCATTGGAGGGGTTTAACCTGAAGTGTCGTTCTTTAAGTACGTACTACAAAAGTTGACGTTTTTGCAAACGTTTTGATTTTTTTGGACTACCCTGGGTGATAATAACCGGTGGGGTATGTTTATCCCCGATGATGATGATGAATAAATTTTATTGTCGACCAACAATTCATCACTAGTTGCTATTAATATTGATGATTTGATTAATGTTTATGAAGTCTCCTCCACATGACGTGTCCTAGGTGCATCCGATTAGCTGTTTTAACTGGGGATCTAGCGCACAATGGTATAACTTCGTTTTAGCGGATGAGTGTAAGCATGTACCCAGGAGATTTAAAAGGTGTTTTAAAGTATATCTATACTGTACATAGCTTTTTGGCTGATGGAGTTAGCCGTTAAAATTCTGGTGATGTCAATTTTTTTTAAATGGTACCGTCATAAGGATATCTATTGCCCAAAGAACTTATCGGAGTCGATTATTTAATATGTTGTACGAATATATAGAAATAATGAAGAGGCATTTAAGTTACTAAGCATGACGAGTGAATGACAAAATTAATACATTCATTCAGTGCTTTTTATTATTTAAGAAACTTCATTACTTTTTACGTTATATATATATAACCCTGAAAAAATCTGGCGGCCTTGTCAATCTTTGCGAACAGTGGCGACGTAACTAGGATGCCGTCTACTAGCCAATAAATTTTGTTATTGTTCTACGTTTGTTATGCTTATGAAGCTATCGAACTCGATCGTTTATATACCATATAAATATGGAAAATAATGAAGGGGTGATAACATTACCAATCAAAATGAATGAAAGTAAAATGTTTCAGAGTTTTTATTTAAAAAATGGGTCTTTAGAAGATTTTGAGTGGTTGAAAATATGAGCGGCATTTTATGAATTGTAGTTCGGATAGCTCTAAAGTACGTTTAAAATCGAGGTTAAATGGCTTATCTTTTTTAATTTTATGCATCTGATGATTTTGAGTGATCTGCTTTGCAGGTTTTTGTTATGTACACGATACTATATTAATTGACTGGAAGGGCATATCTACACGATTAGCGTTCGCGCGCTTTAAAGTACCAATTACTCAATGGCCGTTATCAATGCTTATGCTCCAACCAATAATTATAGTGAAACAGAAATAGATGAGTTTTACGAGCAACTAGAAGATTTATACTCCCGGCTCAAAATCTCATCCCAAATTATCGTTATTGGAGGAGATTTCAATGGCAGAGTTTGCAGGGACGATGTCAACCGTTCCTGGATTGGCCCTTGGACAAAAGCGCGCGATCAATGCGAGAACGGAAGAAGATTAAGTGAATTTGCTGCTAGGTGCAACATGGTTCTTACGAATACATTCTTCCAACACCCCGCGAAACATTTAACAACATTTCGTTCAAGCTGTGGTAGATACTCTTCCCAAATTGATTACGTTCTGGTTAACAAACGCTGGTTCAGTGCAATAAAGAATTCCCGCGCATATAGAGGTTGCCGAACAGGAAGCGAGAATGACACCGATCATTTGCTTGTTTCATGTTCACTTCGTCTACGTCTCAGAGTGACAAAGGCTAGCCCTGTAATTCAGGCTCCGGATTATTCCATACTAACTCACAGTGACTATGCTGACAAGTTCTCCAAAGCCTACTTATCAGCTCCAGCTGTTCCAAGTTGCAGTATAGGAATAAATCGACCATGGAACACTTTGAAACGAAAGATCGAGCTAGCTAGTTTGGAGCTTCCCCGTTTAACCAACTTTAAAAGACCAAACTGGATGTCCGCCAATTCTCGATATCTCTATACACAAGCAAAGATATCTACGAGAAAAAGCGAAGCGAGATCATTACGTGCGGAATTTCGAAAAAGTTATGAGGAGGATGAACAAAGACACTGGGATTCTGTAGCAGATGAGCTAGAGGTTTCTGCTCGCCATAATGACAGCGGGAAAATATACAAGAAATTGGAACAACTCTGCCGTGGTAACAAAGTAAAAGTTGGATCGTCTGGCATCTCAAACGAAGACTGGCTACTCCACTTTAACCAGATTCTAAACCATCCTGAAACCACAACAGGCTGGCTGCAAGATGAATCCAATCTTGACACAGTTCCTCCGGCAACTTATCCAATCTCCGTAGATCCCCCAACTGTCGATGATATTATGCGCATATGCAGTAAACTCAAAGCTAGGAAAGCCGCCGGATTCGACGGAATTTCTCCATATGTCTTCAAATATGGTCCCTCGAGACTTGTTGAAGATTTACATGGCATTATATCGGATTTCTGGACAACTGAGCAGTGCCCTGAAGACTGGCACCGTGCTACTATTGTTCCTGTTCACAAGAAAGGAGATCGGCAAATACCTGCTAACTACAGAGGCATCAGCTTACTTTGCATAGCTGCCAAAATTGCCACCTCAGCAATAGTTGAACGGATTCGCCCGGAGAGGAGAAAACCACTCGTCTTAATCAAACGGGTTTTCGCCCAGGTATGGGATGCATCGATCAAATTCATACGCTTCGACGCATTCTTGAATTTCGGGCAAAGTTTCAGCATCCTACGTATATAGCGTTCATTGACTACTCTTCAGCTTTTGACTCGCTGAACAGAAAACGACTCTGGATAGCTATGTTACGTGATGGAACTCCGCTGAAACTTGTAAATCTCCTACGTGCTTTGTACAAGAACTCAACTGCTGTAATCCGTAATTGCAACAGGTCTACTACAAAGCCATTCGAAATTTGCAGTGGTGTCCGTCAAGGCTGTGTGGCTGCTCCACTTTTGTTCAACTATGCAATTGATGCTATATTTGCCAAGGTCTCTGGACTAATGGAAGGCGTGTATGTTGGTACAAAGCCCATCACCGACTTAGAATACGCCGACGATGCTATTCTGCTAGCTGAAAATGAAGATCAACTACAGAGCATTGGATTTCCTTGTGATCGTTTCTGGTGAATTTGGCCTGAAGATCAATCCCAAAAAATCAGTCATTATGACGTCACAGGCTCCTGATGCGAGGATCATACTGAATGATGTTGTGCTTCCCAATGTAAAGCAATTTACGTATCTGGGCTCTTCGATTACTTCTGACGGAGGTTCATCTCTCGAAGTAAATCGTCGAATTTGTTTGGCTGCTGCTGCGTTTGGGAAACTTGCTAATCCATTATGGAGACGAAAAAACATCAATCCAAAGACAAAGATGAATATCTTCTCTTCACTGGTTCGTACAGTGCTTCTATACGCAGCTGAAACCTGGACTCTTACAGGGTCTGAGATCTCGAAGCTTAACAAATTTGAGGCAAGATGTCTCAGATATATTTGGCACAATACTCATTTCGCATCATCCATATCAAGAGACTGGACAAAAAAGATCAGTATCCATCAAATTCGAGATGACCTCCAATTCCATGATCTTCCTTCCTTGGTGTCGCGACAACGTAGATTGCGCTGGTTTGGTCACGTTCTTCGTAAAAATCCTGATGCAATCTCACGTTCAGTAACTTTGGCTTGTCCAAACGCCGATTGGAAGAAAAGGAAAGGTGGTCAGAAACGTACTTGGATGGACGCTGTTCGGGACGATCTTCACCTTATTTTGGCCGGGGCTATTTCTTGGAAACAATGGCAAAGTCGCTGGACTGACATATCCGTGCTCGCCTCCGAAAATCGTGAACAATGGAGGGGAATTATTCGTGATGCTTTAAAAACTTGGAACTAATAAAGAGGTGGCTTTGCCACAAAAAAAACAAACTATATTAATTGTTTGACTTTAGAATTCGATATTTATTTATTATTTTAGTTCATTGAAGAAAACTCGTCGCATTAGTTCTTTTTGTCAAAATGAAACAAATCGTAAATCTATCACCAAACATGAATTACGTTCATCATTTGTACGAAAGATGTTTACAAATCAATCAGGTGAACGTAGATCGCCTGGAGATCAAGAATCTAATGAATCCGGAATTGATCAGGTAGGGATTTATTTTGTTATCCAGGCTTATATTTGATGTTTTGTGATTAAAAGAATATAATTAATTTAGGTTGAAAACAGAAATTGAGTTTGTTATAAAGTTAGTGAATTGTATAGACAATTTTAAAGTTTTCATCTTTTACTGAAATTCTTGATGAAGGAAAAGTTTATCATTTATTTTGGTTGGTGACGTGATCACCTCTTCATTATTTTTCATATTTATACGGCATGTAAAACAATCGACTTCGATGGATTGATAAGCGTAACAAACGTAGAAGAATAACGAAGTTTCTTGGCTAGTAGACGGCATCATTGTGACATCACCACTTCGCAAAGATTGACGAGACCGCAGGGTTATCTCCCTTAGCCCAAGGGCTACATATGATATACGTATACCTTAAGATACCTTTTAAGTACCCTAGGTACGTGTTTGCACTCACCCGCCGAAGTGGTAGCCCAGTTATATTGCTGTGCATCCGGTCCCTGCTGTTATTAATCTAGATGCCTTTTAGCATCTAGTCCAGGATGCACCATGTGGAGGGTGAACAGTCAAGAATATCATCATTGGAAATTGAAACTTTCTAAGCATTACTGAAATCCTCAGGATCATTAGCATCCTCTTTGTTTATCTTGTTTGTTTATCATTTTTAAGATAGTTAAAGAAAGCTGACTAACATGGCTAAGACATGTAGTACAATGTCTTTCCATTCATCCATAAAAAATACTGCAAAACCCGGTTGTTAAAAGGGTGGAAAAGAAAATTATAGTACAGAAAAATAGTCATCAAAGACATTTGAAAAGTAACTGCATCCAGTCGAACGGTTGAATTGGGTCATTAGTTTGAATATTATTTGCGATATACAGAAATTAATGTAGCATTTGTGGGTAACAAGTGTTTTATGTGCATTTATTTATTTTTCAATATAATAGCAGTCATTGCAAAATTGGTGATGTTTCTGTCTTATAATATTGCGTTAGCGTAATGGATGGCCATGTTTTATTTCGAGGGATTACCCCTTTTAATACTGATGGTGATCCTTACGAATTATATATATATATATATATATATATATATATATATACGTCACCTTTTCATTATTTATATATTTGTACAGTGTATGGGATCTATCAATCGTTTGAACAGACCGCATAATTTTTATTCGCGTACTATTTTGCGTATGGAATTATGCAGTGCTTGTGGTCGTCGCATCACATTTGGCAAAGCTGCTTACAAATGTCTTGTTTGCCGTTTGGTTGTTCATCCGACTTGTCGAAAGCAAGTAGGTCTACTTCCATTAATTTAGTTATGACTCATTACTACACAAACGTTTCTCTTAGATGTATTGATAAGTATTTACATAATTGCTTTCTCTTTATTTAATCGTTCAAATATCAAACAATGACAACAACAGCACAACAAAAGTTGGTGGTAAAGCCACCTCTTTATTGGTTCCAACTTCTCGTAGGATGAATAATCCCTTTCCATTGTTCACGGTTTTGGCAGGCGTGTAGGAATATGTCAGTTCAACGACTTTACCATTGTTTCCAAGATAATATCCCGACCAAAATTCCATGAAGATTGTCCCGAATAATATCTATCCGAGTACTTTTCTGACCACATTTCCGTTTCTTCCAATTAGCATTTGGACAAGCCAAGTTTATGGTTCGTGGTATTAGATCAAGATTTTCACGAAGAACGTGTCCAAACCAGTGCAATCTACGTTGTTTGCGATACCAATGAATGAGGTCATTTCGAATTTGGCGGTTACTGATTTTTTTCGTCCAATCCCTTGGTGCGGATGATGCAAAATGGGTGTTGTGCCAAATATATCAGACATTCTGCTTTAAATTTCTTGAGATTCATGATCTCTGACCCTGCAGAAGTCCAGGTTCAGCTGCGTACAGAAGCATTGTGCGAACCAATGAAGAGAAAATGTTCATCTTTATCTTTGAATTGGTGTTTTTTCGTCTCCATAATAGAATGGCATTACAAACCAGGACGAAAATCAGTTTTGTTGGGACTTATGGTCTTCTCCCTCTCTGGGCAGATCTTTTTATCTATAGATGATGTGGTAATTTTTAAAGCTATGGAAAGTAAACTGATGCTCCTGTAGTTTGCAGGTATCTGCCAATCTCCTTGTGAACAGGAACAACAGTAGCACGATGTCAGTCTTTCGGACACTGCTCTGTTGTCCAAACAATGACCACCATACATTTATTATAATGGGAATAATCATTTTGAAACTAAAAAATGTAACTTGCATGTTTAATATTTTGACTAATAGTATGTTTTCATATTGTGAACTTTGGAATTTTTTGTTATTTGTTTTAACAAAATTAGTTAAAAAGAAACCGGTTTGTGTTAATGTTTTTACTTACAATGGTTTTAATTCACGAATTTGCTTGTTGGATCATTGTTTATTTTATAGTAAACTGTAAAAAGAAATGTTTAATTTTATTTTTACAGCTTGTTCAAACCTGTGTTCCACCTAGTGCAACACGTTTATTACACACACCTACTATGACTACTCCGCAACATTACACTCGAACTGCTACACGGTCACCAATGTCCAAGCATCGAACACCAGGCGTTGTTGATCCATACTTAACTAGTCCATCTTTTCCAAGTCGTTTTGTTTCACGTAGTTTAAATTTGGCTGCATTGTGTCCAGCAGATCAATTTCCTCGTATACCTGCTTTAGTCATACATTGTGTAAATGAAATTATGGCACGAGGGTTGAAAACATTGGGTATTTATCGTATGTCAGGTTCTGAAAAACAAGTGCGAGGTAAGTTTTTAAAAAAATTAATATTACACTCATCCAAGTAGGTATATGTTCTTATCTGTTTTTTGAGACGCTTTTTATTAAAAATTAGATTTATTCAGTTTTGAGGGACACGTATTATTGGTTATCTGGGTCGTTTTACAAGGCATCTAAACAATTTTTTAACTTTCATATACCAAGTGAGATAAGGCTGTCCTAGAAGCCAACTGCTTTAGTCATGCAAAACCAGGTAGTAGATGTTAACGCCAGTGTTACATTCAAGATTCTTTTGTAAGTTGATGTCACAGTAATGTTACGACAAGATGGTGATTTTTTTCGAAATTTAACAAAGTTCAACAAAAGTGGCTTGATATTCAGACCATATTCACCGGAAACTTTCACAAGAAAATCCAATGCATGCTGCAGCTGAACTTTGTTCTCAGTTAGAAGTACAGCATCATCAGTGTATTCTAAATCTGTAATAGGCGTAGTACCAACATATACACCTTCCATTCGTACAGAGATCTCAGTAGTCACGCAGCTTTGACGGGTACACCACTGCAAATTTCGAACGGCCTTGTAATAGATCTGTTGCAATTGTGGATTACAGCATTTGAGTTCCTGTACAGAGCATCTAGGAGATTTACAAGTTTCAGAGGTGTTCCATCACGTAACATAGGAATCCAATGTTGCTTTCTGTTCATCGAATCAAATGTTGAAGAGTGGTCAATGAAGGACGCTGAAACTTTGCTCGAAATTCAAGAATGCGTCGAAGCTTATAGACTTGATCGATGCATCCCATACCAGGACGAAAACCAGTTTGATTAGGACGAGTGGTCTTCTCCCTCCGGGCTAATCCGTTCAACTATAGCTGAAGTTGCAGTTTTGGCAGCTATGCAAAGTAAGCTGATGCCTATGTAGTTAGCAGGTATTTGTCGATCTCCTTTTTTGTAAACAACAACAATAATAGCACAGTGCCAGTCTTTAGGGCACTGCTCAGTTATCCAGAAATCAGTTATGATGCCACAAATCTTCAACAAGCTGCGAAGGACCGTATTTGAAGATATATAGAGGAATTTCTTCGAAACCGGTGGCTTTCTTAGATTCGAGTTTTCTGCAAATGCGCATAATATCGATAGTGAGTGGTTCTACCCATATTGGATAAATTACCGAAGGAACTGTGTCAAGTATGGGTTGGTCTTGCAGCCATCCTGTTGTGATTTTAGGATGGTTTAAAGTTTGATTAAAGTGGAGTAACCACTCTTCATTGGAAATGCCAGACGATCCAACTTTAACTTTGTTACCACGGCATAGTTGATCCAATTTCTTGTAAACTTTTCCACAATTGTTATGGCGGGTAGAAACCTCTAGCTCATCTACTACAGAATCCCAATGTTTTTACTCATCCTCAACTCTTTCAAAATTCCGCACGCAATGTCCTCGGTTTACTTTTTCTCGGAGGTTTCTTTGCTTGTGCATAAAGATCTCGAGAATTGGTGGACAACCAGTTTGGGTCTCTGAAGTTAATTGAACGAGGAAGCACCAAACTAGCTGTATCAATCTTTTGTTTCAGAGTGTTCCAAGACTGATTTATTCCCATATCACAGTTTGGGATAGCAATTGAAGTTGCTAAGTAGGCTTTGGCAAACTTAGTAGCATAGTTGTTGTTTATGATCAGGGAGTAATCCAGAGCCGGAATACTGGTTCTAATCTTGGCAGTTCTTAGGCGTAGCCGAAATGAACAAGAAACAAGTGAGTGATCAGAGTCATTTTCACTACCCATTTGGCAGTCTTTGTATGCGCGGGAATTTTTGATTGCACTAAACCAAAGTGTACTAACCAAAACGAAATCGATGTGGGAGGAATATATACCACACCTTGAACGAAATGTCAAATGTTTCACAGGGTGTTGGAAAAATGTTTTTGTGAGGACCATATTGCACCTTGTCGTGAATTCACCTAATCTTCCGTTCTCACATTGTTGGCACGATTTTGTCTAAGGGCCAACGCAGGGATGGTTGACATTATCCCTGCAAAATCTGTCATTAAAATCTCCTCCAATAACAATGATTTGTGATGAGGCCTTGAGGTGAGAGTATAGATGTTCAAGTTGCTCATAAAACTCACCAATTTCTTCTTTGCAGTGATTGGTGGGAGCATAAGCATTGATCACGGCCATTGTATAGTTGGAAACTTTAAAACGAAAATGCTAATCATAGGGATATACCTTTCCAGTCAATTAACGCACTGGTAGCTAATGGGGAGGAATAATGCAGATGTTGATTGGGGAGATGTAGGAAGACTAAACGGTTTTGAACAACAGTCTTATGTCCTGGATATAAGCAATGCCAATTTCATGACGACTTAGCTTTGTGGCAATATGCGCTTGGGTCGAAACAGACGACAGTGACCGTACATTCTGTGTTTCTATATGAAGAGATTGTCGGATACGAATTGGATTTGGGGGGATAAATGAAGTTTCTTGGTTAGAGGATCGTTCCCTTGCAACGGCGCCATTGTTCACAGGAATTGACAAGGCAATCTTTGGGGATGAAAGAGTTGACGCCGGTTGACGAATGTGCGAGAAACATCAAAGGGAGACCTTCCACGTTTTTGTGACTTTAAGTCAGACCCGTCATTATTGGTCAACAAGGGTAGAATCTTGTTTTTCTTTCTACGCAATCTCGTCAATTTCGGTCCTTCTCCAGTTGGATAAAGGAAACCAACGGCTCTGGGGGGCATAGCGGTTGATTCAATCTCGAGTATTTTCTGTGATCGAAATTTAATACACTATTATCTTATTTCAGATTTATTCGAGAAATTTATGCGTGGAAGAGTTACTCCCAGTTTAGCACTTGTTGAAGATATTCATGTCATTTGTGGTTGTCTCAAACTATTTTTAAGAAACTTAGACGAACCTTTGGTAACATTTATGCAGAGGCCGATTTTGGTTTCGGCTAGTGAAGAGTATTTGTCCAAGCGCATTGAAGTTGTAAAGAATGTCCAGGATGGAGTATTGCGTAATTTACCAGCGTCTAATCGAGATACACTGTCGTACTTAATGCTTCATTTGAAGGTATATTTATCTTGTACATAAATAATTATTTTTAAATTTTTCATTTAAGGAACTTTTTTTTAAATTTTTTTTCATAATTACTGGTGGAGTTAATCTCAGTAACTCATTTTTACATTTGCACAGTATTTAGGATGATTATTTCTCGTTTTGTGTGCAACCTAGTATGCACAACAAACATAAGAAAGTAATTACGTTTTTGGATAATGAACGGCATCCCTGTTAGTATTCCTAATACATGTAGCGGATGGGGGATATTTGGTTTAATTATTTGAACATTGCTTTGTATAGAGTGGGATAACCTAACACTATTACAGTTCAAAACTATTACTCATATGCGGGACTAACTAGTGGTTTAGTTGGATCTATGCAATTTCTACCTTATTGAAGTCAATTCTGAATAGGGAATCAATGATTATATATATATATATATATATATATATATATATATATATATATATATATATATATATATATATATATATATGCGGTGACTACCAGGTATTAGTAATTTTACTTATGGACATATAAATACAATTTTTTTAACGCGGTATTCGAGCATTTAAATGTTTTAGTAAAAATAATCACGATGACATTTAACGCATATTTTTAATCTCTTTATTAATGATGATAAACCTATTGGTGTCTGGATAGTAATGCCATTTTTTTAGTCCGTTGCATCTAGCTCGAAATGTCAAATGGGCGAGGAAAACTTGTCTAAAATTTTTGGCCCCACGTTGGTAGGCTACTCGTGCCCCGAACCTCAACTGATGCAGACTGTAAACGAAACCCGAACTCAACAAGCAGTGAGTATTTGATTTTTAATAGTTTGTTTTTGAAAATCTATACGTTTATTTATTTTACTGCTTTGAATGTTTAATGGCTAACATTTTTTAGCAGTGGACATTTAGCGAAGCCGAACATGGACTCGGCGGTGACATTCGAACTCATGCCTAAGTCGAGCGCTGTACTGCTAAACCACTCCGACTTTAACTTTTTTTGTGGGTTACATAAAATATGAAACATTTTTATGAATAGTAGTGATGGAATTACGTTTGTAACATAATCTGTTTTTTGTGACTTAAAGATTAAACATTTTCATCTTATGTTTGTTGAATCTATAAGGTTTTGTTTCAATGGGTACCATTTATATAGTAGTTTGATTTGGACATTCATTATTATACACCATCCGTGTTTTCGTAATTTCAGTCATACTAAATTTGATTGATGTTATTACTTTCGTATTTTTGGCTTAGACAAACGACCTTTATAATAATATTTATTATAATAAACATTTAATTAAATATATGCGAAGTGCACATAAAGTTTCTACTAGTGTAATCGAATAGTAATTTTGCATTTTTATTAACCCAAGCGACATTCTTATTGATGTGATCACATCAAATTGCATTCACTTTATCGTTGTAATGTGACCTACGAAAACGCCTTTATATTTTGGTAATTGTTTTAACGGAAATTTAATATTGCTATTAAGCTGAATGTACCAGACTTTAAGTCTGGTACATCAACATTACAGATAGTAACATAAGTGAATCCAATGTTGACCTACTATGATATTGAAATATATGTAGCACTTGTTACTTTCTTAGATATATCTAACGCTTGTTCATAAGTACCTTAGATAATACTTTACTAATATATATATATATATATATATATTTAATAATCATCGCAAAAAAATTCTTAAAATAATGCACAATAATATTCGTTTTAGCAATAAAGCACAATACCACCATTATGAAAACTTATAAACAAACACAGATAATTAGTTTAAAAAAATAGTTCTATCTACTAAAATACATAAATATACAAAATAAAGGTAACAAACTTAACAATGTCAGTAATTTAAGTGATATCCACGCTTTTGTTCAATCTTTGCCAGTCGCTTTGGGTAAGAATCTATCAATGTACCAATATAGTCCTTCGAAATGCAATTTTTTATAACATGATTAATTTTCGCCTCCAATGATACGTCAGTTTCCATGCGGTTCACCTCACGTTTTAAAATACTAAAAAAGTTTTCAATTACATTGAGGTCTGGACTGTATGGAGGAAGTTGAATAAAAATAAGCTTTTAACTTTTCGAAGGTTTTGTGGTCTAAATAAGGAAAACGTATAGTAAATTGTAAGTTATGTTAAAATACACATTACCACTTTTGAAGTATGCACAGGAGCATCGTTTTGAATAATTGTTAATTGTCCTGTAGCATTTTTAAGCAGCTTACTATGAAACAAATCTCTAAATATTTGTACAAATTCAGCGCTGTTTAAATTGTCACTAGTACGCATCCATTTTGGAGACTGATTATACTTAGTTGCAAAATATTCTTTAACACATGAAGGATGTGTAACTTTTATAGCGGTACAAGTGTGGTTGAGTGGGAAATTAAAACTATAAATAACCTTTGAATGTTCAGTCCATGACTCATAGGATATGTGAAGTATATTGATCTCTAAAATGACGATGGATAGTGTTTGTATTTTTTAACAAACTGTACTCGTAATCTATGGGCACGACTAAGTGGAGGTTTCTTAACAGCCGCTTTAAAAATGAAGCCTTCAGATTTCATCCTCCTTCTTACAGTTAAATATGAAAAATCTTCTAAGTATTGATTTTTTATTTGTTTTACATTCATTGTTCTGTTTTTAAGCTGCATAATTATAAACTGATCATCTTGTTTGGTTGTTGAACGTTTTCTACCAACTGTGGGTGATCTGGGGCTTGTTTTATTGTTCAAAATATTGTACATAGTTGAAACATCTATTTTCATGCATTTGGCAATTGTTTTAACTTTTTATAAAAACTTTGATCTAATTCATAATCATGGGTAGACAAATAATGACGCTGAGCTGTTTTAACCATAAGTATTAAGTGCGCGGAAGTAAGAAGCTTTTTTATCAAAATTCCAAATTTTGATACGGAAAATACGACCTTGTGCTTTAATTATTAAAAATAATTTAATAATTTTTGGAAAAAAATTTGTTTTAAAATTCTTTATATTAAAATATTTTTAAAATAAATTATTTATTGACTATTTATAAATACAGTGCAAATTTGTAAATATATGTATGAGCAGTTATTTAATTTTTAAAATAAAAGGAATGTAAAATTAAAAAATATTTTTTAATAATTATTTTTACAAATAAATTACACATTTATATTTAATAAATTTTAACTAGAAAAAGTTAAAGTTTAGGCATCGCATTACCAGCGTATGTATCAAGGTTATATATTTATAGAAAAACGTACCGTATTAATCAACTCTTTATAATGTGTAAAAAAAAATTAACTGGAATGAAATACGTTGCCTACTGTAAAGGTATTACGCTAAAAGTAGTAGAGTTATACTAAACTATTTGTCATTGTTAATGATTTTTTATTTAGATAAATAATTCGATAACAGCTGCTATATTGAAATTGATATTAACACTAAATTAAAGAAATTGGTTATATTTTAAAACACCAATGCATACATCTAGAATGTTTCTCAATTAAAGATTAGTAATTATTAAATATGAAGTTAGTGTGTCAGGAATTTCACTTTCATTTTTTGAAAATTAATTTGACTTATTTTTTCACATTGTCAGTAGTGATAATTTGGAGAAATTTCATTAGGAACGATGCTCATTTTTGTTAAAATGTTTTTACTTCACCTTACATAACTGAATTTTTTATATAGCTGTTGGTTTTATTGATAAAAATTAAAAAGTATAATTGTAGCTAGTAAAACGATTATACTGTTTAACAAATAATTTTTCTCCTAATGCCGGTCCAAAAACTAAACAATTACGATTTTGTAAAATTGTGTAAAACAAAATACTTATTAAGATATGACTACTGACTGATAAAAGTAATCAAATGTGTAAAATTTAATTCTTTACAAGATCCACACCACAATTGATTTTAAAAAGGTTATTTGATTATTTAAAAAAAATAATTATAAATTGATATTGGATCTAATTTGGAAGTGTATAATTTTCTGTACTTTTAAATACGTAAACCGTAATCAGTATTGTCGAATTATTTGGCTTAATTCACTTGAAATTAATCTTTTACTGCTTCTCCCGCTTATGAGGCCTCATTATTCCTGGTCAGTTTTTTCCATTTGGTTTTGTATTGAACCAATTTGAAGAATAATTATCATTCTCATTCTCGGCGCAGTTTTGCTTGAAAATAATCAGCACATGGATTTTATTGTTACATGTTTCAAATTAAATGGATATTATCTTCGGTATTAACAGGAAACAATACTTTATGTACAAGTGTTCCCTAACAAATAGTGTAGTGATTACTTGAGTTTTAACATTTGTAAACTGAGTGTAGTAGATTATATTGCAATTATTTTTACAATTAACTTACGCAAATAGACTATTTAATATTCAGTAGCATAATAAATCTGAACATGATAACTTTTTATACAGAAAATCCGTCTAAAAGGTATTTTTTCAAAGGGCATTTAGTTTCAATTCATTTTTGTTATGCGTTGTCAGCTAAACCCATGTTCGTATATATTCGATTTTAAAAGGTTGTAAGATTGTTGTTTGCTGTTTCCGACGAATTCTATTTGTCCATTTTGGCTAATTCGAAATCCGTCGAATCGGCTTCTAAACATACTGCAACAAATCACGACAATAGCAAAGGTGATTCGAGTAGTGATAATTATTTCAGTCCGATCGATGTAAAACGTTTGAATATTGACATTGACAACACGTACACTCCAAACCCATACAAACACAAACAACTAAGCGCTACTCTTACTCATCCAACAAGTTTAGGCATGTCTGCCAGGAAGCGATTTTTTCCAAATCTCTTGTCGGCTCAACGTGACGATGATACTACTACTAATTCATCAGAAGCCCAGGATTAAACGAAGTTTTGTTGCATTTGTTTTATAATAACGTGGGTATTTATTTTTAATTTTTGTCTGTATATTCATGTGCCGATATTTTTGATTAATAATTATGTTAAAATATAACCTTTTATATTTATCATAAATTGTTTTCCACCTTAGCGGTTCTATTCTTTGAATCTCTTATTTTTTCTTTCGCGTGTGGGTTCAGTTTTAAAGTAGCTTGATATTAGGATGTGACCATTGGATATATATATATATATATATATCAGGCTTCATCAATTTTTGCGAATAATCATGCTGTTTATTAGTAAAAAAAACTTGGTTATTTTTTAATATTTAATACGCTTATTATTCCATTAAAGTCGATCTATTATAATGCTGTATACGTTTAGAAAGTTTAGACGGCATTAAACAAAATGAATATATATATATATATATATATGTAGCTGTTCCATATAAGCCCTTTCCAATTATTACCAAATAAAATTAAATTAGGTTATTTCATTCTGAAACAGCGCCATAGTGATGGAGTTTGTGCTTATGACCTATCAGACTACCCTAAACCACATTAAAATATTGCATTATCCGTTCTGTTTTTAAAAGCTGATGAACTAATATTAGATTTTAAAGCATTGAAGCGATCCGCGTTTTTAGTTCGGGTAAAGTTTTGTGATGGATCTTTAAACTAACACTAACCGTTTAATGCGGCAGAAATAACAGCTTATTTCAGGATATTTCACGAGTGGAGTAGGCCAGAAAGCCTTTTATTACTTGGTTCTCAAATTTTTAGAGGGAACATGAAATGGATGGTGAGGTGAAAGGGGATTACTCACAGAAAAATGTTTTTCAAATCAAGACAGGTAGTTGGTGGAACAGTTAACAATTATGGAAAATGAACAAAAAATAATAAGTATGCAAAAGTAGTAATAAAACATATGGTAAATAAATTAAAGAATTATTCTTCCAATTCTTTTTAATATGTTTGGTTTTAAAAAAACTTGTTTATTGAAATAAATGACACCGTTGTCTGAATAGTTATCACACAAAAGTGTGATGAGAAAGTACGTATTACTTTAGAAACTAGGTTCTATCAAAGATATAAACCACCTATAGATATTAATATTACGTCGACATAGCTACATGCTGAGCATAGATCAGAAACTTTGATACTTTATTGCGTTATACACGCGCCACAGTGTTAATAAACATGAAAGTGCAAAATTTACAAATGTCAGTAGCCACTGAAAAACGATAATTAAAAAAGGGTAAGAGTAGGAAGAGAAATGTTATTAAAAACTACTATTAAAATGTTTTTTTAATTGTGATAGTATTTGTAAGGATAATATTATCAAGTTTTCAGGTTGATACACGAGTTAAATAGGAGAAAAATTCCTTTTAGTACTCTGTTCAAAGTTATCGGATATCATGAATGTAAAAAATAACAAAAATGAATAAAAGGATGTTAAAAGAGTTAGGTAAAATTAAGAAGGGAAAGCTTATCGTATGTCAATTTAAACGCTTGAATGGATGGGGCTAACACAACGTACGGGGGCAAGCTATTCCAAGCGGAAATAACCCTAAAGGAGAAGTGGTGAAGACTTATGTGGGATTGAACGCGGGGTTTAGAGAGCTTGAGAGGGTGTCCTCTACGAGGGTCGCTAGAAATTGTGAAAAGATGCTTAAATTGATCGGACTTGAGTTTGAAAACTAGGATGAGGTCGCCCCGGAGTCTTCTATCTTTCAAAGAGAAGAGGCGGAGGGTTTCCAGTCGCTTAGAGTAGGGAACGCTTTTAAGGGTACGCGGCAGCTTAGTGAAGCTTCTTTGGACCCTATCCAGTTTGACGATATCGGCCCTTAGAAGTGGGGAAGTCACTTTGAATGCAGTATTCAAGATGCGGTCTAATATAAAGTTGATAAAGGAGTCGTGCACAGCTAACCGGAATATTCCCCAAATTACGCTTGAAAAACTTAGTAAGACGATAACAGGTTTGAATTGCTTTATTATGATGGGACGAAAAACTAAGAGAGGGGTTGAAAATAACTCCTAGATCTTTAACTGTGTCGATCTTGGTGAACTGGGGAACTCGGGAATTTGAACTGGTTCCCAGAGAATTTTCCGAAAGAGAAGTGGTTGCATTTGGAAATTTTTAGAGGGAGAGCATTATCAAGGGACCATTGATGGATGTTGTTGATGTCTCGTTGCAATTGTTTAGGGTTGGAGCCTCAAATTTTGACATTGTCAGCATAGAGAAGGATGTCGGAATGAACAACCGAGGGCAAATCATTGATGATGTAGATAACAAAAAGAAGTGGCCTTAGCACTGATCCCTGGGGAGGACCTGAAGTTATCGGGGTAGGGGGGGAGGATGCATTTCCTAATTTGACGCTGAACTGGCGATTGAAGAGAAAGTCGTGTATTCACTCTAAGAGAAGAGGACCTATACCGAAGGCTTTGAGTTTACTAAGCAGTGCAGAATGCGGAAATTTGTCAAAGGCTTTGCAGAAGTCGAAATAAATAACGTCGACTAATGGTGAATGTTCCAGCTTATGGGTAATGTTCTTGGTAAACTCAAGGAGGTTGGAGAGACAGGATCTCCCGGGCATGAACCCATGCTGAGCTGGGCTGATAAGGTTCTTGTGTGTGATGAAACCCATCAGATGAGATTTAATTATTTTTTCGAGGATTTTGCTGGAACATGACAGAATACTTGTAAGCCTAAAGCTATCGGGCTTAAATTTGGAACCGGACTTATAAATTGGACGTATAAAAGCAAGCTTTCAAATTGCAGGGGAGATGCCGGACTGAATGGAGCGGGTAAAGATGTGAGTGAGGGGAGGAGCGAGTTCGGATGCACATTTTTTAAGGACTCTCGGGAAGAGGTTGTTAGCACCGCGAGATGTTGATTTAAGCTGGGACAAATACTTAGACATTAAAGGGGGAGTGATGGTAGGACTACCGGAATCGAGGGCAGGATCAGGAAGAGAGTCGATTGAAAAGTCGAAATTGAAAACGGACTTAAATTATTTTCCAAATGTATTGCACACCTCAGGGAGCTATAAAAATGAACCGGTATTATCTTTCAGATTAGGAAGAGAGAAGTCGTAACCCCGTTTGTTCTTGATAAATTTGAAGAGAAGACTATTATCCGATTTGGCATTGCTCAGGAGTGAGTGGAGTCTGAGGTTTTTAAGCAGTCTGAGACTAGCAACGGATTTACTACGAAGATCTAGGTAACGATAGAGGAAGGAGGGGAGACCTGTTAATTTCCACTTATTAAAGGCAATATTGCGCCACTTAATGGTACGGATGATAAAACGGGGAATTTTGGGTTTAGAAGGGGTTGGGGTGTGAAATGGAATAAAACGCTCAATACCTATTCGGATGATGTGAGAGAAATGGTCATAAAGACTGTCTATGTCGTTATTGGAGAGGTCTCAGGTAACATTCCTCAAGTAGTTCCTAAAACTAACAAAATCAGCACGGCGGAAGTTAGGAGCGGGCAAGGACCTGTGCTTTAGGCCTATTGCGGATGAGGAGAAGTGAGCTGTAAAAGAAAGAAGAGCATGATTACTCTTTCCTAGGGGAGGCAGATGATGAATGCCATCAATCAAAGAGGCTTTGTTTGTGAAAACTAGATCTAGGCAAGATGAAGAGCTACCAATCCTAAAATCTGGTGAAGGAGCGAACATGTTGGGTAAGTGCATGTTCTAAACTAAAATGAAGAAGAGTGGATTCAAAGGACTTAGTAGAGCAGCTGAGCGAGTTCCAGTTAATGGAGGGGACATTGAAATCCCCCATTAGAAAATAATAATCATGTTTGGACGCTAAAATAGAATGGAGTTCCAGAAATAGGGAACGGTTGGAGGCTTCAGGAAGCGCTGGGAGACGGTAAAGGATTGAGACAAGGATACTCTCGCCTGAGGAGAGAGAGATAGCAACTGAGAGAAGATCATACCCTTGATCATGAAGCTCTGAAGAGGGCTGGGGGGTAAAACTGATATCCTCTTTAATATAGAAGAGACATCCCCCACTTCTGGAGCCTTTAGAGTTAAACCGGATAATATTATAGCCATGGATTAGCAGTTCATTATCATGTATATCACCCGAAAGCCAAGTTTCTGTAATTTCAATAATATGGGGCCTAGAGACTTCGACTAGACTAGTTAATTTGAAAAGCTTATTCGAAAGGCTAAACGCATTAATATAGAAAAAACTTAGTGAGACAGGGTTGGTGAGGGGAGTAGCGCACCTGTTTCTTTTAGACGATAAAGGAAAGGGACGCGACTACGGGGCGGAGAGGGAAAATCCTGTAGGTTTGTAATAGGAATGGAGGTGTCTTTGAGCTTAAGAGGAGTAAGTTTAACAATAGGGATGGCCGAGACAGTTTATACAATAGAAGTTATCGTCACTATTGGATAACTCTAAATAAAGGGATTCTGAAAAACCAGTACAATTTTCGTGAAACCAGGTTTTACACCCAGAACAAAACATGCCGGTCTTTACAGATTTACTACACCCACGTCTTCCGCATATTGCTGGTTGGGAGAAATTCATTTTGGTATCTGAATACTATTAAAAATATAATAAAAGTAAATATCATAATGCAAATGCAAGGTGATCAGTAAAGGGATTTTTAAAAATAGTTCAAGTACGAATCATACAGATCGTACACGAACAAGCAAATGTACAACACAAGTTGCACAAATGACACTAAGCCACACAAAAAAAAACAAATAATATATATATATATATATATATATATATATATATATATAGGTTCAGGCACAATTCTTACAAATTGTACTGATTCAAACAATTGAGCAACACCAGGTTGCACAATTGACACAAAAACAAAACACTAGAAACGACACAAAAACAAACAACAATGACACGTCTAACAACGAGCAAGCGCGAAACAACAAGCTACTTTTGATCAGCACGTCACGCAAGCGTACGGCAGTGATTTAAAAGTGAAAGCTTCTATTTTACTAATTCTTATAATAAATTGGGACAAGGGATCGTATTTCATAAATTATGTTGGTTTTTGTTACATTGTAATAAGCAGCGTTTTAGTCTCGTTAATATATTAGTATAAACACCGGTAAATAAAATTTTATTTAAAACAAAATTTAAAAATAAAGAGAGTGATTCATCTTAAGTAAGGTTTGGTTTTTCATGAATTACATTACTTTACGGTAGAAAGTGAAATAGGTATCAATTAAAACCAGGTGTTATTTTTGCAAATAAAGAAACATCACATAATGAGAGAATAAAAGCCATCAATAACATTACAGAAGCCTTTTGATTTACCAATAAATAGACAATAACGGACTGTAAGACTTGCAGCATGTGTGATCTGTGTTCAAAATTATCTTTGGTTTATGATAATCATTTATCTAATTCACTTATGTCCTATCTCATATACTCATTAAATGTATCATAATGTCAAAATACCAAATAGATTCCTTATTTTTAATAAAAACATTGTCATTTCCATATTCATAATGTTAACCATATTTTGAACTAATTTGGTTATAGAAAATTATTTCATAATGTTATCCCATTTCAAATGTATAACAAATAGCGATTTTTCTTTACTCAATCCATAATACATTTGCATACAATTGTAAAATATTGGTAACAATTGCAACGTGAACAATTAAAGCAGAAAAAACAATAAGAAATTCTGGAATTAGTGTAGTTACTACTTCATACATGTTTCAGTGTGACTGAATAAGCACAGGTCATAATTTGTTTGTTTTTTGTTATTATAATCTATGTGGACAGACAACTGAAAACTAAGTATTTCCAATTAAGGAGTATTGGATTTAATCATCATACAATGTCCGCGTATTTGTTACAAAAATTGAAACTATAAGACTTATTATTGCGCTTTGTAAAAGAACTATTCGTATCATTTTTTAGTTTGCGTACTGGAATCTCAACTTCATTCAAGTTTACAAGATATTGAAATCTAAACATTCAGATCATTTCTTTATCCTTGCAAATGAATCTCATAGAGGATACTCCTTAAAGATAAGAAAGACTAGAATTAAGTCTCGTCTACGTTTACAACATTTTTTGTATAAGATCATTCTGTGTAAACCAATTTACCAACTCAGCTCGTTTCAGCATCGTCTTTAAGTTTATTCAAATCAGCCTATGATAAATATTATAATTGGGATTTTATTATTTTTTTAGTATATTATTATTTTTCCTTTTAATAATTGATAACATTGAACCAAGGTTTAAAGTGTGTTTCTCTTACACAGCTCGTGAATAAACCTGAAATATTTATAATAAGGAAAAAAGTAAAGATTAGTACAAATAGTACTATTTTTTGTGTACAATAATAATAATAATAATAATAATAATAATAATAATAATAATAATAATAATAATAATAATAAATATTATTATTATTATTGTTATTAATAGCAATAAAACAAAGTCCCCGAATCAAATAATTTAAGATTAGAATTTGAAAGTATTAAAATATTTAAAAAGTTACAAACTAATTAATAGTAAATGCGAAATATGTGAAATAAAAAATATTACTGTTGTTGTTTACAGTAATCATATTTTTAAATTTAATAATTTTTTATTATACAAATGTTTTTTACTGTTAAAAATATATGTTATTATTATATAAAAAAATTACTAAAATAAAGATTGTTTTAATATTCTACATGTTAATATTATGACCTTCGTTGCTTTATATAATCAATTTTCGTAGCTTACGCATTTTCAGTTTATTTGATTTTCGCAAAATGAATTCCGTTTTGCTGGAAGATGTAGCAAATTCAATTTTTAGGTTACGGATGTATCCATACTTTGACATCAGTAGTTATATATTAATGAGTATAGCGGTTAAAGAAGATATTCCACAATCTGGTAAGATATATTATTATTATTATTGTTTAGGTTTTGTGGATTTTTCAAGAAAACACCCATTTTCTTGTTGGTTCGCTACAATGCTTATGTGTTTTGGTGGAGTTATTCTTTCGAATTTTATATGCGGCTCTCCTTTGTTTCAATGCTTCGACGATTATGTATCAGTTGCAACAGCGACTGTTGTGTGGTAATTTGGAGTGATTATGCATTTTATAGGTATTTTATTAATTATTTCCCATTTGATATAATATATCGTCTTTGTAAATTTACGCCCTTTCGGTTAATTATTTGTGCCTTAAAGGAGGTTCAGCGTGCAAAAAAGATATATCTTGGGGTTCATCACGGTCTACATTTATACCCAACTTCACCAGTTATGTGTGTTTTGCTAGGATTACTTAAAGGTGAGATGCATTTAAATTTTATTATTTTGTATAAATGTTATGCGGTCTCTAGGTGCTGGTAGTTCTTTCATGCATACAGCAGTATTGTATGTAATGGGTGTTTGGAAACCAAAGCAAAATCCTTTTTTAGTTGTCGATCTGTGAGTGTTTTAGTTTTTAGAGAAATGTTAATAATTTTTGTTTATAGTTTATTTTTTATGTATTAAAATTAAATGTGTGATATTTATGAATTTTTACACCTGCTGGATTAGAGATTAGAATTTTAGTGGGTACATTTAATAATATATAGATATATTTGATTACTACCTAGGATTGCTCAACATTATTATTAATTAATGAAAATTATTCAATTAGTTTTTTACATTTTGGTTTAGGTGCTTTTTCAAAGCAAGATTTTACAAACATGATAATTTTGAGTTTTCAACATTTTTGTGTATATATTTTCCTAGAATTATTTATTTAAATGTCAATATATATATATATATATATATAATTTGGTTTAATAACGTTTTCAATCTTGAAATAATTGAAAATAAATCGTCAATTTTTAAGATTAAAAGTTCTTTTTTTATAAACTGTTTATTGTGTTTTTAGATTTTATAAGCTTATAATTGACGCATTTATTCGTTTTAAATGTTTCAGTTTGTGAAAAATGTAATTTAAATCTGTAGACGAGGCGTAGCATAGATTATAAAACATTTTATTTGTTTATTGCATTTTGTAGTGCAAGTTGTCTAGGACGCATCAGTAACTACCATTTTAGTGTTAAAATTAAGTTATAATAAATGCGATACATATAGGTTGTGATTTTGTGATCAGATTGTGACTTTTGGTAATGCGTGAAATGTACCAGTTATCTACTAACCAATAAGGGTTTATTTTCTATTAATGTTGAATAGATTTGTAATATTGCAGGTTTCAACGTTTTATTAAAATTTTATCTTAGAAGGATTTTTTTTGACGTTAAAGAACAAAGTACTTTTATATTTGGTGTATATTGTTACATTTTAACAGTAAATATATTTTGTTTGATTTTGATTTTTGATTTTTGATTTTAGTTTTATTTATTTTTAAATTATTTACTTTTAATATACATACAGATTTTTAAAAAGCTATTATCAACATAAAGTGTATACTTTTTCATTTAGCTGTACTGGAGTAGTGTAGTGTTACAGCGTTGTACTAAATGTGGGACCAAGTTTTGCTTTGTTTAATTACTCACTGCCGAAAAATATTTCCCGTAAAACATTTAAAGTAGTAAAAGAATTAAATTGGTTATAAAATTAAAAAAAAAATAATTAAAACAATCATTTTCTGTATTATATTTATTTTAAAAATAGGTTGTAAACTTTAAATAAAATAATTGTATTGTACCTTAGCAATGATTTAAATGTTTAGGTATTATCTTGTTAAGGAATTTATTTTGAATTTTTAAATACAATTTTTTATCTTTTTAGTAGTTTGTTGTTTTTAACATTAAATTAGAGCATATTTTTTATGACAATTTATTTGCTGAGGTTCAAATTTACGTTTACCCAGCTACAAATCTAGTGCCTTGGCCAACTCTGTTACTACAGTACTGGACTATTTTTTTTATTTATAAAAAGATTGTTATATAAATTATTTGGCTAAAGGCTAGTTTTTTAAGTCTATTTTAGTTAAAGAAGTTTATGAAAGAGGAAAATTGTTAGGTACGTAGATATTTTTAATGACAAACTTTTGTCAATATAGACGAAGGTGGAATTTGCGAAAACACGTGAATTGATAGTGAAGAAGTGGTTCGGTAGTAAGAACTCTTGTTTCCTAATTATTAACACTCAAATCCAGGTGTTGCTTTCTTTAGGATTTTTAAACCTAGTTTATTATTTTTTATAGAATTAATGCGGAATTAATTAAAACTGACAAGCAATATATTTTACAAAATATTTTTTTACACTATTTACTAATTTAAAACACTCCGGTTTGTAGAGCTTAAAAGCTCAAAATTAATGTTTTTAAAAAAAATACGTTGAAGCAAAAAATTGATTAAGTTTTACTGAAACAGCATAACAAAATTGTAAATTTGATTTAAAATAATTTTGCACTTACTACCATTTATTTTATTTTTATTTTTTTCAAACAAGAATCTTCTATATGACTACTCAAACATTTTGGTACATTGAGCATGCTTTGCTTTCACTTAATACTGTTATTGAAATCATACCAGAATGGCATTTCCTGTTTCTTCTTTTAGTAATATTTTTAAAAAAGGCTGAATGGTTAACCTTACGCTCTAACCCTCCTCCTTTCTTAATTGGACTTGGGACCACCTACATTTATAACTTAAAAATATTTTTTTAAATTTATTTTAATTTTCTAATAATTTTTAGTGCTTTAGTGATTTCTAAACTTTTCTATGCTAGATAATTCTTTTCAAGTTAAACAGACTGTCGATACTGAATACAAATTGTTGTGCTATTAATTTCTTTTGGATAAAGACATCTACTCCATTGTTTACTGTGTTTTTTATCAGAAGTTAAAAATATTTTTGATTTATTTTTTATCTAACTACAACACAAAAAACACATAAATTAGGCGCTGGTTATTGTGAAATGAAATTAATACAACGTCTTGTTCGTGGAGTATGGTTACCAGCTTCTAACGAATTTCTTCATCCAACGTTGTAAGCATTTATGCGCATGCAAGTGATGAAACTAAAGTGTAAAATGAAATGTTCTTTTATTCTATTTTAGAGATTGCTAAACATATTGCATGTATACAATGGTTGTAGATGTATTTTGAAAATGTCAAATTAATGGTGTTTAACATTTATGTTCCACAAATTAAACTTCTGCTTTTGTAATAATATCCTTTATATACTTTTATATGTGAACTAGAAAACTGTAAGGTATAGTAAATTTATTATCGTGGTATCAGTAAATAATAATTATTATTATTGTTAAATTAGCAATAGTATTATTATGAACTTTGAATATCTATTTGATGTACTTAACATTGATTTTTAACGGTTTTTTGAATATCTCTTTTTTTCAAAATATCTTCCATTGTTTAACGAATGGTTGAAATTTATTTAGTTAATTTTAAAAATCTATTATAAGCCTTTGTTTTTCATAATAATTTTAATTGGTTATTTGGTAATAAATGTTGCATGATTTGTCCATTTTGCTTGACATTTTTTATTTTGCTTGTGGTAATTGAGTGTCAGATTAATATTTTGTTTGGTATAGTAATTTGTTTTATTAAGATTCTCAGTTTTGTATGTGTTACGCAAAATGTTAAATATGTACTAACCCAACTTAATATTGAATTGTTAACTTTGTTGCTTTTAAGTATTGTTTAGCAAAAAACTGCAATTAAAAAATTAATTAAACAAGGGTTGTAACCACATATTTGATTAGAAAGGATTGTACTATACATTAAGTGGCTTATTTATTGGGTTTAGGTCAATTTATATGAAGAAACTAAATAGGTATGTACAGTGATATATATAGTAATAAAATAAACATTTTTAAATATCAAAATTTTTTATTTTGGTAATATTTTATGTTAAAAGCACTACAAAATTATCCTTATTGGCTGCTATCGGATACTACTGCCATTCTTTAGAATTAATTCCGTTACCTCAAAATCAACTGTTTTTGGCCTTCGCTTGTTTGTTTGTTTATCTTAGGTACGTCAATTAATTTTTGATTGTTTTAAACATTTGTCATTTATTAATTTAACTTTTTTACGAATAATTCTTTAAACAGGACTTTCCAATTTAATAAGTGGAATTTAAGTAGAACAAACTAGAACCACTAGTTTTCCCGGTATATTAGTATTTTTTGAAAGAGTCTAGTTATCTAAGCTTATATGGAAGAAGATGTTTAGAGAGTCGTAGTCAGTTCTTTCAATCCGTAAGTGAACCAGTTTGCCACAAAATTAACGAAATGCTTCAAAAGAGTATTTGAGTGGTTTCGAGTTTTTTGGACAACCTAACAGTATTACAGTTGTGCATATGTGTGAGATCGACTAGTGATACAGTTGGACCTACACATCTTCAACACGACTATGAAAGCCAAGTGAGAGATCGTGTTTAAGGAACCAGTAATTTGATTTGATTAAGAGTCGATTTTGTTATTAAAGAGGGATAAAATAAAAATAACTTTTGATTTTTATTGGTTGTATTAATGTTTATTTGAATTTTTAATTAAATGTTTTAGGAGGAGAATGTAATTCTGCACTAATCATTTTGATATATGGTGAAATTGAGAGAACTTTTTGTTGATTTTTTTGTAAATTGGAGCGATTGCTAACAAGTTAGAAAATTTGGAAAGCATTCAAATTGTTTTATGTAGTTTCTAGCTATCATGACAGTGATACTCCTCCACGTAGCACATCGTGGACTTAGACTAGGGCAACTCAGGATGCAAACATGTGACCATGATACTAAAAAGGTGCTCTATTTTGTACCAATATAATGTGTAGTTTCTTGACTAAATGGTGAAAATTAGGCAAGGTCATCAATTTTTGTAGAATAAGAGTATCGTTACAAGGATATTGCTCTTTAGTCAACAAACACTAATACTTTTGTTAAGTATACGAGATTTTGTCTGAGTAGAATTTTTTTACAAATCTAGAAATATATGCTCAATATTTTATTAACTGATTATGCTTAAGGTGGACTCACCTTCATAATATTTTTATTTAACATCTTCGTATTATATGAATGATGTTGTAGTGTTGTGAAATGGTGATAATTCTGTTTGCCTAATTTATTGTTACGTGATAAGATGTTATAGTGGTACAGCGTTGTATTCGAAGTTGGGTGGGCATCGGTTTGAGTGTTACCACCGGTACTAAATGCTGGACCCGTTTGGTTTTACCAATTATCTACTTGCTGAAAGGCGTTTTCTGTAAAACATTATACAGTCACAATTAATAAAAAATTTAATGGAATCATTTTTTTTTTCAGAGTCACCATGATTTTGCTCGGATTGAAAGATCCATTTATTCCTTTTGAAAATGCCTTGTGCACTTTGCTGTTTGGTGGTACCGTCGATGCCATACGCAACGCTTTTGCACGAATCGATTCGAAGTTTGCATCAAAAATACACACGAGTCATTCGTCAACCAACCTTGGAACGCCCACGTCTGCTACCAATACCGCCAACGGATCTAATACCCAATCGCAAACAGCCAATCAGAACGCTTCGAATCCTTCGGGCAATACTCAGACAAACGCAAACAATGCGACAAATACTACAGGCGGAACGGGAATGCGGGATTCAATAAAACGCCAAGGCAATGGCCCAAGTGACAAAAAACGGGACTAATCAATTCGATTTTTTTGTATTTTAAAAACGGTTTACATTTGAATTTATTTATTCATTATTTTATTTTTCATAGTTGAAATTTTTGATTTTTCTTCTCCTAATCATTATCCCCTCATATATATATTTTGATAACAAGACGAACAACAAAGCTTATTTCTATAATTACCATTCGCTTCTTCAAAGATTGTGGACTCAAAGATTTCGAGTTTGCTCTTTTTATTACATAAAAATAACCTATTCTAAAAATATAAAATAGTCGTTGTGTGTAATTTTTATATATTTGGATCAGCACGATTAGATATAGTGACATGGACAAATGTTTTATTATTAATAAAAGAAATAAACTATTTAATTTTCCAATGTATAAATTATGTATACAATAATTTAGACAATTCTAATGTGGTGATAGATGTAATTTTCCCTATTTTGCAAATGTTCTTATTTCACTGTTTAATTACTAGTTTGTTAATGAAGAGAGTAGACTTTAATCGCGATTGTTTTTTCTGGTCTGTTCCCAAGTAATTAATTTTGTTTTGTAGTTGTTTTTAATAGTATGCGTATATATGTTTTTATTGATTTTCGATCGTTCAGATTTTTCTTAACTTATTTGCTCATAATTAAAAAAAAATTACCAAATGCCTTTTTTGCAATCTTTGTGCGTTATTGGAGTTAAGAGCTTTTCTAGTAATAAAAATGATTGTGTTTATGCATGTAATTTTAAATATGATTGCGAAGCAGGGACAACATTCACCTATTAAGCTTACGGTTGCAAATAATATGTCCAGTTTGTAGATGTTGGAATTATTGAGGTGTTCATGGCATTGGGTTTGTATAATTCGAGACAAAATAACAGGTTGACTATTACATTATTTTTCACATTTTTAACAAAATTTGGGAAAAGTGTCGGTTTTAGTTCAGTGCACTCTACATTGTGCTATTAACATTACTGACAAATCAGGTGCGTTATTCTAAACACATTTAAAATAACATACATAATAATTAGTATGAGGGCTTTGCACCTAATAGTTCTTTAACCTGTTTTGGCTTTTATTAAAAAAAGATTATTTTATTCCAAATTTGGCAATTATCATGCGTTTAACTATACATCGACGTGAATTTTTTTAATGTAAACAGTAAAACGCCTTAGAAAATTATTGACTGGATTCTAGCAAACGCTAAAGTGAATTTATTTTACAAAAAATGAAAACATTAAGTATATTTTAGTTTTAGATTTATATATTTATATACCGAATATATTAATACAAAATAGATACTAATGGTTTTTTTTTCGAAAAATTAAAGAAAATTCCTAAAAGCAAGAAACACTTTCATTTTTTTGCAAATACAAATGTCATCTAGGTACATTATGAAAGATATATATATATATATATCTGTACGTGTTTATTGCATAAACGTTTTGCTAGAAACATTTTTTAGAAAATGGACAATTGACAATCAATACATAGTCCATATTTAATACCAATTGGGGGATTTTTAACCCCCATTCACTGGCGGTAAAGCTGGCAACTTAACTATTGTGTTACCTGGCCCCTAATGTAAGTTCGAATTAGGCTACGTTTTACTCTTCAACTGCCACTTTTGATAAGTTCCGAATTTCTAGAAAAGATTTAATACCCAATTTATTTCTTAAATCAAAACAAAGTAGTAAAGGAAAAACTTTTCTATTAAGCATTATATATATATATATATATATATATATATATATATCATAAAAAAATAATTCTATGTACAAAAGATTAATATAAATTTGTTCCTATCCTACACTGAAAATATCCCAATTATAAAACGTTATTACAAATTTATAAATTGAACGGTGACATTATTTATTTTAAGCGTAATACGTGCTCCATGTTTTCAAATAAAAGACAAATTTGAACTTGAATTGAAAGTTGGTGAACAAACACATCAGATTCATATGGAAAAGATGGCGACTAGAGATGATGTTAAATCGCACGATGATCCAATCCACCATTTGAATAGAAAGAGACAAATAAAACAGAGCATTTTCGGTATTTGCAGTTTGTTAGATTCATTGAAATCTGGACAATAGGGGCATGCAAAACTGCCACACACGTTACAAATGCTGTTTGTATAAAGCGAAATTGTGTTGTACAACGAATTGTTATAACGTCCTGCAAAAGAAAATGTGTGCAAAATGCATAGACGAATATTACTTATGGGGTTTTATAGCTTGAATGCTTTACAACAATCACTTTTTAGTAAATCAAAATTTGTCAAGGTTATGGATAAGGGTAAGCCTTAATTGCGCATAAATCAATTCAAATCTATTTCACTTTAGATTTGAATCTATTACTCTGTCCACCTTGGTGGCAATAAATACTTTTTCTAAGACTTTTGAATAACAAAAGTCAATTTAAAATGTGCTTAAAATAAAGCATGTGTAACATTTATTTGAGACGATTAACAATCAATGTTTACCACTTCTAGTTTTATTTAAATATTATTTAATTAATTATAAGAAGAAATTTAGAGTATGAACAATATTGTGTGTCGGGACACTCGGCTACTATTTGAGTTCATTCAAACACGTTTTAGAGTGGTACGTTGATTGAGCTGTCAAACTCTCATTCGATTGACTTCAAATTCCACTGTGGCATTAAATGCACATTCTTGTTTGACTGTACAATATGTCCAATTTGTTCAAAAAATGTTTATTAAAAATAATTTAACAATTAAACCAAAGAAATAACGCATATGTAAACGTAAAGTTTATTTCTACTACATTGTTTAAATAATTATTTAACAATTGCCAAACACTTGCCGGAGTGGTACAGCGCTCGACTCAAACCTGGGTGGACATGCGTTTGCTCCATACTACTGGCACTAAATGTGAGCCAATATTTGGCTTTGCTAAAATGTCTACTGCTAAAACATGCTTATTGTAAAATATTTATAATAGCAAAAATAAAATAAAAAATTGTGTTTAACCAACAAAATTAAAAATGCTAAAACAATACCGGGTTCATAGTACTCGTACGCTGAGCACAAATGTTGTTGCGTAATATTGGCTACTGGGTAAAAGCGCTCGGCTCTAAATTGAACACAAGTAGTTTCGGGTGTAATCTGAAAAATTGGCAAATTGAAATAAATGAATAATTATGACATTTAACATTAATTTCAAACAAATTTACAATGACATTGATAATAAATGCGCTCGCAAGCTTATAATATTTTATTTTAAAAACGTGAACAAAATTTTAAAACATTTGTATAAAACTATATGGCTGTCAGTCATTTTGTACTCCTACTGGACAGATGTTAAATTCGACTTGCGACACTAAACCCGTGTCAGCTGCGTTTGATGTCCACTTGCTGCAAAGCGTTTTCTCTAAAACATTCAAGCAATAAAATTAAAAATAGCAAACAGCGGTGCGATTTTCTTATAATAAAAATTTATACTCAGTTTTAGTTGTAAACCTTTAATAATATAAAAGAAATAAACACATATTATTAAATATTTTATATATATTTAAAAATTGCAAAACTTGGATGGCGTTATTTAGAGAAAACGTAAAACTGCAAATTTGTTTTAATTAGGCAACGTAAATACACGCATAAATATGATAACTTTTCAATTTTTAAAATATGGAGTGGTTTTTTCTCAAAAGTATTCTTTACACACTTTTCTTCAATTTTATAATTTTTGAGTGTTTTGTCAAAATATTTTTAACAAATCGATATCAAATGCAATCTAAAGATGAATTGCATTTATATCTATCTGGTAGTGAGATTCAAACCACTATTTACTAGGATAATAATTTAGTTAGGTTTTTTAATAATATGTGCAATTTAAAGCATTAGGTTTTCTATAATTTTAAATAAGGATATTAGCAAACGTAAACTGTGATATAAACTTAATTTCTACATTCTCTTCGCATCTTTGGAGAGAACGTATAAAATAAATTTATTCTAATAATCCTATCAGGAAGTTGTGTAATTTTAGAACCGTCAGACTTACCAAGTAATAAATATAGTTTATTTGAGGCAACCAGGAGCATCCTTGTTAGCAATTATCAATAGTTCATACCTTTCAAATCTTTCAAAGTCTGAAACCTAGAGGGTTATGAGTTCTAGTCCGTATAAAACTTGAGAGTTATAGACTGATAGTAGTTCCTAATAATGATAAAATATTTGTACAGTAGTGCTGGTATACTGAAATCAAATATGTTTATCATTAGTTGTATCTGAGAATTCTAATACAACACAAATCACTAAAAAATATAAACCATCAAATAATTCCATTATAAACAAATCTAACTAGTGTACCACTTTGCAAAAACATTTTTAAATTAAAATACTTTTGCCATAAATATACCGTGTCAAAGAAGAAAAAGACAAATCTTGATCTGGCTCTGGCGTAGCGCAGGTTGGAGACGACGCCACTTTGAACGTAATCTCTCAAGTCATCGTTTAATACGACAAAACCTGTAGGCAGACCAATTTGATAAACAGCCATACCACTTTGAACCAAAGGTTCAATACCCTGTTTTAAAAAAATGGAAAATAATTATATATATATATATATATATATATATATATATATATATGCAAACTTAAAATAGTTTAAAATACAATATTTTTAATTCTTATATTAAACTATGTATTATTACTTGCGAATCATATATTCAATCATTTGAATAAATAACTTAGACATCTACATTCAACGTGTATCCATCCATATTGTTAATGCTAATTCCCAACAAACGTTCAGCGTGATATGCTTCCTTAATCTTATCTTGTACTATATCACGAGTACTATATTTATATCTGTGCTGTTTTATTCTATATGTTGATGGTTTTTTTTAAACCGCTTGTATGTTTCTCAACTGGAAAACAGATGTTTTTACTCAGCTACTATTTTTCCGATCCTTTATTTAATAGGTATTTTTAAATTTAGCCTTCGTGTACGTCACAAACGGAAAATTACTTCTTGTGTTATTTTTCTGTGTTTGACTATCGTTCATTCCCAACAAACTGCTTGTTAGTTCACACAAAATCTTTTGCAATTTCTTTTACTACATTTAAATAGCAAATTGAAGAACGATCGCTATTTATTTGTATTGAAAGGTTATAAACAAGTAATCTTTTATTTATTAACGCAATATGTACACTAAGTATGCTAAGGATTTGAGTAATAGGTATCAATAATAGTAATATTATTAAGTTTGTACCTCATAAGATCCATCTTGGACATAAACTAACAGATCAAGAACCGAGTGTGCACCGGTATGTCTAGACGTCTGCCTTAGAGAATACTTACAAACATACACCCAATGTACTTAAAAGATATTTGGAGGTATGTGCCTACAATCTGTAGCAATTAGGTTAAGAGAGACAACTCTGACAAAAATCCGACTTGTCCATTATTGTAAACATTATGGCCATTGCAAAAGTTATAACCATTAGCCATACACCGTCATTGCCTTCTTACATATGTTGTTTATACAAAACTTTCTTCGCAACTTAAAAATGGAATGTAATTGTTCAATCATCTTACCAACACATTGATTAAATTCATACCTTAGTGCCAACCCATCGACCGCACGTAGTCATAATCATAATGGAATTGTTCCGACCCAAAAACCCGGGATTGCATTCGATTTCAAAACTTCGCATAACTTCTTCAACATTCATTGGATTGCGGGGCATTTTTTGCATTTCCTCATACTCAACATTCACTTCAACATCCAATTGCAACAAAGTACGTCCAATGCCCTCTAATTTCATGGTTATGTCACCCCAAACATTGTAAGGTTCGAACTATATTGAAGTAAAATAAAAAATAACATTTATTATTATTAATATTGTTCGCTTAAACAGTTTAATATTTATACATTCAACATGTAATACACTTAAGAAACATTGTTGGCATAATTATTGCAAACACCATGTTTTAGCGGCAAAAATTATAATCCTCTTAATTTATTTACAACTAATAAAGTTCCAAACCGAATTACAAAGCAGTTGATTTGAAAACAAAATTTGTAATCATCAAGCTGTGCTCGACACATATTAATAATAAAATGGTTTTAAAAACCTAAAATTCTAAAATAATTAAGATACGATAGCTTATTAGTATATAACGTAAATATCTGTCCCACGTATACAATAATAATAGCGTATTTATTATTCCTAAATATCACACGTTTGTGTAATATTGACAATCACGGTTGACACTTACGGTTGTTTTGGTTACGGTGGAATAATTGTCTTTATCCACATAAATCCGATTGGCCCAAGTATTTTTTGACGATATTTTTTCATCAATTGCCATCTTGTACAAAGCTCTGTTTGTATCTGCCAAAGCAAATTTACGCAATGCATGCATGGCAAATAGAGAATCCTGGACAACAAAATAACCATATATAGATAAATTAATTACTTATTTCAACTGACTTCAATGTAGAAGTTTGTCTCTTTTAACAAATATTAGTTTTGAAAAAATACAATTTTAACATTTAAAAGCGTATTATAAATATTTCAATCTTACTAAATCATTTAATTTTAAACAGCCAATTTATTTTGATTCAGAAAAGAAAACAAAAATTCCGTTTATTGCACTTTCTATATCATTAAATGATTCATTCTGTTCCATTTATTAAACAACTCATTTTTTACTTTCATTAAATTGGTTTCCATTTTTTGTTCTTTCAATCCGTATACAATTAAATCACAAATATAAAATATATCTTTAGACCAATTTAACTTAAAACACGAAACTCCTAGTCATATTAAATGCACAACTCTATTATAGCTGGTTGTAAGCTCGTGTTGAAAAGAGAACATTACATTATAAACCGACAAACATTCACATTGGGAAAAACCAAATCATGGCTAAAAATACAACACAGAACTCAATTTATCAAAGCACGCCCCGATCTAAAGTAGAAACACCGTAAATTACAAATTAAAAACAATTATCTGTAACTTGAAATTCTGTTAAAAAAAGCATTTTAACGATAACAATAAATTCATAAAGGCACGCCAACGAAGACTATAGAGCACATAATATAGGGTGCAGATTAAGTAGAGTGTCAAACTCGAAACGTTGTGGACAGGAGTTCAAGTTGCACTGCCGGTACTAAATTCGAAATCTAGTTTTACTTCTATAAATATCCACTTGCTAAAACTACGTGAAATTTAAAAAAATTTTAACTGTTAGCGTTTTTATGTTTCACAGTAAATTATTCTAGAAATATGTTTGATAAAATCACAAACAAAGTCCCGAATTTAGTGCCGATGGTGCGATTGAACTCCATACCAACCCATCTATAAGTTTAATACTTTAGATATTTTTGACACCTCAAAATGTTGAAACAAATAACAATCAATTCGTACAAAAGTGCTAGCAAATCCAGCGACATGATTGCGTTCACTGGCCAACCAGTGAACCATATCCAAAGCTTCCGGTGTACGGAACCCCCACTCGCCAGAGTCTTGTTTAAGCAAAAAGTAAATGCTCGAACACAAAACTCCATAACCGTCATTTGGCATTTCTAATCGCGGATTTTCAATGCGACGTCCAGCTTGATCCAGTTCCCATTTAGGAGGAGGAATGCGATAATTTGCAAAATATTCGTATTCGCCTTGTTGTCTATAAGCTTCAATACGATTAAGAGCCCTGAAAATTGGAATAATTATACATAACAAAGTTATAATTGAATAGGGCCACAATTACGTTAAATATAAATGGTAAATGTTTAACTTAGATATGTTTTCTTAATTTGTGATTGTTTAATAAACAATTAAAAAAGATTCTGGGTTAATTTATTTATATACTTTATACGTCCAGTGCAATTCATTTAAACCAATGCTTTACATTTTTGTAAAATAAATTGTAAGTCAAATAAATAATTTCTGTACACCAAATATACTATTTTCAACTTTATTTTGGTTTTTACTTCTTGAATGTTTTACGGGAAATATTTTCCATTGAATGGACATCTTTCAAACCCAATGAAAGACTCGCATTTAGTGCCAGTTGGTTATACTCCACGCCCACTTAGTTTCGAGTCTAGCGCTTAACCAATTCTGCCAACCCCCGAACAACAAAACAAATTAAAAAAAACAAATCCTGGGACCTTAGAACTTTACATAATTTTAACTCTCTTCTTCTAAACTGCGCCATCCTTATAATTCTGACATTCACGCAACTCATTTTTAATTTTAAAATTCTGTATAAAAACAGATTGTTACTCAAACTTACTGTGATATTTTGTGTTGCGACGTGGCATCTAAAGCCAAACGCAATGCATATGTAGCAATCATTTGCGAAAACAAATCGTCTACTTGCAATATGTGTCGACTCAAAAATCGCAAAGCTTCCGAAACAATTTTTTCGGCCTTGTCTGCACCCACACCACTTGGCATTGTGCTCGACTTGATTGCTATAACAACCATAGCGGTTGAAGGAACGCGCTGAAGACATTCTACGTTAATGGAATCGGTCCATTTTGAATCGATTTTGGGCCAAAAGCGGCGATCAACTGGGGTTGATATGTTCCAACTACCCGACAAACGGGCATCAATTTGGGTAGAACCGGATTCGGTCATACTCAAGTCTTGCGTCGATTCGAGATAGTTGACAATTTTTACAAACGTACTGTCGTCTACGTAGATGAGACGATTCCATTGGGGTTGACGTGTCAACAATAAATTCCACAAAGCAAATGCCGTAGCTAAAGGATCTGGTCTAAAATTAAATAAAAAATCCTTTTTAAAATAATTATTTAAATATATTTATTGCTTCTGTATTTGGCTAGAAATATTTTTCAACAAATAAAAAGTTAATGCAATCAATAAGAGTATACATGTTTTTTCTTTGATCTGAAAAATGAACATTATGGTTGTATTAAAATTGAATGTATAAAATGTACAGATTCCGCTCTCATTAGTCAATCCAATTGAGTATTTTTGCTTAAAAGCGCGTATGAATTACGAGATTGTAGCATGTAAGTAGCACTTGAGTTTATGCACAACACGTTTGGTGACAATTGCTTCATTTTTCTAAAAAGTTGTATTGCTATATAACTGGGTTTAAGTTTTGACATTGAAGATTTTGCATATCCTTCAGGCTTTCACTTTTTCATTTTTCTTTGTCGCAATAGCGACTTTGTGTTGTTTTTCTAGTAATATATCGTTTTTACTAAAACAAGGAGAGTGATCATGCGCTCTATCTCTTCTATTTTTAAACTGGACCTGAAACCGTCCATATTAGAGTTATTTATTAATTGCTTTTGAAATGAAGTTCATTAATTATTCATAATAGTCTTAAATAATGCATTTGATACCGAAAAATACTTATTTAAAAAAATCATTTAACGCAAGTGTATTTAAATAATTATTTTTTAACATTTTATTTTATTTCCTAACTGGGCTAAATGTCCAGTGCAGCCAAATGAATACTGGTATCTAATACTGGCAGTAATATTCAATATCTTGTTTACTTCTAAATGAATCTAGCAACAGAACGAATGCCATTTTGGCTTAAAATAATTGTTATATTTATTTTGATAGTTCAATAATTTACTATAAGCACGACTGTACTACTTTTTAGCAGCTTAACTACCAACAAAAAACAAAATTGGGAAAAATATATTAACTGTGGAGATATATAGTATCAAAATAATAGTACAATAAAACAAACAAGGAGAACCAGATATAAATGATTATTTTTTTCAATCTAATTACGTTTGTAAAGTTATAGAAAAAAAAACGCTGCTAAAAATTAGCAACCTGGATTAAATGTTACAAACAATTATTTTAAAGTTCATTAGTATAATAATTAATATCTTATATAAAATGTTCAAGCAATAATTCACAATGTTGCACTAGCATGGACAGTTAAAATCAATAAAAAGGCACACAATAATTGAAAAAGCTATTTCCATCTATAAATTCATTTACAAAGCATACTGCATAGTTCACTATTTAAGATTTTCAAAAATGTTACCCTATACTCCCACTCGTTACCATTTAAATAAAATTAATTACCAATATCCTTGAATGCAAATTAAATAAAGATTTTTAAATGTCTAAAATTAGTGTAAAACAAACACACACATCCGCATGAACAACTTATTACTATTATTATAAAAAGGTTTTCAATGCTTTACGAGAAACATTTTTTGGAAGTGGGTATTTTAGCAAAGCCGAATGTGGATCTGCATTTAGTGCTGGTAGTGGGAATCGAACCCGTCCACATGGGTTTGAGCCGAGTGCTGTACCGCTAGACCACTCCAGCAGAATTAAAATAATTCTAAATAAATAATAGCTTTAAATAAATAAAACACGTATTGTATTTGCGCAAATTGAACTACAATAGCTATTTTATTTGTTGATATTGCTAGAATGGAATCAATGGCTACAAATTGTGGTAAAAAGGGTTTTGATGGCACTACAGACACTAATTGTAAGCCCTTGTTTGAGTATGTTAGTGCCATAAAATGTTCCAGTAATAAAACTAGAAAAATAAAATGTTTTCATTTTTTAAAAGTTGTTTTTCAACGATAATAACAATCTTACAACCTATAGTACAAAAAAATTGAACACAATTGATCTACCATACACGATTACCGAGATGAAGTTATTGCTTTAAAAGTAGTAAATTGGGATTTCAATTTTGACCTCTATAATCAATAAAATGCTACAATTTTTACAAAAAAATTACATTTTAAAATTTTATCAAAATTTACAATGTTATCATGTTTTGGATGTTATTTTTGCATTACTGTATTTAACTTAATAGCAGTAACCTAAAAAGTTTATACGCAAACAGATACAAACGCACTTTCTAAACCAGGTAAACAAAAAATAACATCGTATATAAATAAATCAATAAACGTATGTGTGTGTGCACACAGGCAAAGAAGCGCACAAAAACACATATATAACTGTCTATCTACAAATCAATAGGCCACTGCAAGTGGTATAATTTTGTTTGAGATAGGAGATTCAATTTTAAACAGTTGCAACTGTTTGTGTTCAAAATAAAATCAATTGTCAAAAATGCAATTAATAGTTTATTGAAAAAAATACCATGTAACATGTTTTGCATATACATAAATTTGGACACAGTAACACATTTTGTAAATCAATTTAATCGATCTTTATATATATGACGGGATGGAGAAATTGGCTAACATGTCAGACTTGTAGCTGCATAAACATGGGTTCGATTCCTACTTCCAGCCCTAAATTCAGCCCTTGTATGGCTTCCCCAAGTGTTCACTTGTTAAATAATATTTCCGGTAAAACATTTAAGTAATAAAAACCAAATGTATCACTTTATTTATAAAATTGGTTGTTAGTTGAATATTTCACGGAAAACATTGTCCAGTAAGTGGACATTTAGCAAAGCCAAACAAAGGCTTTTATTCAATGCCAATGGTGGCATTCAAACCTATGCCTACCTACTTTTGTGTCTAGCACACTACCAACTCGGTTTTTGATTTGTGTACAAAGTATATTTATAAATAATTGAATAATTACTTTAATTTTAAATTGAAGTTCCACAGAACCACCAACTAACAGTTGATCCTATGTATATGTAAAGTTTTAGCACTGCAATACTATTAGCTAGTCCAAACTTAGACAAAAAGCAATACACAAACGATTGAACGCACTACATCAGTCCGGAGACAAAGACCTTGTCAATAAACCACTTTACCACATTTTGTTTTAAGTTAAAAAATAATGATTAGTTAAATTCATGCTTTATATTAAAAATCACATTGATGCTCTTTTGCTTTTCGACGTTGCACCACCTTAAAATATAACAATTACTAGTTGACTAAAGTCTATTATAGAAATTATCTTTGGGAGTAAAATAGATTTATTTTATGCAAGTCTTTATTTAATCTCAAAGTTAACAAAAATCACAGTAGTATATTAACTATCAATTGTTTAAATAAAGAAATATATTAATTAATATGTGATTTTAGTAATATCAATCAAGTCTATAGTTAAAAGAATTTGGCTAAATTGGGTGGTACCATAATTTGTCAAAATTAAGAAAGTTTGAATTAAATACTTTGATTTTTCCTTCAAGGTTAGATCGTGGTGATTGACCAATTAGCAAACAGTAAGGTAAAATTATGTTAAAATAACAAAATGGATTTTTGTGGTGTTATTAATTTAACATATTTATGCTTTTCAGTCAATATTTTTTATATAATAATTAAACAATGAATAAATACAACCCATGTACTTTTTATAAATAACACAAAAATTGTCTATATATATATATATGTATATATATTACATTACAAAACCCTTTTGCTTTAAAAAAAATGACAACAATCACAGCAAAAAATAAAAACAACAAAGTCTCGTAATTCAAAGAGAACATGAGATAACAAAATGTTTTCATGTATTTAAACATTCTGCCAACCGTTTTGCTCGATCCCATGAAACATTCATTTCAATTAACTCTTCCCGAATAGTTCTTAGTCAAGTTTTCTGTGGTCTACCAACCTTTCTTTTACCATTTACAATTGTCCATTCCAAAACCGTTCTTGCTGGCCTTTCGTAGAATTTGACCAAGTAATTTTTTTTGTCTAATTGTAATGATGTCATGTAGTAGACGAAAGTCAGGTCTTCTCATGATCTCATCATTTGAAATCTGATCGCGCCAGGTAATCTTTAAAATACTTCTAAAACACCGGCGATGAAAAACATCCACCATCTTATCAATCTTGTCCGTACGTTTCCACGTTTCACTCTCATATATTGCCGTACAAACAAAGTTTTGTCTTCAGGCGAATGGAAGAACATGACTATATTGATTTGAGTCTAAGGAAGACTGACATTGCCTTTCCAAGTCTGGCTTTAACATCAATTTCGGTTTGTCCGTCTATACCAATGATGCTTCCCAGATATGTAAAGGAATCAACAGTATCAATATTTTGTCTACTAATTTTAATGGGCAAATCATTGTTTGACTTAATAAACAACACTTTTGTCTTTGAACAATTAATCCGTAAGCCAATACGAGAACTGATATCACTGAGTCGTGTTGTCATATTTTGCATCATTTCTGGGGTTTCATTGAGTAGACCAATATCATCTGCAAAATCCAAATCCGTTAATCTGCCTTGGTTCCATTTGATGCCATAAGACAAATTATTCATGGATTGAGTCATAATAAAATCAGTTAACAAAAGAAACAAAAACGGTGACAAAATACATCCTTGACGTATTCCCGTGACAATTTCGAACATAGCAGTATGACCATTTTTTGTTCGAACACAGCAACTAGAATTTTGGTATAGCAAACGCATAATATTTACATATTTCAACGGTATTCCGCTACAACATCACCTCCATGTTTAAGCACCTCTGCAGTTATCTCGTCAAGTCCTCCTGCTTTAATGTTTCTCAAACTTTGAATTGCATAAATTACTTCACATACAAAAATGTCATCAATACATATTTCCGGATTCTGAGTCACATTCATATCATTATCATTATCAAAATCTATGAGAGTATTTGGTATGAGCTAATTATGTACTTCTTTAAAATGCTCTACCCATCTAGATAATTGCTCATCATCATGTGCCGAGCTGGTCTAGCGCTCGATTTGGACCTTGGTGTGCATAGGTTCAAACCCCAACATTGGCACTAAAGTGCGGGCCCACGTTCGGCTTCGCTAAAATATCCACATTCAAATTAATAAACATAAAATAAAAATTATATATATATGTATATATGCTAAAATCAAATAATAAAAATTTACTTATCCAACTGATCGCGGAAATTTACAAAAGCACCAATTTCCGAATTGAAGTACGAAAATCCGCGCTGCAGTATGACGGTGCAATAGAGCAATCCATTTTCTAATACCGATTCGGGTAAATTTCCAGCACCGTGCAGATAGAGTAACAAGTTCATATTGTAGCCCAATTCAAAAAATACATTTTCCACAGAACCGTAAGTTAAACGAAGTATGTTTTCCGTATTGGCATATTCAAAATTAGTGTTAAGTGCTGGACCAATAAAATCGCCTGTAAAAAGCGAAAAATTAGTTAAGCATTGGAATTTTAAGTTCACGCTTAATTAAGTCTATTATTCGGTTTTTACAAAACACCTTTGATCTATAAATAGCATGCTTACGTCGTGGAAGTAGATATAAAAAAGAAGGGGCTGACAAAGTATGACGCTGCTAACAGAACCAAACAAAGAAAGCAGACCAAAAACAGAGATACTTTATATAAGCGAGGGAAATAGAGTAAAAGAAGATGAATTAACTCTGTAAAATTCTTGATAATTGTTTTGATCTATTTCTAGTGCTTTTCTTAATCAACTAAAAGCAATGGTCAAAACATTTTTGAAAGTATTTAATAGAAAAAATTATAAACAATAAACAGAAAATTAATAGTGCAAAAAACTGTAGTTTTGTTCTTTAATTAAAACATCTAGTTAAGAATCCAAATGTAGATCTTAGGTAAAATCTAATTGCACATTTTTATGCAATCGTCATGCTCCCTCTATACAACATCACTACAATAAATAAGCAAATTATTTCAAGTGTATTTAATGTATATTCCACAAAATCCAACATTTTTGCCAATTGTTTCTATCGCAATTAAACAAAATAACAACATTGTTGTTGTAAATGGTTTTTAAAAAACAGCAAAACACATCTTTATTGCTTCAATCTTACACTAAAAACACGTCTTAACATGAAGAAATTTTAGGAAAGTTACAGAAGGACTTGTACTTAGTACTCCAATGGTAGGACTCAATCTCAACTCCGATAGAATACGAGTTTAGCGCCTTATCTGCTTGTAATATACTAACAAAAAATTTGCCAAATCCCAAAAATAATTAATGTATTATATCTTTTGATAATTTTTTAAAATAATAAATAAAGGATTTTTTCTCTATTGATTAGATAAAAGGAAGTATATTAGTTAGAATAAAATAATAATTTACCTACGACACTCAACGTAGCTTTTTGCGATCCGGGTACAAAACGATGTAAACGGCGCTCGGGAATGGTGAATTTCTGGGGTACAATTACTTTAAAATTATTGACAAACAGCGTGCTTGAACTGGTCAAATCAAGAAAACTAGCAGTGTGATAATAATTGGTCACACCGTTCATCTGTGGGAAAAATCATAACGATAATGTATTTTCATCAATAAAAACTTAGTTTTTAAATACCAAACCTTGAAAAAGAAAAATTTTAAATGTCAAATTTGAAACGATATAAACTGGGCGAAAAGGTTTTCAAAATGGTCTATTTTTCAATAATATAATCAATAATTTTATTATTATTATTATTATTATTATTATTAGTAGTAGTAGTAGTAGTAGTAGTAGTAGTAGTAGTAGTAGCAGTAGTAGTATTGTAGGAAACAACAGTAGACTTTATTTACGTTTGTTTTTAATCTTATTAATGACACCTTTATATTACATTATTTATCTTCTATCTTTCAATTAATTTTTTATCAACCCATATATCGTTAGAAATCTTTTATTAAACAATTTTCTCTCTCTTTTTATTCCTTCTTAAAAATAAATGAGCACATTAACTTGCTTTATACACTACCGTTTTGGAAAATGTTTAATTACTTATCACAATTACTCTCAGATAGATACTTGATACATTTTAGACTTAAATTTATCAAACCAGTATACATTTATTAAAATAGTAATTTTAACAAACGTAACACATGTTTAAAGTGCATAGATAACAATTATAGTATTAACCAATCCTATTTGTATAAAGTCATAACTTACAAAAAGTTAAGAATGAATGTTAAGTTACATGATTTAAGTGTATTTGTATAAAAGTGCCATTAAAACGAAATTTCTAGTTATCGTATTGTTGTTATCAATGACGAATATGTAAACGTAAATGTGTACTTTTATATTCATTAAAAAATTGATTCATCACTTAAACAAATATTAGTAATTGCATACATAATTAGATTATAATGATTATATACAAATAAAGTAATATCACAAACCCAAATGCAGTTAGCCAGGTAATTAAAAAAAACTATTAAATCTATTCTATTAGGTCGTTACAAAAATAATATTCATTTGAAGTACAGGGTTTTGAAACGTCATTTTAATACATAATTTGTAGTTCATCTTGAATAAATTTTGGCTTATATACTAAGTAATGTGTGCTCAGTAATAATTTGTAGTTTATTTTCAGCCAAAATATATTTTTGAAGCATACAAGATCCTCAATGATGAATATGCCAAAGCGCGACCTTCGCCTTCTTATGTTGCATGAGTTCAAACTTGGACACAATGCCTCTAAAACTTCTGCCAATATCAACAGAGCATGGGGAGAGGGGTCCACAAGTGATCGGACAGTACAAAGGTGGTTCCAAAAATTCCGTATTGGAGATGAGAGCCTAGAAAATGAAGAAGGTAGAGGACGAGCATGCAGTCTTGACAACAAACAATTGCAAGCAGTTGTTAAGCAAAATCCTCGTCAAAGTGTCAGAGAAATGTCTCAAACACTTGGCGTCAGTACTGCAACAGTTTCACGCCATTTACAGAGCATTGGAAAGGTGAAAAAACTCGATAAATGAGTCCCTCATGAGCTCAATGAGAATCAAAAACTTAGGGGATTTGAAGTCCAAAGAAGAGGTGGAATCGATTTTCAATAATTTTGTTGCATCACAGCCAATAACTTCATCAACGAGAAATAAATAATCTTGTAGATTGATGGCAGAAATACATAGCTGCGCAAGGCTCGTATTTTGATTAATTTTACTATTTCTATTGTTTATTTTTCAAGAATAAAAGTACGTGTCTAAAATCGGCCATTATTTTTGTAACGACCTAATATATCTTAAACCCGTTTGCTATAAAAGTAAATATTATTTATATGTTTAATTGTGCCAATATCAAAGAATGGGCAGATAAATGATATGCAATGACAAAATATCCTAGCATAATATTTTATTCATTTATTTTAGTTACTTATACAAGTAGACCAAGTGAAGCAAGTAGACATTAAGCAAAGTTCAACAGGGGCCTACATTTTGTGCCGGCTGTAGCGCTCAAACACACGCTCGCCCCAAGTTTGAGTCTAACGATGTATCCCTAGACCACTCTCCGTTATTTCATAAAAGATAACTATTGTTAAACAAAGACGGAATAAAATAATAATAATTATAATCATAACAAAGTGACAAGTACATCCGATGGATTTGTGTCAATAAAAATAAAGTATACGTTAATGTTTTGAAAATAAAATTACTCAACAATGATGAACTGTTATCTGAGTGTGTTTAAGTGCACTGCACTAAAACAAGATTCAACATCTTGTTTTATAAACAAAAGTAAACGAAAGGCCGTTGTTTGTTTTAATATACACAATGACAATTACATATTGTAGTTAATTTCATAATATATCGTTTAAGTAGAACTAAAATAAAATCAAAAAATGACAATAAATTAATGAACATGTGAAACATATTTGATAAATGGTTAAATGTTAAAAAATATAATTAAATTGAATTTAGAATTGCTTATCTACTCTAACACTATAATCAATAACGCACGACTGTCAAAATGTTTTACAAGTATATAAATGCATTTTAGAAATGTGTTTGAAAATTATTTAAAAACAAACAAGCAATTTTTATTTGATAACAAAATACTTCGTTAAGTAACAAAAAATAGTGTTGAAAAACCTTCTACTTGGGTACATTTATTCACTTTATTATTTTTTTTACACCTTTCCGCAGTAAACATTTTAGCGAAGCCAAACGTGGGCGAAATAATTTTTTGTTTTGATATATCCTTATTTACAATTGTTTTGTACTGTAAATGTGTATTTACTACAATACATAATAAAAATAACAAGAAATAATTAAACTTAAGCCATCATGTGACTGTAGCAGTAGGGAAAAAACAATTGTAGACATCTTTATTCATTGAATTTTTTGTATGATGGTTAATCAACACATGTTTAAAAAATAATAAATCAAACATTTTTTAATTACAAAATAGATAAAAATAGATAAAAGTTTATTTTATTTATCTATTATTATTATTCGCTTAAAATTATATGGGGTACACACTTTGTAGATAAAAATGCTTTATGTGTATTGTGAAAAATAGCATTTATTTATTATCAACGGTCAAATGCTTTACAAGAAACATTTTTAAGTAAGTGGAGATTTTAGTTAAGCCAAACGAGGGCCTACATTTGGTGCTGGTAATGACGCTCAAACCCGTAGCTCCTTAAGTTCGAGTCCAGCACTGTAACACAATAATTGGTATATGCGCCTTAATGAAAATGCAATTTCGTGATTTCACATTCATCGTTACGTTGCTAGAAAGTTAACATGACAATAATAAATGTAAATGAACAAAACTAGAGGATAACGAGATAAAAATGTCTGAACCAAATGTTTTTGGTAACTCAGCTTGAATTGAAAATAAATCTTGATACATCAAAATAAATAACGTATTTAATAAATTGAAAAATTGAAAATACGATAACAATTATGCAATATGGATACCCGTAATTATAAATATTGGAGTACATAAAATCCAAATTAAAATTTTGATTAAACCATAAAGTACTTTTTAATAGAGTACACAATTAAACATATTTTGATAATGGTTGGTTATGTAATAAAATAATTATAAATTAATTGCAATACGTGTCCTCAAACTAAACCAATTTAAATACTATATTAAAGTCATCTACAATTTAATAAAGAGCAGTAGCATAAAATGAGTTTTATGCAGGTAGGGATAAATTTCATTCGGCTAAGCATATGCCACAACGGTTTAAAAATAGTAAAGCGCAAAATAAACACCGGTGAATGAACAACTAAATTTGATAACAGAATCATAATTATTTGTTTACAATTGAAAAATGATCTAGAGTATTTCTATTTTATCGCAATATGTTTTACAAAATATACATTCTGACATTAAAATTTGTCTATATAAAATAAAGTAAACACTATTCAATGATTAGAAAATTTTTTTAAAGAAGCTTCGATATTCAATTCTACCTCCAAATCTAAGTTTGACCAATGTATTAATGTTTACAGAATAATAGGAGTATAATATTAACAATAACAATAACAATAATAACAATAACAATAACAATAACAATAACAATAACAATAACAATAACAATAACAATAACAATAACAATAACAATAATAATAATAATAATAATAATAATAATAATAATAATAATAATAATAATAATAGTAATAATAAAAATTAATGACGCTATGCTATATCTGCAGAAAAATAACTGTAAGCAATACTACGTAAATTTCAATAAATAAAAAATATTTTTGTGTATACATTAATTTTCCTAATTATCCAATTAAAACAAACCTACATTTCCTACTTGGCATTTTAATCGTTCAAAACAATTTATTCGTAATCAGCATTTTCCATGCAAATGTTATGCTATACAAAAGGTAACTAATAAGAAAATATTATCATTATATCACATTAAAACATATCGACCAAAAAACAATCATGATTAAATTAAATAAATGTTAATAATGTTATGCTTTTAAATTCATTAATAAAACCGTAAACAGTGTTACAGCAAAGTGTTGCAGAAAAATACATGCTTTAGTTGCAAATAAAAAATTAATTGACATTCACATTGTGCCATATATGCCAGATAATAAAGTATCTAAACTAATAATAATAATAATAATAATTGAAAAAAAGTAATAAGTAAAAGGGTTTTGTAATAATAATAAGAGTAATAAATGCAAACATTCAAAAAATAAAACTTCCTCAAATATTTTTCGTATTAAATAACTTTTATTTTATTGCTACATTTCTTTTTAATTTTACTATTAAAGCAATAAGCTATTGTTTCATCACTTTAGTCAGAAATTTGTGTTTTACAATATAAATAGTATTACTTCTTTATGTAATTAAACCAAATTCTTGTATAGTAGCTCACAGTTGCTAGACTTTTGATTTCATTAAGGAATAACTTTTGTTTTATAAAACCAAAGTTTAAAATTTAAATCACATTTTCAATAAAATACCAAAAAAGAAATTACCCAAACTTTAATTTCTCTTGTTTCACAATTCGATCCTACAAAACTATACGAACAAATCGTAAACGACGTATTTCCAATTTCGTTAGGCAACACGGGAATGTAAATATAGCGCGAATCTCCTGCGTCCAAATAAGCCAATGAATGAACTGACTGATTGACTGATACATCCGGAGCGTAAGCTGAAACACGTCCACCCCAATCCGCTTGAATAATGCGTAGATTAGGATTTGCTTTAACCTCGACAAGAACCTGTAATTAAACAATGTATATTTTGAAAAACAGACACAAACAAATTCTTGATCTAGAATAATTTGAAACTTAAATAGCCCAAAATTTATAGATTCAGTTTTTTCCTAGGTTTACTGTTTACAAATGTTTTGCAATCAACACTTTTTACTAAGCGAAACAAAACGAAAGCTGGCATTAAATATCGAACTTTTAAAATCGAACTTTTAAAATATGTGCATAAAGGCTTAACTACGTGTCCCATCACGGTACATAATTCAATACGGAATAGGATTTTATTATCAAGTACAAACGATTCAATATCGTTGTATTTCTTGCAAATGAAACAGTTTTCTTCTTCTTTCTTTACAGCTTTTCCCTCTTTTATGAAGGGTCGCTGTTTCTGGCCAGGATTCTCCATTTGTTTCTTTCCGTAGCGTCAATTTTTGTTAGTCCCTTTTCATTCATATCGGCTTCCACGCAATCCAACCATCTTCTCTTTAGTTGACCATGGTTTCTTTTACCTTCCACTTCCAATGCCATTATTCTCCTCGTAACGTAGCTTTCTTCTTTACGTTGAATGTAGCCGTACCATCTTAACATTTTTTCTTAAATTTTTTTATGTGCTTCAATGACTTTCAGTTTTCTTCTAACAACTTTATTTTCTATTCTGTCTAATTTGGACACTCCCAACGACCATCAAAGCATCTTCATTTCTACTGAGTCCGGTTTTCTCTCTTAGACTTTTTTAATACTCCACATTTCCGATCCATACATCAAGGCCGGTTTAACTGCGGTCTTTAAAATTTTACCTTTTGTCCTTGCTGTTATCCTTCTGTAGCACAGAACCCCTGTAAGTTTCCTCCAGTTATACCATCCTACTTGTATTCTTTGCGCTATCTCTGCATTCAAATATCCATTCTCTTCTAGCAATAAGCCAAAGTATCTAAACCTTTTCACTTTCAACAATTCTTGGTGTTCCATTTTGATTTCCCTACCATTTTCTTTCGTTGTACTCAGATACACTGTCTTTTTTCTTGTTAATTATTAATCCTCGATCCTTCAGTGCTTTTCTCCATTGCTCTAACCGTCTCTCAAAATCCTCTTGTTTTCTATCGCGTAAGACAATGTCATCTGCAAATAGTAGACATCATGAAGATTCCATCTTAAAATTTCTTGTTAATAAGTCAATAACTAGATCAAACAAATACGAGCTTAGTGCTGAACCCTGATGTAGACCAACTTTTAGTGAAAACTCGTCAGTCAGCCCCACACCGGTTTTCACCAACATTTTTGCGTCATCGTACATATCTTGAACAATCTTTACGTACTTTTCAAAATCACCTCTTTCTCTCATGCTCCTCCACACTTCTTGTCTCGGAATCCGATCGTATGCTTTTTCTAAGTCGATAAACACCATGTTAAATCCCTTCCGTTTCTCTCTGTGTCCTTCCATTGTTGTTCTTAGAGAGAAGATTGCATCACTTTTACTACGTCCAGGCATAAATCCAAATTGTTCTTCTCCAATATCTGTATCCTTGTAAATTCTTCTATCAGTAAGCTTTATACCACTATAGTTACCACACTCTTGAACATCTGCCTTCTCCTTGTAGATTGGTATGGTAACGCTTTTTCTCCACTCCACAGGCATTTTCTTTTCGTTCCATACAAAATTTAACAATTTAGTTAATCTGTCAATTCTATAGTTTCCTAAACATTTTCATGCTTCGATAGGTATTCCGTCTGGTCCTGTAGTTTTTCCATTCTTCATCTTACTTACCCCTTTAATTACTTATTCCTAGGATATTTCTTGTATTACGCCTAGATTAGGTGTCCCATCTTCAATCATTGCTCCAGGAGCTTCTTCATTTACCAATGTTTCAAAATATGCTTTCCATCTTTTTATTTGTTTTTCATTTGCTTTCATTTGTTTAATGTGTATCAGGTCTTTTGACGCTTTATTTCTGGCTTAACAACAATAAACAATCTCTTCTCTCCTTCAGGTGTCTTCAAATCTTTATGCATTGTATTCCACGCTTTTGCTTTTGCTACTGCTGCCGTTCTTTTAGCTACCCTTTTTGCTTGTTGATATTCCAACTTGTCGGTTTACAATCCATTTAGATTTCATTTCTTCTTTTTAATCCTCTTATCTTCAACCGCTTGCTGAACTTCTACATTCCACCACAAAAATTCATTATCTGCAGGTACTTTCTTCCCAGATGTTAACCCTAGTACATTTTTAGTTGTTTTGGTAATCACTCTGCTGTTTAATGTCCACCATTCTTGCATTCCTTCCGAGGACTTCCAGTTCTGTATGACCTCATTTTTAAATTGTTTAGTCAGGTTGGTTTCCTGTAATTTTCACTATTTTTTTTTCCGAATCTCCCTTACCTTCTTTCGTTAATTTCTAAAACTTATTTTCATTATCACCAACTTGTGTTGCGTGACAACTTTTTCTCCATTTATCACTTTGCAGTCTTACCCATTTTATATCTGTTCTTCTCGTTGCTAAAAAGTCTAACTGGCCTTGTCTTTCACCGTTCTGATATGTAACAAGTTGGTTTTTCTCTTTCTTGAATAATGTGATGATCAAGACAATGTCTTGTGAAACCATGCATTTTAAAGATTTTTTGCTATCCTCATTTCTATCTCCAAATCCTCATCCGCCGTGGTATCTCTCAGCACTTTCTCTAAACTGTCCTACATGTCCGTTTTAATTCAAATGAAACAGTATTAATAAAAATAATAATTACGCATTTGTGTTACTAATTGTTTAAAATACCAAAATATATGTTCCTATATTTTATGTAGAAAATATTTATTAAAAAATGTAAATGTTTTAAAAATTTATAATTTTATTTATAAACTATCTAAAAACAATACTAATATAACATTTCTAAAAACATATAATCCCTTAAACCCCATTGTTAAATATCTAAAAACAAGTTAAATATCTAAAAACAAGTTAAATATTTAATAAATGTATTTATAAAATTCATACTACTTTTAAAGTTATCAATAGTATAAATTTATTTTTACAAACCTCAATCCAATAATTCCAATTATTGAAAATGCACACTCTCACTCCAATTTGTTCACCCCAAACAGCTTCTTCGGGCATTTCAATTGTCATATAGAATCTTCGAGTCCCCGAAAACAAATATGGGCGTTGCATCAAGGACAATCCTTGTTCGGGATCAACAGAAAACGCTCCAGCTACCCAATCGGCATTGATTTTAGGCAAATTTATCCTAAATTGGATCTGACCATCGGCCCTGCAAAATTAAACAAACGATTTATTTTATGTACGTACAATGTAAATTAATCAGTAAAAAATTACTTTGTTATTTTTAAATTAAAAAAAACTTTTCAATGTTTTGTATACAAAAACATAGTGTACGCTTAACAAATGTAGGGAAATAATAAAGATTTTGGGTTAAATGGAATTTACACGTACATGGCAGGGTGGCTCTTGCCAAAATATTAATAAAATGTTCAATTTTTGTCAGGGTAAACGACAGTAGCTAAATAACTATTCATAAGTTTGGTATGTCTACGTATTTTTTCAGTACTTTAGATGGACGTTTGCTCCAAAACGCACAGATGGAACTTTATATATTCCTCGATAAACTTTAATGACAGTGGCCAATGTACCTACTGTACCAAGTACTCGAATAAGTTTGAGATGCGCCACTTAGAAGTAAAGTAATATCTTAAAAATTAAAGTATAAATAAAGATACAAACGAGTACCTCTCAAGTTATCAAAATTATTCGTATCTCTTTCCAAACGTAGTACAACAACAAACAGTTTACCAAAATTAATTTTATTATGAAGTTTTCATGAGTGATATAATTCAGCTAGAAATTAGGCATAACAAAATCCACTTGGTTTAATCCAACCAGGAGCACTGTACAACTATTTCATCCTTGTTTAGAATCATTGCACTACATACTTTTCAAGTTTCATACGAACTTGAATTGAATAAACTTAATTGAAAACATTTAAATTAAAATACAATTTGTGACGTACTTGACAAACGTGCTATGCCACATCCAAGCGCCGTCATTCCAATGACGATAAAGCAAATTGAATTCGTTTATCAAGTTTAACGTATCCAAATTTAGGGTATTATTTTCGGGACAATCCATTTCATCAACCCACGTGACGCACTGATTTACACCGTCACATTTTTCACTTCGCGCGTAACAGTCACGACCGGTCAACGAATAGCAGGGAAGAGCTCGGGCAGGATTTTCGGTTTCGTTGCATGTATCTACAACATTGAATTTTAAATAAATTGAACGTTAGCAAGTAAAATATAGTGAGTATTCAGATAAAAGTTCGAATAAAAATTATTTTTATTATTAAAAAAACAGCAAGTTTTTATTTTACAATTTATTTGTTGTTTAAATCAAACTGATTTAACACATTTTCTAAATGACAAAAATAAATTAGTTCGGGGTGTAAACGGTTCGTGTAAAAAGCAATGCAGTATGATTAATCAGTTTTTGTAACAGTATTTAATTATATTAAGTACATCTACATTTTACTGCAACATTCCTCAAACATTACTTTAAAAGTGTTAATCAAAAAATTACATTTTCTACCAATATTATAATAAAATTCTAATTTAAACCAAAAACAATAATTTAGACATTTAAAAAAATTAAAAACAAGCAGATTACTTGATTAAAAATAAATTATAATATAAAATATGTTTACGTAAAAAGACAAAAACCAAACATTTAAAACATTTTAGATAATATTTATTGTTTTCCATAAGTTCAACCAAGCGTTTAAAATAGAAAACTTTCCGTTTTTTATCCGAATATTGTAGAATTCGATTTTACATTATGTAATTAATATTTTTGATAAAAACTCTTTATTTTTCAAGCTATTTACATTATATTTTAGAATAATGCAAAAAAAAACAATTATATTAAAGTTTGTGCTACATGGAGGCAGTAACGTTTATCATAATCAAAGACTTTGCAATTTATACATTAATTTCAAAAGTACAATAAAAATTATAATAAAATTGTTAAAAGTTTTAATTACATATTTCATACCAAACCTTAACTTAATACTTTAAAGTATTTGACAGTTAATTAAAACAATGCACTTTACTTTTTCTTAATCTGTTTATACAAATTTTTCACTAAACATTAACTAAGTAGTTAAAATAATTTCTCAGTACAATATAAAAATAATAATAAACAAGAGTTAATAAAAATTAACACGTATTTATTAGTGAAAAATATTCCAGTGCGGTAAAAATACATCATAACAATAAGAATACATTATTAATATTGTTAAGGTTGTAAATTGTTTTTAAAATTGCGCCAGATTATCTAAATTTAATTCATAAAATAAAAACACAGTTCTACCTACTAATATCTATATTAGTTGCACAAAATCAATATTGTTAAATTATAAACAGCAACTCACGATAAAAATTTGCTTTTGTAAAATTTGCATCGGTGAATAAAATGAGACCAGACACGTTCATGGTGCTGTTTGTATCGGCTCCGTAACTGGGTGCAGGCATGTAAATACGTTGAAGATCTCTAAAATCATCAAGCCACGTATGTTCGAATGGTGCTTGATTATGCGCATCATATACAGATAATTCGTCTATAATCTTTTAATAAAACGCAAAAAATAATTTGTAAAATTTAATTGATGATAATTTGTTTAATCGGACAATAGTATTGTGATAAATAGAATAAAAATACATGAATAAATAATTGTGGTATTGACGTATCTGCATCTGTGTGGATCGTCCTTTTATTATACTGCTTAAGTAATTAAGATTATTAAATTCGGCAAAAGCTAAGTTAACATTGTTAGAGTAATAAGTACATTAAGATTGATTAAAAACCTACATTTATTAATCATAAAAATTAAATTTGACTCTAAATCTAGAAAACAAAATTAACTAAAACTTTGATATTAAAAAATGAAATAAAATATTTTTAATTAATTTCAAATGTATCTCAAATATTAAACTGAATATCTTTTTCAAAACAATGTAATACATTTACGAAAAGTGTACAATCAGACTCGATTTGTATCATGTCAATTTTTAGTTAGAAATAACTTTTGTTTTTACCAACTTTTGTATTTTGTAAAAATAAATAAAACGTTTAATAAAAGTATATATATAAAGACGCGCTGATAGAGGTATAAACAAGACACGTTGACTGATATTGATTGTTGGTGATACAACAATGTTCGGCTATCTAAATCAAGCTTAAAAACACATACTTCTCAATCTACAAACATCATTTGAGATATCTCGGGATAGTGACTTAAGAACAACCTACTAATATTGCACTAACAATTAACCTATGAAACTCTTCATACTTTCATTATAATTGGTTCAAAGATTGCATATTTACAATACAAGGACTGGATTTACCAGTTCAAATTATCCACATTTATTGATATAATTAGAAACGTATTTAAAATATTTTAAAACTTGCATCATATTCGCGCAAAAACGACGCTTTACCAATATCGAACAAATCGCTATGAATGACACTGACAGCCAAATATGATCCTGGTTTGGCACTTCCTCGAACTTCCAACGTATCCTGATTCAAATCTTTGCCGCGGTTGACGGTTACTTGAACACTATTCAAATTTGTATAGTTTGTGTGAAACGCCAATGCATCAGATACAATTTCACTTTGGTCCTTGATGTAGTAGGCAACAATGTGCGAAATGGGAAACATGGCACGCGAAACGGCTATGGCAAAAGTACGCGACGTAACCGAATTGGGCATATTCAATTGATCCGAGGACAAAATGTTGCCATTAGCAACAATCTGAAAATAAGTTGATGTTGTTTTTTGTTTTAATGCAGTCAGACGGAATGTTAAAAAAATACCTTGTGGCAATCTTCATTTTAAAAATTGAAGCATGACAGTAATATAGCAAAATTTTTACAGTTGTAGGATTTAAAGTCACATTCTTGAATAATAATGGGGTTTATTATAGTGCCTAATCTACATAAGCATTCTAATGGTGTCAAACGGAATAACCATTGGTAAAGTAATTTAAGAATAAGAAATAAGCATAGCTATGGTGATTTATTTTAATTATTTTGTTTAATATAATACACAATGTGTAACTACTCTCTATTTATGCTAAACAATATATTATTGTTAAAGAAACAACTGATGAAAATGGTTTGCAAAACTGCACCATGGTGTATAAAGAATCATCATGATTATGCAAAATAGAAACGTTTATTTATGTATCAATGGGTTTTTAAGGGATTATTTGTTTTTTAGAATTGTTATATTAGAATTGTCAGATTCATGTGAATAATAAATTGACTAGGTTTTTTAAGTCACCCAGAAACACTGTACAGCTGTTTCATCCTTATTTGGGATCATCAGTAGTGCATATCTTTCACATAAACCTGAACCCACGCCCTATCTGGTGTCAGGCCAGCGCCTTACTTATTTGCAGATGTCCCATTAGAGAAGAAAAGACTCAAATTAAACTGATTAAAAGAAAATATTTTCTAATTATTAGTTCATTATTATTTTAATTTTACATAATATTTTTTAAAAACACTATTATTATTGCTATTATTATTATTATTATTATTACTAATTTTTAAATTACTACTACTATAACTCCAGTTGGGAAAAAAGAGAGATTAAAGACAAGGTTAGCAGCATAACCTTTATAAAAAAAAATATTGCTAAATAAAACAAGACATCATTGCAACAAACTGCGATATGGAGGTAAAGACATGTTTCCGATGATGATAGATCAAAAGGGTCTTTGCAATAAAATTATTGTTATTATTGATTAAATACTTGCCCAAATATTTGCTTGTACTTTTTTCAATTCAATCTTTTTCAGTAAGTTGTTTGTTGGTTTTCATTCTCCAACAAAATTAATTACATTAAGAAATATAATTTTTTATTGAAAAAAGTGATCGGGTAATTTTGTCAAGTTATTCTAAATTTGAAGAAGTTTATTTTCATTATATCTTAGCAATTGTTAAAACTTCCGATCAAATGTTCTAGGTAATAAAATCAAAAATGTCAATTGTTTTACCCAAGTATTCAGTTCAATTTTGTATATAAAGTAATGCCAACGTAGGGCAAATTAAATAAACTTACTACGTAATAAATTGTATCAACAGGATAATTGGTTTGTACGTGAACAACCATATATTCATTAACCTGTTCAAAATAACACGTATGTAGTATGTAGTAGTTAAAATGTCTAGTCCAACTATTAATAATAATTTTTTTGCTTTAATATATTGTAAAAAATAGATTCAGTATGTATAGTATAATCCATTTTAGTATTATCTTTAATTTCTTTAACATTTGAATATTATGTAAACGTTAAATTATCACAGCAAATTAATTAAATGTTGATAAAAGCCTTCATCTTGATTTTGAAAATCACAAATGACTAATTTAAAATGCATACAAAAGCTTTTCCTATGTTCTACTAAAAGCTCTCGATTTTCGCTTACTTTGGGATGAACAGTCGATGTAGATAATTGCAAATACGCTTTTGAATATGAATTGACTGCAAATATACGTTGCTGATCACTAGACAAAACGCGATCAGTTTCATCAATGTAACGAGCCTTAAACAAAGTTAAAAACAAATAAATAAATATTAATAATAAACATTAAATAATAAGTTTTAAACAAATCAAATTTTTACACGAAAGCTTAACAGATTGAGTAATTTTTGAAAATAGTAATACTTTTTACAACATATTTTATAACACAGTTTAGTTCGTTTAAAGCCCTTTCGTGTTTAAAAGAACATTGGAAAAAGTTAATATTTGCATACTTTATAATGCTTTATTTGATACCATATTAATATGTAAATAATTTTCGATGTTGTTTTTTTAGAAATTGTAAGTAAGGTCGCTAAACCCATCCGTTTTTTATTGATTGGAGCTTGAAAAAGTTTAAAAGGGGTTTCTTCTACAGTACTACAAGGACAGTTGCAACAACAACAAAAAATAAACAGCTAAACTAGTTAAATATTTGTTTTTTGCTATAGTAACAAAAGGATGATACATTTACAAACATCTTTTGTCCACCGCTTCACTGTTTGTGTGTAGCAGAAACAAATATAACATATCAACATACGATTTCATATATTTTATAATCAAGATTTAGCGGTACAGCGCTTGACTCAAAACCGGATAAACATGGGTTCGATTCCCACCACTGGAACTAAATGCTGGCCCATATTCGGTTTTGTTAAAATGTTCATTACCAAAAACATTTCTTTTAAAATATTTGAAGTAGTGAAATTAAAAACATAAAAATTTTAAACCAAGTAATTCTAAACATAATCTTTAAGATTTTCATTATCATGCAAACTTGTTCTGTGTGCGTTTAAAGCATTAATTTATAAAATTAAGCCATGGACTCATTGAATTACAAGTCAAATTGCAAATACAATAATTGCTCAATACCATCACCGCTAATTATATATTATATATATATATATATATATATATATATATATATATATATATATATATATATATATATATATATAATATGAAAACCATTTTTTACGTCTATAAAACCCATTTTTACATTTATTAATACCAAAGCAGTAATAAAAAAAATAAATAAAACAAACGTTTTGGTTAACAAAACATAATGACAAAACATTTTTAAAAACTTTTGCTTATTATAAACAAAATTCACTTCAAGACGATAAGTAATACATCCTTGTCCAGATGGCCGATATGTATAAATGAGAACTCCATCATCAGGAACAGCCAACGTTATTTGATTTTCAAATGCGTTTTCGTTGCAATAAAAAGAAAGTACAGCTTTACGATTTCCCACAAATGTAACTTTACTTCCGTCGGCCATGTAAACAACCAGCTGAAAATTTAAAACAGACAAATAAATAATTTATTCAAATTAGGAACTAGTTGTTCAATAATTACACTAAAACTACGTTACTAAGCTCCTTTTTTAACAATTCTTATTTGAACATGTAATTACTATTATTATTATTATTATTATTATTATTATTATTATTATTCTGTTATTTTTTATTACTTGAATGTTTGACAGTAAATTTGCATTTAGTGAATACAAATGGAGTCTTGCATTCGTTGCCGTTAGTGGAACTTGAATCAATGCCCATCCAGTTTTAAATCCAGCACTATAGATATCTCTACCACCACGGACATTAAACTACAAATGGCAGAAAACTGTAGAATTGCAAATCAATCGTCTAAGATGTCGATGTTATTAAATTACAAATGAATGATGGTATTTGAACTCCCGACTGTCAGTCTCGTTTTTCAAATAATTTCATACACCAAACGAACATAAATTAATGTTGCTATTTTTTATTAGTGTTGGTTGAATGATACATGAGAAACATTTTAGCCAAGCCAAATGAGGGCTTGTATTCAGTGGTAGTGGTAGTGATCACGCCTATGTCCATCCAAGTTTGTATTGTACCGCTAGACCCCCGGCATAAATCTAAATCTTAAATACAATACGTTAAATATTTTTTTACAATATTTAATTATATTTAATAATAAGCAGTGTTTACATTGTGTAGTAGTATTAAAGCACTAAGAAAATAGTGAAAACTTACATAAACTGTAAAATACATGCTTGGTTTAAACGGTCTGACCATACCACCGAGAAATTTGATTAAAGGATTTGATGAAAATATGCGCGTAAAACCCCATCCTTGGCGATAGCTTTTCTCCCACCAACTGTAAAATGTAACATTGAACCAAACTTCAGTATCGGCCAACGATGGATTTCTACTTTCGGCACTGATAAGTTGACGCAATTCGGATAGAGTAACAACAAAATCACCAACACCTTCCAACTAAAAAGGCGCATTGTAGAAATATATGAAATAACTTTAGCCAAAGCAGTATTTAAAAAAACATTTTCATTATTGAAATTACACAAATTAAAAATCAACAGGCCTGTTCTTTTTTTGAAGACGTGTGCATAACAATTGATCAATCGTACTTGTAATCTACGCAGTATCTGTATACGAATGTTTTGATTTAAATAAAATTTGTTGTATTTTTAAATTGCACAATTATGTCGTTATAATTTTGTTTTAAATAAAATATATAACAACGGGGATAATTATTACGAGTAAGAAACGCTTAATTTTAAAGCCAATTTTTAAAATACGTTTTTTCACAAAATACGTAATACTCAACTTAAAATTGTTCCAGATTCGAAAATGGGTGAACATAAGTTCAAGTTTTACCACCAGTACTTAATGCTGACCTGTCGATTGTTTTTTTAAATGTTAATTTACTTATAAATATTCCATACAAAACATTTAAGTAGCACCAGCCAAATACAGAATGTTTTAATAATAAAAAATAAAAATATTATATTGATACTAATGATGATAGTAACAATTGAATTAATTACAAACTATTTGACACTATTTATAAATGCAACATTAAGCTTACAGCATACAAATACTTTTTTAGTTTGGCTCTAGGTGGCTTGATCCAACGGTTGGGACCGGATTCGGTTACCTGGATAAAAACGGTTGCATTGCCCTTGACGGGTTTACCGCTTGTATAATTGGCCGATGCGAGTCCACAAATTACCAATTCGTTATCGGTAATACGCAATGGAATAGTTACGTTTACATCCCACAACGGTTGCCCTGTTGTAACAAAAATAAAATTTTGCTTTAGCATCAGTATTTATAGAAAAAAGAAGGAACAATGGTGGGCACTTCATAAATAATACATTTACAAGGGCTAAAATAGGCAGTGTCAAAATTAACACATTAAAATTGCTTGATTTTTCTCACATCACTTAAACATATTAGGCACATCAACATTTTATTAGAATAACCATTAAACATCACTTTAATTATACTAATAATTAAAACAATAAAAATATTTTTTACAAAAAGATTTACCAAATTTTCGCTAAGACAAAGAACCCACAATTTCTATATTTTAACAGGATAAAAATACTACTGCGCATGTGTGTATGTTAGTTTAGCACTCAATCTTCTTTGACAATTTCTCCTTCAACCGTTAATTACTAAAGTATTATTACAAAATGAAAACGTTTTCACAATGAAATTGCAAACTCCATTTATGTACCGGGGTGGTCTAGCGGTACAGCGCTTAACTCAAAACTGGATAGGCATAGGTTCGATACCCACCACTGACACTAAATGCAGGCCTGCGTTCGGCTTCGTTAAAGTGTTTACTACTGGTAAATGTTTCCTGTAAAACATTTAAAGATACGTATAAAGAGTAAAATAAAATAAAATTTATGATCTTGATAAAATATGTCTAAAATAAGATGTTTATTTATTAATTATTAAGAAAGTTTTCTGAACAAATATAATGTGCATTACATGAAATTGTTTCTTGTTAATTTATTCATAATTTAAAATATCATATTTCATTAAAGATACAACTTATTAATATAAAATCTATAATTTATTAACATTTACAAATGACAATTAAACAACAAAATTAATTTAAAAACACTGTTTCAACAAAACTTACAGTATTCCTTTACCCGAAACGTTTTCACAGATGAAAAACGTTCATGATTTGCTCGTATAGTCCATTCGCCCTCTTGAACTTGATCAGATAGAGGAAAATCGAGTTCAATAATTCCTAAAATTTAATTTATTAACAATAATCAGTTAAAATAAAATTTGTTTAGAATTAATTTTTTAGAATAAAAATAATGTTTTTAACCACAAATAGTTTATAGATTTCCCATAAAATACAAAATGTATGTATAATTATCAATAATTATTTTTACTAATTTTAAAAATAATTAAACTTCTACATTTCTACACAAGATATACTTAAAAAACTCATCATTAAAAGATTTTAAATGTTATTATTATGGTAATTATATAATTATTACTAGTAAAACTATCATTAGAAACAAGTTTAATTAGATTTGTTATGTAGGCGGTCATAAACTTTAAATATTTTTATATCTTTATTGGTTAAATAAAAGATGGTGCCCAGATTAAAATTATATGTCATCTAATTTATTTTTTATTTTTTAAATAATTTTTTACTACTTTTATGTTTTATAGGAAACATTTATCAGCGATGGACATTTAAGCGAAGCTGAATGTAGACCTGCTTTTGGTTCCGCTGGTGGAAATTAAGGCCCTGCTCACCTTCTTTCAAATTAAAAGCTGTATTGCTAAACCGCTAGAAAGTAAATCACGATTTATTGAGTCATATCCACAGAATAATATAACCATAAATAAACTATTAGTAATAGCAAAGTCATATACTATTAAAAAATAATAATTAATTTTATTTTTTTGCTTATATGTTAACACATTTTTATTATAATTTTAAAATAACCCAGTTATTTTAAAATGTAAAATCAATAAAATAAATTCAATTACTTATTTTAAACAAACTCATACCTCCAATATTTGTCATTGGATTTAACCATCGCTTAAAAAGATTTTTAGACGCATCAAGTACATCTATGCTTACAAGAGATCCATAAGCTGGAGTCATGTCTGGAAGCATTGGAATTACACGAAAACGGACAATCTGACTTTGATGATATATAGGTTTGCTTATCTAAATTTAAATTAATTTTCTTTACAATCTTACATGAATAAAAATAGATTCAGATTGTTCTGAAAAAGCCAGTTTTGTAAGATTTGAAAATATTATTGATGTATTTGGTACAATAGACCCTTCTACGTGTAACCAGTATGTGCCATTACGAGCATAATCGGGTACCTAAAAATAAAAGTCACTACTACTAATAAATCTTTATAAAAATATTTTTAAAATAATTGTAATTTAAAGCATACCTACAACTGCTTGAATAATAATTAACCATAAAATTATTTTAAAATTTTAAATTAAATTAAAAATACAAATTAGAATTTATTTGTAGTAATAAAATATATACTATAATTAAATTTATTTTGAATATTTACATTAAAATATACAATGTTCTAAATATACATTAAAACATTTTAATAAGTAATATTTTTATAATTTTTATAATATAACAGCAAGGTAGTGTTTATAAAATACATAACAAAAATAATATAAATATACATAAATGTTACCATAAAATAAGAGTAAATTTGAATAATAAAAAAATATTTTACTACAAATAAATCCGAGTAAAACTTTTTTAAATAGAAATTTCATTTTAAACTGATAATTTATATACTAAATGTAAATATTTAAATTTTTATATACAAGGAACACGTTTTAAAAACTCTTAAATGTAATAATTGTTTTGTTTTTAAACGTAATTTTGTAATAATGCTTTAATTAATTTATTAAAATATGGTTTTGTTAACACCATTATCACATATTCCTAAAAAAAACCTCAAAAATTACCCCAGTACTCAAAACAACCCAATAAATGGCTTCAGATTTTAGATAAATTGCATACACTTTAATTTTTTTTAATATTGCCCAGAAATTAATAATAAATAATACCGATTCACATGCAATTTGTTTACAAAAACAGCCGTTTTACATTGGACCGTATAACTAGTTTAGTCTATAGCAGTGTTAAACCATTAGACAAAAGCAAATGTTTTGTCGGCAGTTTATTTTGAAGTCATAAATCTGCATTTAATATTGTTTAAAAAAATTAATTAATTGAATTATTAATTAATATAAATTCACATAATCATGCCAATTAATAATTAGTAAATTATTTTAAAAACCAAAGAGACTACACAAAATGTGGTTCATAATTTTTCACTTTAAAAAGTAACACTGATAGTGTAGTGCAAAATGCAGTTTTATTTATTTTTGTTTTTTCCATTTTATGTAATTTTGCATTTTTTAAAGTAGCATTCATAAAATATAACAGTGGTCTGCAAATTACAATCTCCATTTAAACTTACTTAAGTGTAAAATAATAAATTGTACCAAGGTTAAACCTTTTAATTACTTTTCACAACTGAGTTTCTCGATTTTATTTAAAAATTCTAACATATTCTCTAATAAAGTTTTTTTATATCTTTGAGTTCAGTTAAAAAATTAACTAACATGGTCTTACAATCAAAATAAAAGTTTTGTAAAAACCAAGTTTTTTTCTCAATTACATTAAATATTAAACTATTTTATGTAAATAATAATAATATAATCTACTTACTTTTCAAATCATTTTATGCCATAATCCTGTGTTGTTCCCCATTTATATTTTTTGATTTATTAAACAAACATTTTATTATTTTTAAAAATAAATTACAATGATAGTTACGATAATATGCATAACGTATTTTAAAAATTACCAACAAACATTGAGACATTCTAAAAATGGTCGTTTATTAATCAAATAATAATAAAGGGCAACAAATATACGTTGCATACTAACCTAAATAAAACAATCGCATTAGGCACAATTAATCCGTATCTAATACAAAGCAAATATTTATCATAATTAGTGTGTCTAGTTTGTAGAAATATTAATAACCAACTTAGAAAATATTACAAATAAACTTTTTATATGTCTTTAAAATATTATTAATGTTACTCCAATGCTTACATAATCAAAATTGTTTTTTATGTGCAATCTAATTTTGTTTTGTTCTTTTGCCATACATTTAATCAACAGTTTACATTATTTCTATTATTACATATTCAGTTGTTTTAATTTAGTACTTAGATAGATTAAAAATCTACAAAATGCTTTGCATAAACATTTTGCAAACGTATTTATCAAGTTAATTATTTTTTGATAATTATTGTATTGCTTTATATTATTTAATTGCTTGACATTTGGATTTGTATGTTTGAATCTATATGCTAATAATTTAAAATATATATGTGCTTCCCATAACGTTAAATTTATTTCTACTTAAAATGTATAAGTCAATGATAAAATTTGTTAGCAATAATAATAATAATAATAATTAATAATATTATTATTATTATTATTATTATTATTATTATTATTATTATTATTATTATTATTATTATTATTATTAAGTATTTCTTATTTATGTATCTAAAACAATAACAATTTTAAAACTTTATTTAATTAAATTTATTTTAACTAATTATGAAATAATAGTAATGTTTAAAAATTACTTAATACAGCTATAAATAATTTCAAATAATTGTATATATATATATATATATATGAGTACGCGGACATTGTATAATAATCAAATCCAATACTTGTTAATTAGATATACTTAGTTATTAGTTGTTTGCCCACATAAATCATAATAACAAAAAGCAAATAAATTAAAACCAGCGCTTATTCAGTTGTGTTAAAACATTATTAATTCAAGTTAATTATACAAACTACAGTATATTAATGAACAAATAGAAACAACTTTCAAATAACAAAAATGAAAAAATCGTTTATTTATAATAAAAATCAATAATTATAATAAACAATAATGCTTAATTAAGTAGTCATAACTGAAAAATGTTAAAAATGAGACAATTAAGCTGTTCTTAATAAAATTTAAAAAACCGAACTAGCTACAATACATAAACATATTACAAAATAAATAATAAATTTACTAAATCGTTTTAAATTAATAAAAAACAATAAACAACACATAAAACACACCTTTAATTGCATAATACGTGTTCCTGTTGATCTAAACACTTCTCTCGCTGAAATAAGTTCTGTGCTGTTGTATTTAATAGCCAAACAAATTGTAAGCTGTTCATACAGCAGTTGAAAAACAGAAACACTAACTTGAAATAATAAATTAGCTCTTATGTTATTAGGAGCTAATATTATATAAGACCTGCAATTTTATATTATAAAATAATAATTTTCATAAACTTGCATTAAAGGATCTATTTTATATCCCATTTGTTGTTGACACTTTACAAATGACAGTAGAATAACAGTAATTGTAAATGCAAATAAAATTTTAACTAGTAATCTAGAAACAAGCAAATATGTTAATATATATATAATTTATAAAAAAATAAAAACTAGCTAGTTTATAGATTTATTTTACGTAACATAATATTAATATAATTTTTATATATATACATATAATGACAATAAAAAATTGAAATTAAAATTTTCACCTTCGTGTAGAAAAACCCATCCGGCTGCACATTTTCAATAACTGCGTTTACAATTGTAAATATTTTCAAGAATACTGTGAAAAGGTAAAACAAAAGAAAATATTAAAAATTAAAATTGTTTTAAAAAAATTTAATAAAATTAATATTAACAATATTTATTTTTTTAAAAACACTAATTTATGTAATTTATATATACGGTAATATATTGTTCCTTCTTGTCTTTCTCAGTTACAGGTTACAGTTCATTTCTCTAAATTGCAAATGCAGAACACATTATTTTTTCCAAATTTTAGAAAAAAAAATTTTAGTAATTTACGGGAGTATTTTCAAAATGCTAATTGGAATTTACAAAGTTTTGATAATGTAAATGGCCTTTATTCCCATATAATAGAAATTTTTAATCGCGGTGGTATTCGTTCCTTTTAAGACTCCCGCCTCGTATAAAAAGATATTTTCCAGCCGCATTAAACGTTTAATCTAAAAAAAAACTTTTATTAAATGGAAAACTACAAAATTACCTTGTTTCCCTTACAACTACATTAATATATTAGCACCAGTCTTCCATCACTTATTCAATATATCCCTTTTTAGTGGTCAAGTGCCAGAGATTTGGAAATAAACTTACACCAGCTCAATTTACAAAACAGGCAGCAGATTCAGTCCTAATAGTTACAGACTAATTAACATATTACCTGCACCTAGTAAAGTACTGGAGAAACTTATTAAAGAGTATCTAGTAGGTTATCTCCTGGATAAGATATTAATCAATCCCGCCAAGCATGATTTCATCCTGTCCCGTTCCTGTCTAACAATTTTTTTTAAATTTACAAACAGAATTACCAGTGATTTAGAACATCACCCTTTAGTTGAGGCTATCTACTTTAACTTCTCCAAAGCTTTTGATAAAGTTCCATACTCTCTAGACTTTTGAATCTGTGCGACACGCTTGCGTGACGTTACGGATCAAAAGTAGCTTGCTTTTTGTTATTGCTCATTGTTTTCACGTTCGCTAATTGTCGTTTTTGCATATTGGTGTATTTTTGTGTATTGTGTATTTTGGCAGTTTTTGTTTTTGGTGTTACGTGTTAATTGTTTACTGTGCGTGTCGCTTGTGCGTCGTGCGGTAATCACATAGCGCTGTGTTCTTATACGATTATTGCTAGTCTTACCTTAGCGATAGTTTTTGTTTTGATATTCTTTGTTCGTTTTTTTGTTGTTTTCGCATAAATTTTTGCATTCTAGATGCCTAAAGGATGCAAACCTCAAATTCTTCTATTTGCAGTCTGAAACGCTGCAAAAAATCTGTGAAAGTTGGAATCCTCTGTGCAATCTGTAGCAACTGGTTTTATAAGGCTTGCTCCGGTTTGTCATCGGCGCATTATTCGCAGCTCGCAAGTAGTTTTTTGGACTACATCTGTATGGACTGTAGATATGAAACTGATCTTCAGAATCTGTCTCGGGCTAACTTCACAAAACCAATTAAACATTTTGACTCTGGCATAGATACTTTAAAATTCTCTGCCCAAATCTCTGAACTCAAAAACATTATAGGGATTATGTAATCTTCCCTTTCGTCCCTATTAGTCAAATTTGCTGATTCGTTTGCAAAGACCGAATCTATTAACTCCTCAATATCTAATCTTTCGCTTTTAGTCCAGAATGAACTTAAATCCCTAAAATCTGAAATGTCCAATCTCAATGCCTCATCAGTAGCCGTCAAGTCAGTAATAAGACTTTCGCAAGAGAATATTTTTGCAGCTGCCAAGCAACACGCTCTAGATTTCAAAAAAGACTGCAATCTAATTGTAAAGGGAGTTAAGGTTAGTGTTATTGATTTTAAAATTTATGTCACGAATATCATCACCAAATGTTGTCCTGATGTCTCAGGTCTAAAAATTTACAAGCTCAACTGCAAGCGTTCCCACTCATCCCCTCCTATTTTGGTAATCTTTAATAATCCCTCTGCTAAAAACGACGTGCTATCTAGCTGGTCTAGTGTCAGACCCGACTACCCTGGGATTAGGTTAACAAGGAACCTCCCTTTTGCTGAACGCTTCTCTAAAAGCTGTAATTCCTGGACCCCAGCTGGTAACCCTGTTCCCTTAGTTCTATTGTCTCCATTGCGACTAGATTTCCTTGATGCGCCAAATTTTCAGATTCCACCCCGGAGTCAAAACGCTCCCCCGGTACTAAATCGGCTTCGACAACTTTTCCCCCCCCTCCCCCTCCCTCTTGGATTAAGTTTTTTTTACAAATGCTCTAAGTCTTAGAAATAAATTGTTCGAGATTCAAGATCTGACGACATCCTCTTCTCCGCACATTATAGGGATTACAGAAACATGGCTAACTGAAGATATTCTTGATAGTAAAATAGCGTTTAATGACTATAACATTGTTAGGAAAAATTCTTTAAAGGGTTACTGTGGGGGATGTATTTTTTATGTTAAAGACGATATTGCCTTTTCCACTCTCCCCTCCCGTCATAACAATCTCCACTTAGGTTATGACACTTTAACATTAATTCAGGGTTCCCACACGGTATGCTCCCTAGTCTATCGTTCCCCCTCTCTTACTAATGATACAAACAATCTACTTCTACAAGAGCTTCACTTCATATTTTCTAGGCCTTACAAGCACCAAATCCTTATGGGGGACTTTAACTGCCCATACATCAATTGGCCTTCTCTCTCCGGATCCTCTAGTACTTATGATACTAATCTACTCAAGCTTAGCATTGAATATGCTTTTACACAGCATGTTTCCTTTCCCACCAGGTACAGGGTAGGTTCCTCCCCTTCTTGCCTCGACCTTATCTTTACTAATGACGCCTCCCCAATTAGTCAAATATATTATCTTCTCCGCTAGGCAAGAGTGACCACAGCCTTCTCTTATTCAAAATCTTCCTCTCTTTTAGTGCTAATAAATTATCTCCCAGTCTAGCTCCTATTCCTGACTTCAGGAAAGCAGATTTTTCTAAACTTTGTAGTCATTTTAAATCTGTAAACTGGGACCCTATCTACACAAACAACATTGAAATTTTATATTCTAATTTCTTAGACATATTTACTGAAGGGATTAAACTCTTCGTTCCTTTTTGAGTTCCTTCCCATTCGAAGCCCAATCTCCCAAGGTTAATAGTAAGATTTATCGTTAAACGGAATATAGCTTTCGCTTTATCTAAATCAGTTAACCTCCCTTGTCTCCATTACGCACACCTCTCAAAAAGGATCAAGTGTTTTACTCTAATCAAGGCCTACAAAGATAAAATGCTTTTTAAGCTCGTAAGCAGGGCTTCTAAAAACAGAAGCCTTCTCTTTAAATTTATCAAAAATAAAAAATTAAATGAACTCTCTTTCTCCTGTCTTAAAAATGACAACGGGACTTATTTGTCGAGGGATTCAGCTTGTAACTGTTTTAGAGACTACTTTAAATCAGTTTTCCAAACAAATAGCTCTTTATGTCCCCATTTCTTTGACCCTTCTTCCACCATTAATTATTTGCACTCCGATGTTTCTAGTGTTTTTAATATTCTAACCAGACTTAAATCTTCCTCCTGCGGATCTGATGGCGTTTTTTCCAGGGTTTTCAAAGAATGTGCGGAGGTCTTTGCACCTTATCTAAGTTATATTTTTAACCTATCTTCCTCCACTGGTTGCATCCCTAACATCTGGAAAATAGCATATAAAAGACCTATCTATAAATCGGGCTGCAAGTTCAAACCCGAGAGCTTTAGACCAATTTAAATTGTCTAGCACGGTTAAATAAGGAACAATAAATGTCATTTATAGCCGCACCGAATTCGAAGCACGAAAACACATGCTCCAAGTGAAATTGCAATTGATCCTGACAGGAGGAGCTTCTTCGAGGAGAGAAATTTGAAAGTCATAACGAGGGATTTGTACTAATTTTTTTGGTAGAAATTGGGTCACAGTACGATGAGATTTAACCTAATTTTTTAGAAATTTTAAACCCTGAAAAAAATGCTGGCCCGTTTAAAGGAAGAAGAAGAATTAGTGGCATATGCTTTGTATAAGTGGGCTTACGTTTTGGTGAATAATTATGCAGACAAAAATTATTTTGCTTATTTTTTGTAGTGTAATCAATAAATTTTTATTATATTATGTTTATTTTTGTTTATTACAAGAGATTACAGGAACATTGCGATTGTTAGAATAACAGTAAAATGGGAACTTGTTTGATGTCCTAAGTTAATGCGTGTGATAAAACTTGGGTAAACAGGCTCGAATAAGTAACCAAAATGGGATATTTTATGCAGCCATTACTTTAGAACCCTGAACTCACTGTACTGTTGCCTCAAATAACATGTTATTATACTTATCCATCTCGTTTCCATAAAGATCGACCTCGTTTGTAAAAAAGAAATGCAGGAAATTGGTTTGAAACTATTTACTAGATCGCACTTAACACGAGTCACTTTTAATATAATACATTGACAATATATAGGTGATTGAATCAAGATGCACATAATCATTTTTTAAGTTGGACATTGCTAAATTTGATTCTGTTTACTTAACCGATCTCAATTGGGTATTTATTTTAGACATAGCACAATGAATAACTTCTTCCGACTCCTGTCTTAGTTTTTAATCAGTTATGTTCATAGCCATGCATCATGTGATAGTGCTTACTATTTGTAAAAACAGCCTTCTCATTTACCTTGTCCTATTAGTTAATGAGCGCATATACATTATGCACATGATACACAAAAATAACCTCCAGATTTAAGACCTGCAATACTGATACGACAATAAAATAGCTCCTGTCCATTTATTGGTAAATCAAAAGGCTTGTGTAAGATTATTGACGGTTAAGCATAACGGGTATTTTATGTGATTCTCATATCATGAAATATTGTAAAAACAACAATGCGTCTGGTTTAATGGCTACTGTTGTTACATTTCTACCGTAAAATAGGTATTAAATGAAATAACTATCTCTTATTTTAGGAAACATCCTAATATGACTCTCAGTAAAATGCAGCTTCAGTTAAATGATACTTATTACATTGTAACAAAAACCCAACATAATCATGAAATATGATCCCTTGTCGTAGTTCATTATAATAATTATATTATTATATTATCATCAAAAACAAACTTTACTTCATTGATTATAAACCACATTTTAAGTTTTTTATTCTCATTGTGCTATCCCAATGTAGTCATTCCAGGGCAGTATGTATTTTAGGTTCAGACAAACGACCTTCATTTTCATATGGGATGCAATCACTGTAGTCTGACGTATCGTGCTGTTTGTATTAAACATATAACATTAATAATACATTTATCGATCGTAGTTCTGTGACATCAACTCACTGTGTTAAACAAAACATTACTTGATGCAATATGTGTGAAGTATAAGCTATTATCTCCATTCCTTTATCGATTTGCATCCCATTTTATCGTAGTGCTATTGAATGCATATACAATGAGTCAAGAAGTTTTAATGACAGGATTGTTTATTTGACCATAAAACAACGGTTGATTTCAAATTTAAGTACAAATAACAACGATTATGAAGTTCTGGTTAAGATTTAATAATGAATTACCATTAATACTAAATAAGGATTTACAAGTATTATTAACAAAGCCAAATAGAAACCTCTTTACAATATAAATAATAGAATATATTATTAAAAAGTAAAGTTATACTATACAATATTGCACTGAATTAAAAAACATATACCATATAAAACCAACCCCTCAGTTAATAATTAGCATAGGTAATAAAATTTTAATAACCTTTTATTGCTTATAAAGATTAAATTGTAGAATTTAGCTATTTGTAATAATGTAGTACATTATAAAAAAAATACGATTTTACGTTATTCTGTGTTCCTTACGTAAAAAAACATGTAATTAAGAATTGTGTATGTACTTTTTTTAACAAATGCAAATAAATTATTGATTTTACGATACATTATTTCAATTATAAGGAGCATACACTGTATCTATTATTATCTACAAAAGACCTATGCTAATTACGATGAACTGCATTAATTTCATTACAGCGAAGCGTTAGTCAATACAAAATTCGTACAGTAGTGAACCCTTATCGATTTTAGTTTACGTACTTATTGTTCATTCTATGCAATAGTTATAATGTAATTTCTTTCTTTTGTTAATATGACACATTAATAATTGGAATATTGTTAATATTCTATAAATTAAGTAAATAAAAAGTGTAAAAACAGATTAGAATCAAGAATGCTTTGAAAAATTAACTGATAATAGTACGTGCATTACTAATAGTGTTTCTACAAATAGAAAATTAACATTTAATAAAACATTTTAGTGTTACTGCAATACATTTTAGAACTAATAATTTAATAACTTTAATAAATAAATAAAACTGCATTTTTTCCCCAAATTAACAATTTAATCCCAATATACTGACTACTTTTTTACCAACAGTAAATAATAAAAAGCTTATTTTCTATTGGTTTTTGTGATTTTATTGACATGTCTATTGAAAACGGACATATTCACACTAAAACCATTTTTATTGGTCCAAATTATAATCATAAAATTTTATAATTTTTTTTTATATGACGGTTAACACTTGCCGCTTAGGTCGTTTTGGCATCACTGGAGCTATCCTCTCCTGGATCACTGATTCCTATCCAATCGCTCCTTTAAGTTAGGTTGGGGGTAGACCTCTCATCTCCTTGCAATATTACCTCTGGGGTTCCACAGGGCTCAGTTTTAGGCTTTCTTCTGTTCATTCTTTTCATTAATGATTTACCATCGATTGTTAACTCTAATATTCTTTTATATGCCAATAATGTTAAGATCTGGAGCTCCAATCCAGAAGTATTGGGTAACGATATTTTTAATATTAATAAATGGACGCATGAAAATTCTCTTTTGTTGAATCATTCTAAGTGTAAGCACATATCTTTTGGTAAGCCATCTGGAAATATCTTCAAAATGTCTCCATATGATGTTCTTTTATTAGAAACTGTTAAGTCTATTAAAGACTTAGGAGTATTATTTAATTCATCATTTAACTTCACGGGTCACCACAATAGGGCTACTCACAAGTGTTACAGTATGATTAAATTCTTCAACAGGAATTTAGGAAGTATGTCTCCGAGGTGCGTTCGGCTAATTTACATGCTTTACATAAGGTCCCATCTACAATACTGTGCTCAGGTTACTGCTCCCGTCCTCACATCCGACACTAATAATTTACAAAAAGTTCAAAGAACTATTTCAGGTTACCAAAGTCGTATAAAAACTATCAGCAAAGACTGCATTCCTCAAGCTGCTCCCGTTGAATGAAGCAACCGAGGTGACCTCATTTGGTGCATCAACTCATCTCTTCCAGGACCCTCGGTCCTTTTTTAACCTTGCCCCACAACTCACTCCAGAACAATCTAAAGTTAAGCAAACCCAGAGCTTCCACAAAGGCAAGATTACACCATTTTTCCAACAGAGTTATCAGCCACTGGAATCGACTCCCTTCTGAGATTGTTAATGCTCAAACTACCCAATCGTTTAAGCGTTTATAAACAGCTATGCTCTAACCAATTTCCGGTACCCCCACTGTTTTCAGATAAATTCTATTTTAATTTCTATTTTATTATTTCTTTTTCCTTTAACGATATTGTTGATACCATTTGAACCGAAGATCAAAAGGAGTCTGACTCCTAATCAACTCGCGAAATATCCTGTATCCTGTATCCTCTCTTAATAGCTAAGCTAAAGACTTTTGACATAGGTATTCCTTTGTTGAACTGGATTAATGATTTCCTGAATAATCAAAATTTCAGAGTTAGGCTCGGCAAAACCTTGAGTACCCAGTCTAAAATCACGTCAGGGGTGCTACAAGGATTAATCCTAAGTTCCCTCTTTTTCATCATGTTTGTTAATAACCTACCTACAAAAGTTCGATCAAACATTCTGCTTTATGCGGACGATATTAAAATCGGGGGCACAAACTCTGAATTTCTGGAGTAAGATATTAACAATATTTATCTTTGGTAGGTTATAAATAAGCTGCTTTTAAATTTAGAAAAATGTAGGCAATAACATTCGGACGATCTTCGGAAAAGATCTTTAAGATTTGCGATAAAGTTATTACTATGGTAAAAGATTTAGGGATCACTTTCACACCATCCCTAGTATTTACACTACATCACAAAAAAGCTACCCTAAAATGTTTTAGCCTGATTAAGTTCTTCTGACGTAATTTAGGTAAAATGCCTATGGACTGCCTTAGTCTACATTTTATGTTATATATAAGACCACATTTAGAATATTGTATTCAGGTAACAGCCCCATCTCGTAAGGCGGATATATATCAATTAGAAAGAATCCAAATAACGCTTTTTAGACTTTCACTGGAGCTTCGTCTCAAGTCATACCCAGAGCGTTTACGGATACTAAAACTATTCCCTTTAGAAGATAAACGACTCCGAAGCGAATTTATCTTAATTTATCAGTTATTTGCTAGCAATCGCATTACTCATTTTTTTAGTATAAGTAATGGAAACCTTAGGGAACATTGTCTTAAGATTCACAAACCCAGAGCTCTCACTCGCTTTAGACAAAATCAATTTTTACATAGATCCATTACAGAATGAAATAAGCTTCCTAATCATGTAGTCAATTCTAAGTCGTTAGGGTCATTTAAGATTAATTATGATCGGTACTTGCTTACCTTTTTCATTTAAATTCTTTACCTATCTACTTGTCTTGTCCAACTTATTTATTCACTTTTCTCTTATATTGTCACTACTTTTTATCTTTTATATTATTTATTCCTGTTTGTTGCAGTTTCTTCCTCCCTCTTTATTCTCCCCGATTTTGAACTTTCAGATACATTGAGAACCGAGGATCAAAAGGATAAATTCCTGAATTTTATATATATAATGTAAATTAATTGCTAAAAAAGTTTAATTTATTTTACTACACATAAAACTTTAATAACTTAATAACGTGATATAAAATATCGTTACTGTTTTTTATTATTTTAGAAGGACCCCGAAGATAACTCGCATCAACATAGAAGGCACTACAATAACTTTTTTGTAATTTTGTTTAAATAAATAATTGCTATGATTGTACATGTTAAAATTGCTATAGTTGTGGGAAAGATTGCTGTAATTGTGAAAATAATTGTTTCGGAAATGGCGTGTGTGTATATATATATATATGTATAGTTTCTGTTTTATAATATATACATGCTTCAATTATTTTGTATTCTTTCATCTCTTGGGTGTTTGTATAATTATCGATTAATTAATAATTCTTTTAATTTAAATTTATCAGGCTACCATATCTTTAAGATAACAAACCATTGGGCATTAGAAGATATATATACAATTCTATTGATATCCAGACAAGAACATAGACCAATTTTTACAAATAAGTGCTTTCCACATTCACGAATAACATATTTAATCCGAAAAAGTCTTACAAAAACATAAATATTAATAGACGTTATCCAATTTTTTCCTCGTTTTAATAATTAATTAATTTATGTAAAAATTATATATATATATATATATATATATATATATATATATATATATATATATATATAGGAACAGTAACAAGTAGCAAATACAAATTGGAGAAGAAACTCCTTTTACTCCTCGGTTCTCAATATGTCCTAATTTCAAAATATTGAATGAAAACTTTAAAAATGGATATATTTTAGACTTTAATAAGTAATAATAATAATAATATAAATGTTTATAAATTAGTGAAAATATTAGAAAAATGAAGGACCATATGTTTATCGTATTCTGAAGCATCCGTGAAGAAAAGATTATTTTAAATAAATATAATTTTAAGTGTAAATAATGCTGTTTTAATTAAATTAAAGCTTTTAATTTTAAAAGTTTATACAAGTAAATTTAAGGCCTCCATTAACGAAATTAAAGTACAATTATATACAACGCGACTCAAATAGCTGATTTATTTATACAATATTGTTCCCTAATCTGCTATTACCTAGAAGAAAAAAACTTTTAATTTTTAATAATTAAAAAAATAACTAAAATTGATCACTTGGGAAAGCTTTGTTATACACTTTAATAAACACCGTACATTCAATAAAACTCAAATTTTAAAACAGGATAGTATTCTGAATTGAGTGTAATACATAACGTCAATAGTACATATAAACAATTAACGTAAATAATTCCAAAATATTTTGATAAAAAAATTATTATTTTGTTTTAATTTTTTATTAGGTTAAAGTCGGTATAATTTGTTTAAGTGTGTTGAAATGTAAACACTAATGATAAAATGAAGAGAACACCCCGATTTTTACCATTGTTATCGACGTACTACTATGAGAGCTATATTTGTTAAACACACAGTACATTTTCCAAATAGAAACCATAAAAACATTACTTCCACTTTTATATAGAATTATTGAGCAACTATAAATTTCAAACTAATTCCACAATGCCCCAAATGTCTATTTTTGGTAAAATATTCAGCAAAAATATTAACGTACTAATTTACAAAGTAAGAAAACTTAAACTAACATTTGAGTAGAAATAACTGAGTCCATCCACGACATTAAACACAGATCTTTGTTTAGATTTGCTAAAAATTCACTAGCTTAAAATATTTTTTATTTAACATTAATGTAGTAATAAGTAAATATATAAATAAAATTATATATTTGAGATAAATTATATACCGCTCCATAAAAGTGATAATTGTAGCACTAAACTATCTTTGGACTAAATATAATAAATTTTAATACAATGTTTAAATTACACTTAACGCAAAAACGTTTTTCTACTACCAAAAATAGTAGCAACATCTAGTTTTTTATATTATGCATCTATCCGATTTATTTCAAACACTAACTTGCGAGGTGAGGCAAGTGTCACTCTACACGTCCATTGGAGCGTTATTCATCCTTTTTTGAAGATTATTGCAGTGTTTTTGCATTGTAATACGTAACTTGTTTTATTATTACTTTTGTATATTTATAATTTTTGTTTGTTTTCCATAATTGTTAATTTCCACTATCCACCTTGATTTTGTCTTAATTGCAATTTTTTTTCTGTGACTAATCCTCCTTTACCTCACCATCCATTTCATATTTCCTCTTGAAAATTTGAAACAATTTAAGAACCAAGTACTAAAAGACGTTTTGGCCTACTCAACTTGTGTACTACAATCCTGAAATCTTAAATTCCTGAAAAAATAAATATATAATAAAAGTAAATATGTTTACAGTAAACATAATAATAATAATTATTATTATTTTACTTACTTTAATATGTATATATATATATGTTCATCACAATCAAATGTATGGAAAACAGTATTGTTGGGTTTAAACATAGAATGCGAAAGGGCATACAACTATACAATTATCTTTAATTTAAAAACTTTTAAATTATGGACACCTTAAATACACATATATAAAAAATCTTATTTCATTAATGCTTGTACCAAGATAAACACAAGTGATATAAACTTCCAGTTAAATTAAATAACAATAAACCACATTACGATTAACCACTTATAATGGAATTATTAACAATCATGCTACACATAGGATAGGAATATTATAATATTTTATTTATTTATTTTTACTACTTGTATGTTTTACGGGAAACATCTTTCACTGGTTGGATTCGAGCCCATGCCCAATCAGGTCCAAGCAAGTACTGTACCGCTAGATAAATCATTTTTTTCAATATCAGCATTTGAAAGGTGAATATTGTTATTCAATTTAGGTTTAGTAAAAATGACGAGATAATATTTTTTTCATTACAATAAACTCCAAAATATTTAAAAGCACTGCTAGGGCTTAATGCTCATATTCCCGAGTTGAATCGAAAAATTTCGTAAATTACTTAGAAAATTGAACTACGAAGAAAATCTTCATTTGGCATTTAGCTATATTCAAATTTTAAACTGAGATGGTAGCTATTTTATCTTATTGATTCATTCTTAATTGTTAAATTCTACCGCATAATAATTTGCCAGTAGCATCTTTGAGTAAAAAAAGGATAAGAAGTCCTAGGTAGATCAACATTAAATAAAAATATAAAATTAAATATAACGCTTTCAAGCACAAAATTGTTTCCTTTTACAAAAATATGTTAAAATTGCACTTTGTGAAATAATTTCTAATCTAAAAAACAAGTTACTAATTACTTAATAATTAATAATAAAACTAAGCGTGTTTAAATTTATGCGTTTGGTTTCCCCAGAATTCTCAGGGAATATTAGCACTAGTTTTTACCTACTTATTTAATTTTTATCTAGTTAGTGGAAGATTATTGGGGGATTGAAAACTGGCATAGATAAGGTTAATTTACAAAACAAACAGTAGGTTCTACCCCGAAAACTATAGGCCAATTAATATTCTTCCAGTTTCTAGTAAAGTTTTAAAGAGGCTAGTTAAAGGTCATTTTTAGGCCACTTACTAAATATTAATCTCGTTAATCACGCTCAGCATTAATTTGTACCACAGATATTCCACCTCTCCAACCTGTTAGATCTTACCAGAGGGGTAAATTAGCGAAATGGACTATCAACCTTCTGTTAATTTGATTTGACTGACATTTATCGACTGAAGAGTTCAGAGAACTCTAACAAAACTCACCTAACTTCGATTCAAATCGTTTCTTGAGCGTTTGAAGATATTTAAGTTTAAGTAATAGGCGATTCAACTTTAGTTTACCAGCTAGCGGTACAGCGCTCGATTTGGACGTCAGTGGGCATGAGTTCGAATCCAATCACCGGTACCAAAATGCGGGCCCACGTTCGGCTTCGCCAAAATGTCCACTGTTGAAAGGTGTTTCTCACAAAACATTCAAAGTAATAAACTTAAAACATAAAATAATAAGATCTTGACCACAGTAAGCATAGAGGACATTGTTGTAAGATTTATAAGCCAAAAGCACTTAGTCGCTTCCTTCATTTAACCTATATCATTTAAAGTCAGCATACCTCAAGTATCGTTCTTTACACGTTGTAAGAGTTGATCTTTTGCAGGTTTTTAATAATTTGGATTAGCTTGGGCTATAATAAGTAGATAATAATGATGATTTAATCTATTTCCCTAACTTTTAATTATTTTCCATTTCATATTAAGAACCAAAGATTGAAAGGATATTTTCCTATGCACCTCGTGTACTATCCTGATTCCTGATATTATCGAACGCAGATGTATAATTAAAAAATAATCGACTAAAATATTTACCTTTATTAAATGAAACATATATACAGCACAAATATTATTTTTTATTAAAAAGATTATGATCGAGCTTTGTGGGTATAATAATAGGATATAACTGATCAGCAAATTCAGATACTTCGGTTTGCAAACTGTCATCTGCAGGACATCCAACGGTGCTAATTTCGACCAGCCAACTACGATGACATCTCCGTCTCCATTCCTTAGGTAATGGGTCCTATAATTGAATAATTACATATATCAAGTAATTATTATTATATATAATTATTATATAAATAAATAAAATTACAAAAAAGTAGTAGTAAACAAAATTTGATCCAAAATCAAAATATGTGGAACAAGAACTTATGACCATTTAAAAATATATATGAAAATTGATTGCGATTAATTAGATAATCTGTAAAATATTATCAGACTTCTAAAAATCTTATTTTTGGTATTTGTGCAAATGCAAAAGTGAAAAAATATTCCAATAGGAAAATAATTGATACTCATGAAAGTATGAAGTAATTAATCATTATTTATTTGTTCGAATCGTTATTATTTAACACACAAGTGTCTTTGAACGTGTCTTCTTTTATACAAAATTCTTTTAATTCACTCTACGCATGAGTCAAAATTTGTGTTTATTTTGTTTTTTATTTTCGGGCAAGTGGACATTTAAGAAAGCCATTTGTGAAAGATTTAGCGCCGGTGGTAAAATCAAAACATCATCTCAATCAGCTTCAAATCTAGTGCATTAGTTATTTCTCCTATCTCAAAACATTTCAACAATTGAAAAATTTTGTAAAACATAAATCCAAATATAAAATCACCCACCTGACCATCGTGTATATAGCCCGTTTGTTTGGAACGTGATCCAGGACTGTAATATTGAGTAATGTCGCTCACAGTGTACACCATTATCTTCACACGACCTCTTACAAAAATTTGACCTTCGGCAACGTATGAAAATTCACGTTCAAAACCCAATTCGAAAAGGAAATTGCTTAGAGGACCTGTGACAGGAATGTCCAAACAGCTACGACGTAAAATCTATTTGATATTTTTAAAGCATAACAGAAAAAAGAAAAAGTTAAATAAAATTTGATTAATTAATATCAGTTTGTATACCGAATTTATTGCCTAGATGTGATACAACTATTTTCTAGTAGGTAAACATAAAGCGCAATGAAATATAAAATATACATTTATCGTTATCAATTATACCATTACTGTAATAAAACATTTTGAAATCCCTCCAATATTCATAGTTTTCAATTCCATTTTTAATAACAATAATATTGTTTGTAAACCTCCGTATTTATTGACATTTTTTAGCTTAGACGTAAGTCATACTGAAAGAAATACCACATTAACGGATTCTTAAATATGCAAAAAATATGTTGACAAACATATTCAATTCAATCAAAACACAAACCACTTTGTCTGTTTCAACAACGCCCAAATAACGCAACACAGAATATTCTTTTCTATCCAAATTATTTAACAAACTGCGTCGCAAACGCATCGTCACACTGCTTGATCCAAGACCAGCCATTAATCCTGCTGCAGCCGAACTGTTTCCTGAAGATTGATTGGTCAACATGGAGGCGTCATTTGATTTTGAATCTGATCCCAATTCGTACACAATTTCCTGATCACAAAAATCAGACCACTGACGACATAGACCTCGGAGGCGGGACAGTAGCAGGTCGTACTGGGATGGACTAGAGACTACAGCCTAAAGTGTACACGCACACACATATATATATATATATATATATATATATATATATATATATATATATTTACTATATATATATATATTTCCTGTGAAACATTCGAGTACTGAAATTAAAATAAACAAATTATGTTTCACAGGAAATAATGGTTATCACCTTACACACACACACACACCATTATTACAATTTATCGGAGCTTATGGTTTCTCGGTTCAGTCAACATCTAAAGCAATATTACACTTTATAAAAAGTAGAAATAGTATTCCGCGCTACGTATGCCCTGAACCACACTCATATTTGTGTTAATTGCAAACATCACAAATTGTAGCATACTTGTATAAAATATTCTTGCATTGTTGCTCCATTGGCAGATGCCGTGTGTCCGGTAAAGTTGAATGCAGCCGAATTATTGACATCTGATGACTCACCAGAACCTTGACTTATTCCTTCTGCTAAACTGCCACTTTCACCGGGAAAGACGGAAACGGTTTCATTGGATAACATTTAAACCTAACAAAACAATACCTAAAAACAAAAAAATCGTCAGGTTAAAATCTATTTATGAAAAAGTGATCCTACACAAACATGACAGTAATAACCAATACTAAATGATCTTGAAAATTATAGATAGAAAACGTAAACATGATCAAATCACGTGATTAAAAAAATTAATAGATATGCGTAAAGTACAAACTTTAGTTTATCAAGATGTTGATAAAGTACATGACATCTCATATGAACCAATTAGAAATTAGACCTCAATGGTATGATAAAACAAGTGTAAAGTTTATTTTAAGGAATGTAGCTCATTCAAGATCCAATTATTACTCACTATTGACCATGTAAATTCATTTGATTGTAAAACACAATTATCACCTAATAAACAACCCTATCTGATATTTAAGTAATGGAAAAGCACATTTGCCAATCATCAACACAAACTTAATTTGTTGAAGTGCGTTTTATAAACAAAAATATTGGCGTCCTTTCATGATCAAAGCAATCTAAGTGGAATTAATTTAGACGTCAATTGAGAACATAGATTAGCGAGCTGATAATTGTCAGTAGAAAATTATTATAAACAAAATTCATGTGATCATAAGAGATGAACATTCCGGAAATTTGATTTGTTACACAAACATGGCTGGTATTTGATCGTAGTAGTGTGAATGCTTTCACTACTTGAGTAATTGTGTTATTCATTCATTCACACATACAAACAAAACTTTAATCAAATCCAATTGAAAAAAATTAATGGTTTTTTAAATAAAAAAATTTATTTGTTATCAAATTACCCTAAAAGCGACATATAACACATACAAAATGAAATCACAGTTGTATTTGTTGAAAAGCCATTTGTGCAATAAAAACAATTCCATTATGTACTCTACTTTGTGGAAGTTGGAGTTGCTGTTGATATTGTTGTTGCACTAGTGGAAGTGGTGACAGGCGCTCCACCCTGATGCTGCATTAGAGCTGCCCGACTAACCTTCATTATGTGATGGTAGTTTGGCAAAACTTTCTTCAAAAAATCCAGTTGCAACGTTTGCACCGGAGGTCTCTCTGTAGCTAGTCGGCGATGACGCTAAAAAACGAAACATGCTAATAAACGTATTCAAATCCAATAACAAGTGTTTGTAATTGTTATATATATATATATATATATATATATATATATATATGCTCCTGTTGCAAAAAACATTAAAAAATTTTTTATGTAAAAAAGTATAATTCATTCCATATCAAAACCAAATAATCACACCCAGAAAAAATACCCTTCTTTATTTCCCTACCCACCTCTTCACCATAAATCACCGTACACTCGGCAAGTGTCTCGGTCGAGTTCACCGAACATAAGGCACCAATTACGCATCCGTGCGTAATGCGAATATTGGGACCGATGTAACTTTTGCATTCGAATACGTTGTTGTCACCAATTTCCAAACATTCGGACACTGCACCAACCTTTGCAAAACAAACAAATATTTAACAGCAAGTAAAACATTAGTGAAACTCCTATTGTTTTCTCATGATAAAATAATCAAACAATCATTGATCCTTTAAACAACACCTTTCAATCAAGCATATTAATCAGGATGAAACTAACGGTGTATTACTAATTGCATCACAGGTTAATTATTAGAATTTGTACTAGTGTGAACTTGTTCAAGCATACACAGACGATTTATGAGGATCATCCTATTTTCTGGCAAAACGTCTACAAGCTTTGAAATGAACTCAAAAGTCACTCAAGTCGATTACTTTAATTAATTATCTTTGTCAAATTCTCATACCACTTTTCTACTAGACAATTTAATATCATCACCATTAGTCGACGACAGATCCTTTAATAAATTTGCAAAAAATGTCCACTACTATACAAAACGTATCGTATGTGCCTCGTGAATTAATAGTTATTAATCGGAAAACAATATGCTTTTATTGCACCCATGTTCACAACAAATATTCCACAAAACGAAATGATTTTTGTGTCAAGAAAATACATACTTATTTCGAAAAGTTTGTCTTAAACTGAACTTGCTTTAATATTTATCTGTTATTTTAAGTGCATATTTTCGATTCTTAATGTGGGCAATTAAAGAATTAAAACGAAGATTGTGATTAAATAATTATTATATAACCGTAAGATAATTTAATTATCCTCCAATTAAACCCATAATAAAAAACAATTTACTAAGATATCCAAATTAAGTATTTAGGCTGCAACACTAATTGGTCCTACACATAGATATAATTTTAGGACCGTAATACTGTCTAGTTGTCCAAATATATATTAAAGGTAATTATCATAAAAAAATCAAATCTAAATTCCCATCAGTTCAGAAGTAGATCATTCACAGGATAGTCACTTAAAATCAGCTCACAGTGTTTATCTACTCTACACTTTAGACATGGACGTTGTACTTGAAATAACATACAAAGTTCACTTTCGTTTATTGTAAAAAACATTACAAAAAACATTTTCTAAAACTCCCCAAAATTACCTCAAACACATTGTAGTCGCCAATTTTCATCACTGTGCCAGGAGTATTGTTTATAATTTCTACCTGTTCCTCGATAATGTTGAAAGCTCCAATTTGAATAGGTCCAGCCTTGGCTACAATCCGCGATTTGGGATGAATAATGGTGTTGGGACCGACAGACACTTCGCCAACCAGCTCACACTCGGAGCAGATGACTGTGCCAGGAGCGATTTGCACCTGACTACGAGTCGACGTGTAAATCACATTTTGGGTCATATTCTTGACTAATTTAATTGAAAATGTTCTACAAAATAGTTGAAAATGAGAAAAGTACATTTTCTATAATAGGATGCTAATGATCTTAACATTCATTCATTTTGGTTAGTGACGTGATCACCTCTTCATTATTTCCCATATTTATACATGTAGAACGATCGATTTCGATGGCTTGACAAGCGCAGACAAACGTGGAAAAATAACAAAGTTTCTTGGCTGGTAGACGGCATCCTTGTGACGTCGCCACTGTTCGCAAACATTGACAAGGCTGCCTGATTTTTTGTCAGGGTTATCTCCCTTAGCCCAAGGGCTACATATGATATACGTATACATTTAGATACCTTTTAAGCATCCTGGGTGTATGTTCGCACCCACCCGCCGTAGCGGAAGCCCAGTTATACCGCTGTGCACTCGGACTCTGCTGTTATTAGTCTAGATGCCTAGGAGAATCTAGTCCAGGATGCACCACGTGGAGGACTAACAGTCAGGAATATCACCATCATTGGAAATTGAGACTTTATAAGCATTACTCAAATCCTCAGGATCATTAGCACTTAACAATTTAATTACTGCTCATAAATATTTAATTTTCAATAATAGTGGTACAGCACTGGACTCAAACTTAGATGGATATGGGTTCAAGTGCCACTATCAGCACTAAATATCCATTTGCTGAAAGATATCTCCTGTAAAATATTCAAGTAGTAGCAATAATAATAATAATAATAATATTCATTATTTAAAATATCATCATCCTGGATCCAAACCAACATAAATTAGAGACTTAGTACATAGCGTCATAACCGGGTTCCCACCTTGGTGGATGGGTATGAGCATCCATCCAAGGTAGTTAAAAAGCTGTCTGAAGCTATACGTATGCTATTTGTAACCACATTGGACCACATTGTTCTCTGTCTAGAAAACAATAAGATTCGTTCATTTTTGTGAAGTGTTGTCACAAGAAAGCCATCTACTAGCTAGAAAACTGTATTGCTTTTCTACAATTGTACATACAAGGCTTTCTTGGTATATAAAAATTGATGTACAATTGTCCACAATGCTCTGTGAATTATAAAGCACTTGTAGTTAAACAAATCCAACAGGTACTAAATATGCGTCCTCATACACGGCTTCGCTAAATGTCCATTTGCTCAAAAATGTTTTCCAAGCAGCAATTAAATATTCAACCCTATATGGATAAAAATCACACACACACACACACAATTGTATACAAAACAGAAAATCAAAGATACAAAATTTATTAAATAAAATCTGACAAGTTAAATTTTCAAGTATATATTAATAAGGCAAAAAGTATAAGATAATTTATAAAAGTAAATGCAAATATAAAATTGAAAGATGATATACAAAACAGTTTGTCCAATTTTATGCACGTCCCATTTAATTGAAATTGGAGGTAGATAGTTTCGTTCAAAGCTAACAATTACAAAAAGTGAATACATAATATTTAATTATACATTGTGAATTTATTGCTATATGCTATGTGATATATCGTAATCTACATGACGATAAGTATGGATAACCTTAAAAAAATACAGCATCAATTAATCAAATAAATGATTTCATCAAAGTGGTTTAGAAAAAAGATGAAAATGAATATAATACCGACGGTTGCTTTTGTTCATTTTAATTGGTTATGCGACCACATTTGAATACAAAGCCTCGAACTTTTGAAACACAAGAGCAAATCTCCAGCTTCATGGCCAATTAATTATTTATTTATATTTAAAATTCAACTATTTAAATAGTCATATTCTATGATTTTACAAAGCAAAACACAAAGACTAATGTGTCCTATTTCTCAAACCTTTGTAAAATAACAAAAACAAAAAATTGTAAATAGGAGAAATATACAATCACATGTATATATATATATACGATACAAATTTGTTTTCGTTTTTTTCTAACCCAAAAATAACCCACGTCCTAATTTAGTCAACGACTTATTTAACCAAAACATTAATTTGCAGTGCACATTACATCCAAAAAATATGCAAATTAGAACTTACTTTGTATCAATAACCAACGACAAATTCCTCTCCAGAATCTTCGCCTCGATCGTCGCAACTGACAGAATCGGATACTACTTCTTTCTTACACTTTTTCCGCCTTAACGAATATCGATTGGATACAGACTGAGTGTCACGCTTGACACTAAGTTTGGGCAGATTAATCAGCGGCGACATCGTCTCTTTATTAGTTTGAGACCAATCCGTCAAATTTCCCAAACTCATCCAGCCTCTCTTCGTTTCCACTGACGTCTGCTGACGTATACTTCCCAATTGAGTGGGCAAACATACTTCGTGAGGACATTCTACATACTCAACATGCCGTTTCTTTTTGCTCAAAGCTTCCGATTTTTTAGACAACTTTTTCATCTTTTTGTTAGCCATCGGAGCCAAAGAAAATTGGGTTTTAATGCGGTGCCACAAAAAGACGCCTCGAACAAAACGCTGCCAATTGAGTAGTGCTCGGTGCGATTTTTCGGCTTTTGTAGCTCTTTCGGCGTCCATTCGTTCCTTGTACCATTGCCTGACAAGTTTGGAAGCAAATTCTTGACAAACGACATACCCGAAAACTTTGGGATGAGCCCAACCCGAACCGTGAAATGTCCAGCCGACAACAGCCCCGACACAATCGATGTGCAGTTTCCGGGCTATGTGCTGAATGCCTGTTAACATTGAAAGCAAAAATTAAAATCATAGAATGCTATTTGAGAAGTGGCAAAGTCCATAAAATTATCCTGTGGTAAATAGAGGATTGGATCTTGTTACAGACACATCAAATATTATTATTTATTTATTATTATTATTTATGGTTATGTAGTTGGGGATGTAGCCGGCACAAAATGCGGGCCATCATCAAAAGACTTCACTAAATAGCCACTTGTTTAAATGTTTCGTGTCAAACATTCTTATAAAAAATAGGTTGTTCTAACATGATAAAAAGTACGACTTGTTAAATGTAAGTTTATAGAATTATTTGACAATAACTCGATAATACCAACACGTTTAGACAGATTGATATAGCGTTAAGTTGTTCAACTTTAATTGTAAGAACCAATCGGAATACAAATATAGAAAAAAATACATTGACGTAAATCTTATTTACTATATACATACATAATCTCATTAAATGTATTTAAGACTACAGATTGAAAACAATTTCATCAATGTTTGACATCCAAAATGGCAAATATATGCATGTACAAGTTTTAATTTCTTCTACAATTATCAAAATAAAAGGTAAATGTAATTAAGGGTATTATTATTTATTTATTTCAAACCCATTTCGCTCTGAAAAACATGAAGTAACAAGATTGTTCCATAATTTTACATTAAATGTTTGGCTATGAAAATCGTGCATATCGCATATTGGAATTCTATTCGAATTTTTCCGGAATCATGTTGCTTTCACTTCATTGCCACAGTTTAATGAAATGTTATCATCTTGCTTCTTTGGCAACATTTTTACCTGGATCAGATTGCTAATTTTAAGCTCAAACCCTCTTCCCTTCTCAATCAGACTTGTCACAGACTAGGGAGGAGTTAATTAAGGATAATAATTGTGTTTAAGGATCACCCATTAAACATCCAGATGACGTAGTGGCTAAGTTTCTAAATTCGCAACCCTGATAAACAATAATTTGGATTTTATTTCAATTGTCATTTGACTGCACCGAATGTTAAAAATAATTCCAAAAAAATTAGAAATTAATTTGTCAATCATATACTACCTGGCAAACATATGTGTACACAACCGTAAGGTATCATGCAAGGTTTGAATAGATCCACGTTTCCGTGAGCATTTCGAGGTACTTGGCCGTTTCTGGCTGTTGGGGGTTCATATGGCTCGACTTGCCAAGAACCAAAAATGCCTACCGTATTTGGTTCATTGGTGACACTGCGAATCATCTTAGTTCGCCTATTTGGATTTGATTTGACAATTTTGGCAGGTTTTTCGTGCGGACGAATAACCTGGATTTTGAAGAAAACAAGTTGATATAAATATCAAAAATTACACATCAGTTTGCATAGTAGAAAGAAAACAAATTTTCTTAATATACTAAAGCAATTAAATTCTAATTTTGTGCTAGTTTGTTAAATTTAACATTTCGAAAAACAACTAAACGGTAAAAAAAGGATTATAGAAAAAATCAGAACCAGAATGGGTTGGCAACATAATCACTTTTTTATTACTTCCATATTCACAGTGTCTAGAGGGAATGAAAACTAGTATACGCAACAAACGTACAAAAGTAATAAAGTTTTATGGATAATAAAGGGTATCATTTTCACGGTGCCGCTGTTCTCAATGATTAATAAAACCCTCAATTTTTTGATAGTATTGTTTCCATAAACATTCAATCGTTTAACAATTTAGTTTATAACGCAGTCACCTCTTCATTATTTGCCATATTTATACAACAAATTAAACGATCGAGTTTCATGGTTTGATAAACGCAACAAATGTAGAAAGGCAAGATTTCCTAACTGGTAGACTTCATCTTCGCAGTTTCACTATTGTTCACAAAGGCTGCCTAATTTTGCGTCAATGTTATTTCCAATATCCCAAAAGCTACATATGGTATGCTTATATCATAAGATACCTTTTAAATATGTTGGGTGTATACTTGCACCCACCTAAAGGTATACAAATACTATACATAGCTTGGGATGCCAATGATCCTGAGACTTGAGTAATGTTCATAAAGTTTCAATTTCTAATAATGGTGATATCTTTGACTGTTCTCCCACGTGGTGCATCTTGGAATAGGTGTACCCAATGACCTAAACGGAGACTGAAAGCACGGTGGTATAACTGGACTTCTGCTTATATATATATTACTTTTATTTATTTTTACGAAAAACAGCAGTAGACATTTTAGAAAAACCAAACGTGGGCCTGCATTTAGTGCCGTTGGTGGGATTGGAACCCAGACCCACTCAAGCCCAAGTTAAGCGTTGTACCACTAGGACATCCCAGCACATAATAATCTTACAATTTGAATAATGCATTTAGTCTCAACTGCCATTGATATTAATAATTTTGTTTCTGTACATCTATGTGATGTATCCTGAATTTAAAATAACATGAATCAGGAGTTGAATGTAGAGTGATATAACTAAGCTTTCGCTTTAGTAAATAAATGCAATTATACACTTAAGATAAAAGCCACACATACTAATTGATAATGCAAACAAAAAACCTACTAATAACAGTAAAAATAAGTGTTTAGATCAAAAGAGTACAAACAGAGATCGTTGGAGGGGTTTAACTCGGAATGTAATCAACATTTAATGTCAGCACACCTCAAGTGTCGTTCTTTGAGTACACACTACAAAAGTTGACGTTTTTACAGACGCTTTGGTTTTTTTGGACTACCCTGAGTGACAATAACCGGTGGAGGATGTTTATCCCCAATGATGATGATGAAAAGAGTACCGTAAGAAATCTACTCAATTTAACTTGTGACTATTTTAAAAAGTAAATTAAAATCCAATTTCTAACATAAACACAGAAATTTAGCATTGCAATTGGTAACATTTATTTTAATGTCCAAATGTTTAAAATCAGTATTAAAACCTATTTAAATTATTATAGCATTTTCATTTTTTTGTTGCACTATTACTAATAGCTAATAAATAATATATTCTGTCCCACACCAAATTATATAACTTAAAAGTATATTTATTTAACAAAAAGAAACAATATGGAACATTTATACAATCAAACTAACCATGGCTTTACGAAACCATGTTTCACGATTGTGACATAATTGCACACAATCCCTTGAATAAATCGGTTCATTGTGAAAAAATCCCAAAGGTACAGCATCGGGTGGATGAATAACTTGATATTTCAACAAATGCCTTCGCAAAACATACAAAGGATGATTTTTAAAATGATGCATTTTATCTGGAAGCGGTTTATTCAACAATTTTTGACGTATTCCATCTTGATCCAATCGATCCCTTTCAACTAATATTGGAGCTTCTTCGGTTGAACATAAAGAACCATGATTTAGAGCGTCTTTATTCATGTATGTTTTTTGAAGTTTTAAAAAATGAGCCCATCGTTCGTTAGATAATCGAGCAGGTACTGATTGAATAGACCAATCTAAATCATAACGCGCACTTAAATCTATCGGGCTTCGATCAATATACGAAAACATCAACTCGGAATTCAATGTTGACTGAGTAGTACAATAGCCAATTGTATATAGCATAGTCTTATGATATGCATAGGGTAAATACCCAATAGAACCATTAGGTGAAGTAAACGAATCAACACAAATCCATTCGTTTTGAAATGGTAAAAACACTTCAGCAAATACGAAAAATCTTAATTCTCTATCATTTCCAACATTCGGATTAATAATGTCACGAGCATTATTTGACGATGAACGTTTACTCAAATCTCTTTTAATTGTATTTTGTTTGACACATGTTTTTGTTATCTTGGGTGGGGTTAAAGGGATGGGATTTAATCCAATCACAAGTTTGACATCGAATCCCAAACATCTTAAAGCACTTATAAATAAAATAATGCAATCTGTCTTATCCATTACTCGTGGCGTGGATAAACATGAATCAAATTGAAATTCAGAACCTTCACGGCTTAGTATAGATAAGAGACAGTTGGATAAATGATCTTCAGTCCATTGAGATATTTTCAGTATCTCCCTATTTGAGTCATTCCAAATTGAATTAGTTTTGTGCAAAAGTGATAAACCCACAGATTGATTCACTAAATTATCACAACGTCGATTAAGAAATCTTCCATAAGCTAAAAAACAAAGTACATGGATTGTGTGCATTATCCTATATTTCTTAGATAATTCACGTGACAATGCTAAACGTTTTAATTGTTCTTCAGTTTTACATAACACTGATTTGTTGGATTTCGCAGGAAGTTTAATTGTTAAAGATGTATCCATAGCATTTTGATTGGTAGTAAAAGATTTATCGTCATTTTCACAATTGACTAAAAGTTTTTGCATAAAATCCAGTTCGTTCACAATTACTTTCTGAGAATATTCTTTATTATTCTCTATACTATCGTTAACATCTTCCCAGTCTTCACTACCAACTGAATCTGAGTCGTTCGTATGCAAAGAAATGTTTTTCAGTTTAGAATTATTTGGATTTTTTATCTTCAAGCATTTCTTTTTGGCTTTTGATTGTTCAGATGTATTTTTGATTTTAGTATTAACACCAGTGGAAACAAAATGATTCAAGCTATTTTCAGATTTATCGGAAGCACATGCTTCAGAATTTGTATTTTCACCAAAATCAAAATCTTTTTCAGGTACGTACAAAGAATCTTCACAATCTTTGTGCTTTAATTTATAATTCAATAAACGTAAACGAGATGAACAACGTCTAGTTTCATTAAATGTAAATGCATTATTTCCGGTAGCTACAAAATCGACATTTTCTTTCTCGTGTTCGCTTTGTTTTAAACAAATATCCATTTCTAAATCCTTAAAAACCTCTTTTCAAAACTAATTGACTGTAATTTCGATAAATTTTTGGTATCTTTGAGAGATATTGCAGAACACGCAAACTTCAATAACAACTTAATACCTTAAAATACTGCAGCTAAAATTAAGAATTAAAAGTTTATTTATTTTAAATAATAATTTAAATAGAATGAAATATTAACCATATTTAACCATTTTATGCTTAAATATTTAACCACAATATGTGAGGGATTCTAATGATCCTAAGGATTTTAGTAATGCATATAAAGTCTCGATTTCTAATGATGGTGATATTCCTGAGTGTTCATCCCCCATATGGTACATCCTGGACTAGGTGCCCATATACATCTAGGCTAATAACAGCAAGGACCGAGTGCACAGCGGTATAATTGGGTGGTGCAAACAAACATCCAGGATACATAAACAATATCCTAAGTTATACGTATACCATATATAGCCGTTTGGCTAAGGAAGATAACCCAGACAATAAAAATCAGGCGGCTTCTTCAATCTTTGCGAACAGTGGCGACGTCACAAGGATGCAGTCTACGAGCAAAGAAACTTCGCTATTCTTCTACGTTTCTTACGCTTAACAAGTTATCAAAGTTAATCGTTTATATTACGCATAGATATAGAAAATAATAAAAGAGGTGATCGCGCCACTAACCAAAATGAACGTATTTGTAAACGTTATAATCAATTCTTAGTTATTAAACTATTATAATTACCGTAATCATGAACTTAAAAAAATTAAAAATTAAAAAAATAACAAAACAATTAATTAACATTTTATCAATACAAGCGCTCTATGTAAAATTATTTTACATGCCAAAAACATATTAAGATGTTTTTAAAGTAATCTTGCTAAAACATTCCTGTTCTTAAAATTAACAGAAAGCATTTTCCACTTAAATATTTATAATAAAATAATCCATCAAATATACTTCTTAACAATGTAATTTGTAATAAATAGAAAATACTATTAAACTTAATAACGATATATGTAGGGCATTGAATATAAAACATATCCGATACACACTACATAAATTTCAAATTATTCTTTAACATATATAATAATTTGTAAACATTACCATAAAATTAATAAAAATTACCAAAACTGTCGACAAAAGAATATAATTCAACAAATGCACAACAACAGGATTAGCCAACCAGCAAATTTTGGAATTAACAACTTTATTACTACCTATAAAATAAACCATTAAAACAAACTTTATTTATTTTAATAAAAAACTATATTGTTACTTAAATGTTATTGTTTTATTTTTAAATTACTAAATTAAACAAATTAAACACATTACATTTTTTTGAATCCGTACGATACGCTGCGTGTCGTGCGCTCAAAAGTTGCTTATTGTTGTTGCGCTTGCAATAGTGTTTCGTGTTTACGTGTTTTTTTTTGGAGTTATTTGCCTAGTTTTTTTGGGTATCGTTTTGTGTTTTTGTGTATAATTGTGCAATTTTTAATTGCCTATTTGTGTTCAAGCCCATTTGTATGTGGCGTGCTTGATCATTCATTGTTTTTACTCTTTAATTCCGATTATCACACTGCTTTGCGTGTGATACTTTATTTTTATTACATTTTAGAAACTTTCGATCTATCAATGAAAGTTTTTTAGACAGCGATTTGTAGCCGTCGTGGTTGTAGTAAGTCCGTAAAGACTGGTATGCTTTGTTCTAGGTGCAACACCTGGTTCCATGAAAACTGTACCGGTCTCTCGGAGTGTATTTACAACGAATTGGTAACTAATGAGGTGGATTTTAATTGCATAAATTGTATTTGGAAATCTAACTCTTCCCTCGTCGCCCACCCCCATGTTATCCCCAAGCCTGACCGTAAAACTGATACCAAACTCGACCTCATAATAGAGCTACTTAACGAAGTTAAACTCGGTAACACTAACATCAGCGAATCTATCAAAGATTTATCCGAGTCTCAATTTACCCTACAGGTTCAATCCAACAAGCACTCAAATGAAATCTCCCAACTCAAAGTCTCAATTGCGGCCCTCCCATCCGCTCTTAAGAGAGTCTCTCCCTCTCCAGTCACCAAGGCTGCTCTCAGAATTTCACAGGAGGAAATTTTATCCGCAGCTAAACAATTTACTGCTGATAAAAGAAGGGAAAATAATCTAATAGTTAGGGAATTCCCGATACTGCGACTAATTTCAAAAAGATTGTTTCAGAGATAATTAAGACGTGCCACCCCAGCCCATTGATTTTAAGGCCACGCGCATGTCTTGTAAAAGGAAACTTCCTTTCCCCCTATAATCGTCTCTTTCAAATCCTCCGACATTGCTTCTGAAATTCTTAGTAGTTGGACGGATGTTAAGTCTCGTTTCCCGGATATCCGGGTGCATATAGATCATGCCAGTAGTGATAGGACCAATAAACCTCTAGTATTGCCTAGATCCATTTGTCCGAAACTATCGGCTATTCCCTTAGTGCAACTAACTCCATTGACTTCAGATGAATGCCCCCAGGATTTTCCATCAACGCCCCGGAGCCAAGTCCATTTTCTCCATCGAATAAAAAGAATAGGACCCATTCTTCCACCAATACCTCCCCCTAAAAGTATATTATACTAATGCTTGCAGTCTTTATAATAAACTCAGTGAGTTAAGTCTATTAGCTCTGACTGCTAAGCCGCATTTAATTGGCATTACTGAAACCTGGCTATCGGAAGATGTTCTCGATAACGAATTGCTAATCCAAGGCTATAGCATCATCCGGTCGGATTCAAAGCGATCTAGATGTGGTGGCTGTCTTTTTTATATTTACGATAGCCTAACCTATACCCTTCTACCTCCCTCAGCCTCTACTAATCTAGGCTTTGATCTCCTCTCTCTATCTCTATTTTTCTCTCATCTGGCGACCACGCTAGATTTTCTATCCTTTATAGACCCCTTCCCTCTCTGAAGCCTCAAATTCTACTTTATTGCAAGAACTCCAGTCAGTTTGCAACTCCTCCCATAAGTTTCAAGTGTTGATGGGCGATTTTAATGCCCCTACCATCACTTGGGATACCCTGTCCAGTCATGGTAACCCCTTTGACTCTAACTTTCTCCAATTCTGCATTGAAAATGCCCTTTTTCAAAAGGTTTCCTCTACCACTAGGCATAGAACGGGCTGCAGCTCTTCCTGCTTAGACTTAGTTCTCACCAATTTCTCTCATGTAATTGACTACGTCTCCACTCTGCCTCCATTAGGTAAGAGTGATCACTCCGTCTTGGCTTTTAAAGTCTATCTCCCTAATTCAGCCCACATCGCCAACCCTCGTTCAGCGCTTATTCCGGATTTCAGTAATGCTAACTTTGAAGGTTTAAGGAACTATTTTAAAGGTTTTAAATGGGTTTATTCCTCTTCCGACGAGGTAGACAATTTTTGCGAATATTTCTCCAACACCATCAAGTCGGGAGTTAAACTTTTTGTCCCCCTCAGAGCGCCTTCCCGACCGTCGAATAAGATCCCGCAACGTTTCATTAGACTCATTAAACTCCGTAATCGCGAGTTCTATAAGTGGAAATCAACCAACCTCCCCTGTTTTTATTATCAATACCTCGATTTACGTAATAAATGTGCTTGCAGCCTTTCCAGGCTCAAACATCGCAGAATTAATAGCATCCTTATTAAAGCTAAGACAGATAAGAGTTTGCTATTCAAATTCATTAAGAATAAACGAGGGAACCCAAATTCTCTTCCACAACTTAAGGATTCTCACGGGTCTCCTCTTCCCTTGCCTGAAGTCTGTAACACCTTCAGCCAATACTTTCAATCCGTCTTCAATACGGATTTCGTTGGTAACCCTACCACCAGTCCCTCTCTTTTATCCGGTTCTCCCCTCATCACCCCGGAGATTGTCCGCAATCTTCTTCTCAAATTAAAATCTTCCTCTAGAGGCTCAGATGAAATATACCCGAGAGTCCTCAGATAATGTGCTGCTGAGACAGCTCCTGCTCTTGCGTATTTGTTTAACCTTTCCCTAAAACAAGGCAAGGTCCCTTCAGTTTGGAAATTAGCTTACATAAGGCCGATCCTTAAAGCTGGATGTAGATTTAAGGCTGAGAGCTACAGACTTATTAGCATTTTGTCTGCTCCCAGTAAAATTATGGAAAAAATAATTAAGTCTCACCTAATAAATTTTATAGTCAATAATAACCTCATTAACCCTTCTCAGCATGGATTTATGCCTTCTAAATCCTGCCTCACTAATCTACTAAGATTTACCAATAGTATCACTAGAATGCTGGAGTATTCTCATTCGATTGATGTCATCTACTTTGATTTCTGCAAAGCATTTGATAAAGTACCCCACTCAGCATTATTGAATAAATTGAGAGCCTTTGGGATTAGCCCGCTTCTCCTCGATTGGATAACGGACTTTCTCTCCAATCGGCAATTAAGCGTAAGATTAGGTGATATTACTTCCGCTGCTGTAAACATTACCTCAGGTGTCCCTCAAGGATCCGTCCTTGGTCCTTTATTATTTATTATTTATATCAATGACCTACCTGCTGTTGTTCGTTCTGACATCTTGTTATATGCTGATGATGTCAAGATTTGGAATACCAATCCTAAACAACTTCAACTCGATATTTTAAGTATCTACAATTGGTCTATAGCAAATGCGCTTCCTCTGAATTTTTCCAAGTGTAATTACTTCTCCCTTGGTAAATATTCAGGCAATACATTTAGAGCGCCAGATTCTTCCCCCATCATTCGAGTTAATTTAATCAAGGATCTAGGGGTTACATTTAATCAATCCCTAAACTTTTCAACGCATCACAGGATAGCAGCCTCCAAGGGGTTCCAACTCACCACGTTCTTTAAACGTAATCTCGGGAACGTCCCGGTGAGTTGTACACGGTTACTCTACCAACTTTACATTAGACCCCACTTAGAATATTGTATCCAAGTTACATCCCCCTACCTAAAAGCGGATATTAAGATTTTAGATAAAGTACAGCGTAGGTTCACAAAGACCTCTAGGCAGCTCAAGAACGTTAGCTATACAAACCGATTAAAATCTCTCAAACTCTTTCCATTGCAAAATAGGAGGCTCCGGGACAATCTCATCTTAGTTTATAAATTATTAAGGTTAGATGGTGCCGAACTCTCTTTTATACTCGCGAACGATTCTCGAAGGGGGCACCTTTTAAGTTATCCAAACCTAGAGTAAGATCCCGGTTACGTTTAAACCATTTCTCGTATAAGGTTATTTCCGCGTGGAATCTTCTACCTAGCCATGTTGTTTCAGCTCCTTCCATCGACTCCTTCAAATCAGCGTATGACAACTATTTTCTCCATGAATATATTTAATTTCATAATTCTGTTTTTACAGCTTTATTATATTTATATACATAATCTTTGAGATTTATTTTGCCGATATTTGATATTTTGAACCGAGTACAAAAAGGAGTTTCCTCCTACATAACTCGTGATTTTACCTGATTACCTGATTTAAATAAAATCAAAAAAACCGTTTTTAGTATCTTTAAAATCTATCGACATCAGGTTACAGGTTACAGGTTGATACACGAGTTGAGTACGAGGAAAACTCCTTTTGATACTTGGTTCTATTTATTAATGATGTTAGTAAGATTCACGGGGAAATATGAAATGGATGATGAGGTAAAGGGGGATTAGTCACAGAAAAAAAAATTGAATTCAAGACAAATTCAAGGTAAATAGTGGAAATTAACAATTATAAAAAATGAGTAAAAATTAAAAATATACTAAAGTAATAATAAAATAAGTTACGTATTACAATGCAAAAACACTGCAATAATCTTCAAAAACGAAAAGAGAAAATAATTAATAACGCTCCAATAGACGTTGACTCCAAAACGACATTATTTTTATGTACAAATTATTAAGCTGTAAAAACTACTAGTAGGGGATAGAACATATTGTATAAAAGCATGTTTAATACTGAAATTTTATAAATTGGAATCAAAAATCTTGAGAAAACTAAGTAAATTCCAATTGATATAAAAAGCACTAAAATCATCCATAATAATAGAGTGCTGAAGAGATGAAGTAATAAAGTAGTACAGTTTTTAAATAAAAACTTTGTCAAATTAATTGGAGAGAGGAGGGGTTAATCGACACATTAGTACTAAAATGGATGGCAACATGAAAAAAAATTGTATTTATACAGAACAGAAACATAATAAAAAAATTAAGGCCATTTTTATATAGAAAAGGCAGTCACCGCATCTGCCTTTTTCAGAGTCTAGGCGCACAATATTGTAACCAAAAAGTGATATCTGATTATCTAAAATTTTACCTGTAAGTCAAGTCTCTGTGATGCCTATAAGAAGATAAGTATAACCAGAAACTAAAGCCTAGATTTTAAATAATTTATTAGCTAGAATTAAAGCATTAGTATAAAATATTTTTAGAGGGGTTAGGAGTGGGGAAATTTGTTTTAAACGGAACATTGCGGAGATGTGGGGGTGACTCCTGTGCGCCTGAAAAAAATCTTGACTAACGGAAATGAAATAATTATAATTTAAATTAAACGGGGTTACTTTAACTAAAAAAAAAGTAATGTAACTCGTAACGTATCTTTAGATCTTAAAGCTTCAAGCTGTTCGTGCGAGAGATCCGTTGTTAGTCTGAACCCTGGATACTGGCAACAGATGATACGCCAATTATAGATGAGTTCCTCTACAATAGATAGAGAACCTCAACAACGGGGGATGACTGAGTGTTAGAGTTTACAAAAAATGCAAAAAATTTTAAAATTAGATGCAGCTAGAGAACAATTCTTCACTATGTCACTGACTAACTCCCTGATATTAAGAACGGGCTGGGGGTATCCCTTTTATAATTACCTTGGAAGCCCTTTTAGCATCAATAACAAACTGCTTTGCAATTAATAAATATTTTTTTCATAAAACATTAAAAATTATTATTTTATTAATTTTTATTTTTAATTCCAATTTTTTCTATTGTTGTGCATTTAAACAATTTTAACATTATTTGAACTTTGTTTTAACGAGCATCTCTTTTTGTATTTGAATTTATTTAGTGTTATTGTGACTGTAGTTTTGTGAGTATTGTCACGTCCTATTTTTCCTGTTGGTAAACAGTATCGGTATGTAAATTTAAATTATTTTGTAATAATAAATTACAGAACGATAATTTAGATCACACAAGAGCTTTTTCATTGAAATCAGATAGAATGCTGATAATTATCTATATCAAATTAAATTAAAGGAAATCAGGGCCAAGATCTCAATAACATTTTACATCCACATTTTCAAGTTAAAGAACCTAGGGTTTATTGACGGTTAAAACACCCCTCCCTCAGCTTTTTTAAATCCTCTTACAACTATCAAATTATACATAATTTTATATCTATTATTTTAATTTTATTTTTTCTGTTTTTTTTTAAACCCCCGATCTCTTGTTCCATTTAATCCCCCAATATTTTGATTATTTAAAACCTAGAATCAAAAGGAGTTTCTTGTAGCCAACTAGTGTATTCAACTATAACCTGTATTTTATATGTTCTTGCAGTTAAAAAATGCATGTAATAAAAATTTATTATATTTTTAAAATTTAAAAATATAACTTTTAGTTATTGCATTTAAAAATGCTGTTTTGAAATATACAAATCGTACATTATCTAAAAAAATTTTAATTTAAAATTATACATTAAAAATGTGCTTAAAATACACTTCCTTTATGTTTAACAAAAACTGCAATATATTAATAATTAAATTATTACAAAATTTATTGTTTTTTTATTATTTTGTACAAGTTACAAGATTTCATATTTGTGCATAATTTTTAATGTTGCTTTATAGATAATCGTTAATTTATTTTTCAATATTTTTATTTTTTCCACATTTTTAACATTTCAGTAATTAGAATGTCTTAATACATGTTTATATAATTAAATTATTAAGTTTGTGATTTAATTACTAACATGATAATTAATAACAATATTTATTTTCTATTTTTACCAAAAAAGTTAAAAAATTAAAACTTTATTTCTTATATTTTTATGCAATACTTTGTATATGTTATATATATATATATATATATATATATAAATTTAACAAAACATTTTGTATAAAATGGTTGGTTTTAATGTTTTTATTTTGTTTTTACTAATTAAATGCTTTAAGTAAAACATTTTTAGAAGGTGGATATTTAGAGGAATCAAACAGGTACCTGTATTTACATGCATGTAATTTTATATTTATATTAATATAAAACGTATTTGTAATATAATATATCTACAACATTACTGTACTTACAAACGCTTTTATTATCAATTTGTTTTTGGTTTAGTAGCAAATAACTTTACTCAAATAAAGTTTATCAAACATTTATCAAAATGCTAACTGACAAATGTAAAATATATTTTATGAATAAATTAATATTTTTGACATTTGGTTTTACAATGCAATATTAATGCAAATACAAAAATTTTTAAACTTATAATAAAATATATAAAATTAACATAAATTTAATAACAATATTTATTAAAACAATACACTATTAACAGACAAAAAGTAATGCTATATAATACTTATAAATGATAAAAAATAACAATATTAAAAATTATATAATCCGTTTAAAGTTAACCGTTTTATGTTGTCGAAATCAAATAATTTTGTAAAAGATATTTACCGTAAAACGTCCAAAGCAGTGGCAATAAGAAGGTACAAATAAATAACAGTAAATTTATATGCTACTCTATTGAAATTTTTAAAATAACATTTTGCATTTAAATATTAAAAGAATTTTGTTTCTAGTATTTAACAATAGCCTTTTTAAAAATTATTATTATTATTAAACAAAGTTTACTAAAAATGTGTAATTTAATGCAATTTGTGTTTGTTGCTAGATGAGTAGTTTTAGAAAATAGTAAATATTAATATATGTTTTAATTTGAATGCGTTGTGGATGTGAACAAAGACAAGTTAATTTATATTTGTCTGGTTTTCTATTTTCTAGAACATTGTATAACATCTATTATTGTAAACGTGAAATTTTTATTAAATTATATCATCAACAAAACCGTTATTTTTTATTGTAAATTTGGCATCAACAATTCGCAATTTATTAATTTAATATTTATATATATAATTTTTACACATTTTTTTAAATACTGACTAGGTTCATTTGACAAATTAAATTTATATACTTAACCAATATAATTTAGGTATTTGTTAACAGAATAAATATTTATACATTGTGAAATTTCCAATTTTCAACATTCAGTTAATTGATTTATAAATTATTTGTATTAAATAGCATAATATTAGAAAATACGTAGTAAGAAGCCGAAGTGTATTTATCAACAAATATTAAAAAATAATAAAATTCGGCATCAACATTGAATTTAATTAACAAATAATAATATAAATAATAATTGTTTATTTAAATAAGAAACTAAAGCAATTAACAATAACTATTAGTGTTAATTTACAAATTGTTTGCAATTTAATAATATATATTTATAATTTAAATAATTTAGTAAATTAATTTTTTGTGGAAAACAGGTTACAACAGTATTAAAAATAATATATAGTTTTAGTTGTCTATTTAATTGTTGTCTATTTACTTTAAATTATTAACAACTTTTGTTTTTTAACATTAAAATATTTAATCACAACCGTATAGCAAAAAATATAAATTGTAAGTATACATTAAATTAGGAAACTTGAAAATATTTTAAAATGTACAGAATTCTTTACTACACAAGTTTTATTTTATTTTAGTCTAGAAAGCGAATACTAATTAGTATTAGTTTTAAAAGAATTAATTGTGAATTGTAAAAATATTATAAACTTGTAAAATAATCTTTATTTCCTTAAAAATATAAAGAAAAATGAAATAAAAGTGCTAACATAACCAAATTAATTAATAACAATATTAAATAATAAAAAACCTAAAAATTAAACCAAAAATATTTATTATTTATACAATTTTATATTGTTTACACACAATAATGTTTTATAAAATAGGTTTGCATTAAAAGCTTTTAACAGTAAAACAATTTGTTATAAACTTATTTAAATATTTTCTTGTTAAACAAAGGTTTTTTTATGCCTATCTAGTTCTGTTTATTATAAACTAAATTATTCCAAACTCTGGAAAACTACAATTAACAAAAATTTATACATAATTGTTTTTTAAGGTTTACAACTATTCTTTTTAATATCATAAACAACATTTTTAAACAAATAAATCGAGTTATGTAAAAAGCAGCACATTATTAATTGAATAAATTCTTGTTAAAACATTTAAAAATATATTTCAATCCATAAAATTGAAATCTACAATTTGATACAACAAAAAATTGCAGCTATTAATATGTTCTGTTAAAGACTGTAAGTAGTTTTATTGATACATTTTAAGTAAATAAAATTGTCTATATTTAATTTTAAATGTTGTTTAAATTCAAATGTGCTTTATAATAAATTTGAATTTTTGGTGAACAATACTATACATATAAACAAATTTATTTTTAATTTGTTTAAAAATATTTTAATTTTTTATTATAATTCATAAATTTTCTCTATAATATATATATATATATATATATATATATATATATATATATATATATATTATATATATACATAAATATATATCATGCAGAATAAACTTATAAATCTTACATTTATGCTTAATTTAAACAGTTATGTTTCGGCTTAGTGGAAATTATATTTAATCAACTGCTTTTCGTTTGGTACACAATAAGACTATAATAGTAAAAAACAAATAATTTTTAAATGTTTATAATTTATCTCAACAAACGTTTATTTGTTTGTTTGGTTGTGACTGTTTGAATGTTTTGCGGGAATTATTTTGTAGTAAGTGGACATTGTAGGAAAACCGAACGTAAGCCCTTATTTATTGGTAGCGGTGGCACTCAAACCCATATTTATCTAACTTCAAATTCAGCGCTGTACATCTAGACCACCTTGGCACCAAAACGTTTCTAAAGTTAATTATATACAAATTTTATGTAATACTTTCAAATTATTTTGTCAAAACCAATATTTAAAAATATGTTTTAATACAAAAAGCATTATTGAAAAGGTCATGCAATTTAATTTTAAAATATTTTATTTAACATTAAATTTGATTAATAAATTACTTGTTGTTATATTGACTTAACCTATATAAATGAAAGTTAAATATAAATAAAATAAATTTATTTAATACGAACAAAAGGTTTGTTTAAGGACATGTGGCATAACGTTTCATAAAAATTATTATTACAAATGTTAACATAAATGAGTTAATAAAAAAATAAAAAAAGTTTATATTCTTTAATTTTTTTATTTATTTTTACTATCCTGAAGCTTTACAGGAAACAGTTTTCAGCAGTGAATATTTTATTAAAGCCAAACGTAGGCCCGCATTTAGTACCGGTAGTGGGATTCGAACCTATGCACACCCAGGTCTAAGTCGAGCGCTGTACTGCTATATCACCTATATAACAATTAGTGGATATTGTAAAATAGTAACCATTTAGTAAAAATTGTCTGTTGTTCAATACACAGAACATTTTTGTTGTTAAAATATTTTGTATGGAACACTTCAACAAGTAAACAGAGAGCAACTAAATTAAAATGGGTTTTTAATGATGATGATAATGATTATATCTACGAAATTCAACAAATTTTTACTAGTTTAAGTGAATGAGATATTACCTATTTTAATAAACATTTTTCATTTCTATTGATTGAATGCTTGACGGAAAATTATTTGCAGCAAGTGGATATTTAGCGAAACCAAAAATAGATCCAAATTTAGTGTTGGTGGTAAAAGTCAACCCATACTTATCCAACTTATAATTTTGTACTTTTGTCATCTCTACAACTTGAGCGTAATTTTTTGTTCAAAGTTTAATAAGTCCAATGTCTACAATATTATTATTATTATTATTAATAGTAATAATAATAATGGTAAGAATAGTAATAATAACAATAATAATAATAGTAATAGTAATAATAGTAATAATAGTAATAATAGTAATAATAGTAATAATAGTAATACCACTACTACTACTACTACTACTACTACTACTACCACTACTACTACTACTACTACTACTACTACTACTACTACTACTAATATTAATAATAAAATAATAATAATAATTTAAGAAAGCCTCTAATAACTTAAAAACACGTGAATCTGTTTATATTCTGTGTGCACAAAATTAATCTGTAACTTCGATAAAATTAGCTTGGACTTAACATAGGCGTTTTTTTAACAATTAGTAAGTAACTTTAGAAGCTAAGCTATAATTATGCTAAATGTTATTTTTAACAAAGTATTTAAACAAATATTAACAAAAAAAATTTTTTTTAATTAACAAATATTTTCGTAATTTGGAAAAATATAATATGACTATATAAATACATGAATATAAATATATCCATATGTTCTAAAGGAGTATATTAATGCCAATATGTTTACAAAACGCAAATACTAAACTATGATGGAGTGGCTTAATAAACATCAATACAAAAAGGAAAGATGGTGATTATGATGATATTGATGTTGAAAGTACACAAATACAATTGATTATTTGTTCGATTAAAAATATTTGCATTACTTAAGTTTATATATAAACAACATATACTAACTTAAAATATTGATAGCAACACGGAAATACTTAAGTTTAATCTGAAGTTAATATTTAAATTAGAAAATGTAAAAAACGATTGCATTTTTAAAGATAATAATATTTTTCTGCTTTTTGCATTCTAGATAAATAAACATTATAGTTATTATAAATTTTCTTATCTTAATTGTGTGTATTGCTTTACTATTTCACTTTATATATATATATGTCACACTTTTTGCATAAAAGTGATTATTCAACTAAAACCTCTCTAGCAACTACATAGCATACATGAGAAACGTCACTTCAATTATAAAATATACAATACTATATAACAATTGAAAAAAACTATAATTATATATACATATACATTGTAAGTAATAAAAAATTCCTTAAAATATTAACTGGTGCAAAATCAAAAACAGAGTAAAATAATTAACACGATTTATTACGTCAACTATTAATAAAATGTGCAATTTTTTCAGTTACCAAATGATTAAAAACATTACAGTGTTTAAAAAATTCAATAGTTTATGTGATCGCCATTCTTTTGAACAACTTGATCTAGGCGTTTTGGAATGCTGTCGATGAGAGTGTTGATATATTCTTGTTTCATCTCACATTGAACAACAAACCGAATGCGTTCACATAAATCCTTAATTTTAGTATGTTTTATTAATGTTGCGCTTTAGCATACTGTCCGGGCTGTTAGATGACAATTGAGTGAAGGATAGCTGTTTTGATTTTAGCCCCTCTACTGTCTAAATGTAAATATAAAACAAATAAAATGAACTTAGATAAATATGACTTTACCTTTTTGGACGTATGACATGGAGCATTGTCCTGAAAAACAGTAGTAACCCTCGTGTAAGTGTATTGCATTTCATAATGAAAAACATTCTTCATAACTGAAACAAATTTTTCACTATTTAAGGTACCAGATCTAATTCTCCATTTGATAGGTTGATTATACTTAATACCAAACCAACACATTACTTGTCGAGGGTGGGCTTTCTTTCTAACAACCGGGAGTGAATATTTTTGAAAACTTGTCCCACACAACACTTTGTTTTTAAAGCCAAATGGTTTGCCCCGAATCATTGTTTTATCGGCAAAGTATACGGAAACCTAATAACGCAAGTGTCGTTCACTACACTGTTTACAAAAGGTTAATTTATCATCCTTCTGTTATTTAGTAATAAATGGCCTAACATTTGGTGATTGAAGCGTTAAACCAGATTCAATTGCTCTGTTTCTTATTGTGAAATAAGTAAAATTGTTTAAACTATTTTTTTAGTTTTTGAAATAGGTTTATAATATATTTTTTTAATTCTATAACGATTTTCTGATCATCTGTAGTAGTCGTTACACGTTTTCTTCCAACATTATCATGATTTCGTGATTTTTAACTGTTAATAATCCGATAAATTGTTGAAAGGTTGTCTGTATAAATCTGCCATTTTTTGGGTAAAATTCCTTCATTTTTTAATTCTTTAATAACACGATTTTCATTTTCGGTAAGATAAAAACATTTTTTATCACTACTGTCTATTTGACAAACGATGCAATAGGAAAGTAAAATTAGCGTATCAGCGGAATCTCAAGGTTAAACGTAAATAATAAATTATTTGATTTGTGTTTAAATTTTTATTAAAATTTAAAAAAATATTTTTTATTACTTATATTTATATAGATTAGAATAATTAAATGTTTATTTTGATTATTATTATGACATCACAATCAGGGTAGATTTGGATGTGGGTTGAACAAATTTTAAGGATTAGTTATTGTTCATTTTTAATGAAATTAAGCACACAAAATAGTAATATTTTTTAAAGCATTGGGTTCCCTTTATAATTCCAAATAAAAATATAAGAAGGCGTAAACTGTGAAATGAATTCATTTCGTATATTCTTATCAGTCACAAACATATAATATTTTAGTATATATATACAAAAAAACAATGGATATCCACTAAAATTTATCGAATACCACGCCGAGCAATACGAAAATCCGGGTTTAAACGATGGTGAAAAGAAGCCGGCTTACCTAAAGTTACCATTTAAAGGAGATGACATATGAACCTCCTCAAAACCCGTATTAAAACAGCCATAAAAAGGACCTTTTTATCGATTCAACTAAGAATGCTGTTCACTACTAAAGGTCTCTCTTTGCCCAACACTAAAACAGCTAAAGACACATTTTCCGCCTCACATTGCATTTATTAGTTCACTTGCAGTTGCGGTGACAAATACATTGGTCGAACAATGCGTCGCTTATCTAATCGGGCTAAAGAACACATTCCAAACTGGATCAATAATAGGTCAAACGGAAGTGAACACTCATCCACATCCTCCATATTACATCACTTACTACAAACCAAACATTAAATCAACTTTAAAAATTGTTTTAAAGTGCTAATTACTTCTCCAGCTTCGAATATGTTGAATCCGTTTATATTCACACAGTGAAACATGCTTTGTATGCACAAAAACAGTTCATCACTACATTGAACTTACCTTGGTCGTAATGATTGTGTGTAAATGTTTGAGTTGTACTAATTTAAATGTTATCTGTAACCCCCACCTTTTTTGTATATATATACTAAAATGTTATATATTTGTGACTGACGAGAATATAGGAAGGGTCAGTATTTGTTCAATACAGCTTCTTCCTTTCCGAAAACCTGCTTGTTGTCCTCAAAGGTGTTTATCTACCGCATTACTTAAACGATTTAAAATTACTTTGCAAAACACCATACCAGGAAGAGACAATAAGGTTATTCCGCGCCAATTGTTGCAATTGTTCAAACTTCCTTTTTTGGGAAGAGTAACAATTACTACTTTCCGCCAATCATTTGGAACTTGTTCATTATGTCATATAACATTAAATAAATGAGCAAGCTCACTTGCTACAACATCACCTCTAAGTTCGAGTATCTCTGCAGTTATCTCATCAAGTCCTCCTGCCTTATTGTTTTTCAACCTATGAATTGCATAAATCACTTCAGTTACAGAAATGTCATCAATACATATTTCCGGATTTTGAGTCACATCCATATCATTATCATTATCAAAATTTATGAGAGTATTTGGCATGGGCTGATTTAGTACTTTTCCAAAATACGCTACCCATTTAGATGATTGCTCATCATTTGTTGGAATTAAACGACCATCTTGTCGTTTGATTGGAATATTGGTGTTCTTTCTAACTCCCGACAATTGTTTTACAATTTTATAGAGAGTCTTGGAATCATTTTTTGTTGCTGCTTTATCTACTTCTTTGCATTTGCTTTCTCACCAACCATTCTTATCTTTGTGGCAACTTTTTTAATCTACTTATCTAAAGTTCTTTATTTATCATTAAATATTTTCCAGATAACAGTATTGTTAGATTGATCTTTCTCTAATTTTGTTTTCCTTCTGAGATCAATTAGATTCCAGGAGACTGATAAAATTTATTGTTTCTTTGCAGAGCGACATCTTCTACTCAGCATATTTGCTGCACTGTCTGTAGTTGCTTTATGAAACAATTTCCATTGATTATCAGACTTTTCTAGCCCTTTTGAAATGTATTTTTTAAGGAACTGTAAAATTGATTTGAGATATCTGACTGTTTAATCTTCTCACACGAAAATGGATGTAGCTTTTTTGTGGTTTCTATTGTCTTTAATTTTAAAAGAAATTTTCCAACAACAAGATTGTAATCAGAACCAACATCTGCACCGCGATATGCACGTACATCTCGCAAATATTACTATTTTGTGTTAATACAAATGTAGTCAATGTCATTTGCTGTTTTTCCGTCAAGCGAAACCTACGTTGCCTTGTGCATATTTTTGTGAGCGAAATGACTGTTTAGCGTCAACAACCTATAACCATTATCATTTATGTTATCAGCATAGCCATGTGGTCTAACATTTGAGAAGTACCCAGATTTGTCTTTGTTTAATTTTGCATTAAAATAACCGATCAATATTTTGTTGTCTCTTCTTGGTACATCGTCCAACAAACTTTGTAATTGATCATAAAAGATATCTTTTTGGTTCTCCTCAATAGCCTCAGTAGTGGTACAATTGTTTCTTTTGCAAATTTGGTATTGAATCTGGCTGAAATGATACGGTGGCTCATTGGATTCCATCCAGTAGCATTTTTACTCAACATAATACCAACTCCATAAATATGATGTTCTTCATGTCCAGAATATGAAATTGATGTATCTCCACTCTTGAAATGACCTTGGCCTTTCCATCAGACCCAAAATCTCTAAGTTGTACTTTTTCATTTCTCGAAGGACTTGTTCTAACTATCCAGTACGAAAAAGTGTGTACATATTCCATATCTCAACACTGGTTAAGGTTTTGGAATTGAATATTCTGCAAATGGAAGATCGAGCCTCTTTTCGGCTTTCACTCAACGTTGTCATCTGTGCAACTCAGTCATGCAGATACATACAATCACTTTTTTTCCGTTGTTTGCAGGAATGGCGCCCTCTTATTGTTTCATTAACAGTATAAATTGTTTGCAGAATCCAGGTTGCTAACCTTGCACTCAAACCTTCCTCCTTTATCCAGGCTTGGGGTTGGCTCTATTAAACCATTTTTGGGTTTTTAGAATTGATTGATTAGAATTGTCAAATTAACTTGAATTAAAAATTTACTTGGTCTGAAGTCAACCAGGAGCACTGTACAGCTGTTTTATCTATATTTGGAATCATCAGTACGCTCTATCTGGTATCAAGTCAGCTCCTTTAACCAATGAGCTACGGGTGGTTAAACTTGACTCTGTAAATTTATTATTTACAGGGAATCTAATTGCCTAGTGTCTTCAAATATATATATATATATATATATATATATTTGTAATAAGCAGCAAGTACTGATTTAAAATATAATGATGTGTTAAATTTGAATTCATTTTCGTTACTATATATATATATATATATATATATATATATATATATATATATATATAACATATTCGTATGTTAAAACTTAATATTTAAAATAAATCAAATGCATAAAATTGAATGTTTGCATCTGCAGTCACATTAATCGATTTTGATTTTAATTCAAGTTGTAAAAGAAAATATTGAATTACCAGAATCTAAACCTTGATAAAATAAAAACTACTCAAAATAAAAATTAAATTAAATTGACTTTGTTTTTATTTAAGAGTCTTATATTCGTTTTTATTATAAGATTTGTGTTGTATTTAATTACTTTGTACTTACAAATACTTTACATTTTGTAATAATGTCTAATCCATATAATACAGATGCTGATAGCATTATTATTATTATTATTATTATTATTATTATTATTACTTTTTAGAAAAACTACTAATGTGCATAGGCATTACAGTGATTTGTTGCTGGAATATTATCTTAGTAAACAGGGTTTTTAATTTTACTATTGAACTTAAACATAATGCTAATTTCTTTGAACATGTCCACTTATTAAACCTATTTTAAATAAATAATTTATAAAAAATTTAAATAAATATTTGTAGGGATTATAATACACTTTTGGTTTACTATAAATTGTGTCTAGCAAACTGAACATATGTAATTGTGGTTTACTAAAAATGATACAATTTTAATTTAAATAATTGCGTAAAATGTAAATATAAAAGTAATTTAAGCAATTATTACAATCAAAGAACACAAAACATTTTTATAATTCAAATAAAATAAGGTTTAAATAAACTTTAACTGTTATTTTTTAGATTAATTGATTTTCTGATGTTTTTATTAAAAATATGTTACAATGTTTTTTTAATTTCTGTTGTTTTATAACACAATAATTTTTAAATTCCAGTTATGTTGTGTTGAATAATATGTATAAATATATATCATTTCGTCACGTTTAAACTTGAATCTATGTGCAAAATTAATTATTGTTTTTATGCGTTATTTTTTACATAAATAATAAGAAAGATGTAGGGTAAACAATAAATAATGGCTTATCTTATTTTTTTCTATGATTAGTTTCTAAAAATTGAAAAAAATTCTATTTTTTAAATGTATCCTTTATTGCCTGTACACGTTATTCAACTTAATAATATTCAAGTGGTATGCTTGTATTAATAAACTGATAATAATTGTGTTCATTCTTTGTGTTAATTTATTTGCTATATTTGTGTTCTAAACAAAATATAATTCTACGATAGCCGGTCCAAACCTTGGTTAAGAAAGGATGAGCTATTATCGCAAGATTAACAACTTGGCCTCTGTGAACAATTAATGTTTTTTAAAAAAAACAAGAAAAAGATACAATTCAATTAAACTACTGCAAATAAGTAAAGGCATTATAATTTCGATATCAAAATTTAGTAATATCTAAATAAGAATTCCATATTCAATGTGTAGAATCTTTAAAACCGAAAATTTAATATACAATTACATAGAACAATCTTGTTGCAAAAGGAATTTAGAACGAAAATCGGAAGGAAAGTGGATATAGCATTGTTAACTTGTTGAATTTTTACACGCTTATTTTTTAATTTCACTGTTTTAAATGTTTTTTAGAAAACATCTTCCAGCAGTTTTATTTTTGCAAACTCATTTATTGCCTGTAATAGGAAGCAGGCCCATGTCTATGCTGGTTCGAGTCGAGCTTTATACTGCAAGGCTACATATATGTATGTATATATAATATAAAGTTTAGACAAAATAAATCAAACACTTTACTTGATTACCATGTTAAAACGGAAATAAAAATAGTTAATTATATCAGGTTTAAATTTTATTAAATATAATGCTTCATAGAAATAATATGCAAACTAAAATTTAATCCATTATTTTAATAAGCTTACACTTACATGTAATTAAAATAAATTTATTTTTCAGATATAAAAATTAAAATTTATTTATTTATATTATGTTGAATGCATATAAGTTAAACCTTTGTTAAATTATAGCCTAGAGATAAAGTTGTACTTTAACACTGAACTATTTATCCTTTCTCAAAATGTTACCTTAAAAAGTGTTTAAAACACATTTCTCAATAATCTCATTTTTAATCTCTAAATAGAACTATTTTGAATTTATATTTAGGCATAATTTTTTTCGCATTTTACATTTAAAACGGAAATTTAAAAAATTACAATAATTTTAATTATTCACCATTTTTAATAACCTATATAAATTTTTTTTAAATAAAAAAAGTTTGTAACGTAGATTTTTAATTAAAACACAATTTTATTTAAGTTCTTATTTCTTGACAAAAAACAATTTTTACATTGCAAATATTTTACTTAATTAAACATATGGTTAATTGATAAACTCAATTACGACTTAATATTAAAAATAAGTATTGCAGTTACATTTATTGAAAAAATTCGCCAATAGGTATGTTATTGATTTTTAAGGTTTAATTTCCAGAAAATAAATAAAAATTTCTACTTTTGATAGCAATTTATGTATGCAAATAGCAGGCAATTCATAAAAGTCTGTACATATTAAAAACAATATTAATTTAAAAAAGTTTAAGTGACTAAGGATTGAAATTATATATATATATATATATATATATATATATATATATAATTAAAAAATTATCTTTACTTATATTTGTCAATGTACACCAATAAAATTTATATAAACATTTGTCCAATTAATGTAGAGTATTTTAGCCTAAGAGTATTTTACTTTAATTTTAACTGGCCTATTGACTGTAATCATTTTATTGATTGGTTAATGCCAATATCTTACCTTCAAAATAAAAAAAAGCTTTTATTAAATACAAAAAAATATATGTATATACATATATATATATATATATATTTATATATATATACGTTTAGATACAAGTAGATGTATAATTATAAGGATTACTCAAAGTAGACCGATTTGGTAACATTTATTTTAAAAGCAAATTTGTAAATACATATTGAAAAATGTACTTATTCAAATATCAGTTTATAAAACGCAATGAGTAATGATAACGAAAATATTGATGATAAAGTTGACGATGTTTTGCCCCATTTCAAATCCACTTTACATGCACATCGTGACTCTGTAAAATTGAAACATATGGATTTGACCAGTCAGCAACATCACCACCACCAACACTCAAACAATTTGGAAACACAAGAAGGCAAAAGTTTCAATCCAAACAAAAGTCGTCATTTCAATGAAAAATTTGGACTTCATTCGAAAGAAGACTCAAGTGTTGTGCTTCCGACAAACACCAACTGGCCTTTGTCCATTCCCGTTTATCATAAATTGCCTTCAAACACACCTAAATGGATTATTGCTATTTGTTGTGAATTGTGGCAACGGTTCGATGTAAAAACTAATAATGGGAAATTATCGGGCAAAGATTTGGTTGATTGTTTGACAAATGAAGTGCAACATGTGCGGCATATCGAAAGGGAAACGGCTTTGGGAATTGGGCAATTGTTGCTCAATGAAGGTGCCATTAAACAACAAAAATGCAATAATACTGAGGAAACATTATTTGAATTCATTGACCAATCCAATGTATTCTACGTATGCATCTGTCTAAAAACCTCCAGTGCAAAATTCAACCAAAATTTGAACACTTTCCATAATGAAAACGATGATGATGAAAATGGTGACGATGTGAATGATGATGATGACGACGATGTTAGTGATAAATTTAAATCAGGTCATTTGGATTATTTAAAAAAAGAAAACAAGTTTGACTTTTTAATCAATCGTCTAATTCAAATGGCACCAGAATATCTTATTCGCAAATCGTTACAAAAGTGTCCACTACAACGTACCAAAGAAGAATTGGCTTTGATTAACGAAGATCTTTTGCTTGTATCTTCGTTGGCGCAATTTTCACTTTCGGTAAGACAAGAATTGGGTAAATGTCTTCAATACGAATTTCATGCTGACAAACACAAGGCCGTATTTTATCAAGGCGATCAAGGAATGTCGTGGTACATTATTTATCGAGGTAGCGTATGGGTCCACGTTGAAGGTCAAGGTTATGTATGCAAGTTAAATGAAGGCGATGACTTTGGCAAATTAGCACTAATTTTTGACGGTCCTCGAGCAGCCAGTATAATTCTGGCCGAAGCCAATTGCCACTTTCTAAAAATAAACAAAAGCGATTACAAACGCATCTTGCTCAACGTTGAAGCGAATATGGTTAGACTGAAAAAAGACGATTCAGATGTGCTTATTTTGGAACGAGTTCCAGATGACGTACACAAGTCGCATAATAACAATGATAAAAATAATAATAATAATAATAATAATAATATTAATAATATTAATAACAATACCAATAATAATATCACACGCAATTTATTATTGCAAACGTCTAACGATGATAATAAATCTTACCTAAATTATGTAATAACGGCCGGAACTTTAAAACAAACCATTTATTATTTGTTAGACAATCATTTAAATGGATATGAATTTAAAATGAAATTGCTGCTTCAAGGTGATTTGTTGACTACACATTTGTGTGCCCAAATTGCTCCTTTCGATCTCAGCCAAATGTGGATTAATTTGTTTCTGACACTTGAATTGCACACGCCAAATGTAAACGAAGTATTTGAAATATTGCAAGAATATGGACCTATTACAAAGCAATTTGAAGTCGACACATTGACAAATAATTCCATCCGATATGGACGTCTTGTAGTTTTATTTTTTATATGGCGATTTATTGTAGGTCTCTACAATTTTTCCAATTTGAACAACATTGATAGCATTCTCAACGAGTATTGTTTATTTGTGCACAACTATTTAACTGTTACTCAATCACACAATTCAAATTTATCATCTACTCAAATTGACTTAGTTCATAATTTACAATTGTATTCGGAATGTTTGGACAAACTAATTTTGGACAATAACAAAATTGTGAAAATTCAAAACAATTGCAACGTGTTGCCAAAAAATTCCAAAATAAAATTGAAAAATAAATTTCCCTTCTCCGATTCAAGTAGAACCAATTGTGAATTGAAAACAAATCAATTGTCTTCTTCTTCATCATTTGCCAATTTCCAACGTTGCCGTAATTCGCTAACACGTCGTACAATTAGTGGATTTCATAAAGTTGCGCGCCCATTTATGGGACACGTGCAAACGTTGCCACATCATCTCGAAGAATCGCATCAAACAAATGATTTGATGTCCAATTTTGCAAATATTCGCATTGAAAATACGCTCAGTTTGATGTCGCAACAGGTTGGACTAAAATTTTTAAATTATCACTTGTCAAATAAAACCGGTTCAAGTCATTTAAAACCAAAGTCAAACGAGCATTCGGCGCTAATGGAATGTTTGTTTGGCTCTTGCATTTATCCACACTATTTGCCACTTTTAGCCAATCAGCATCAAATTAACATTTGGATATTTATTTCTGATATGCATCGTTCCATCAAACTAACTGTGCCTATTGAAGTTCAAGTGGGGAAATTAAAACAAATGATTGTAGACAAATACGAAAATTTGATAGAGAAATATTCTATCAAGGATTTGCGTCTGGTTGAAGTTTTGTCCAACGGCGAGTGGAATTTGTTTGGCGATCACGAGTGCGGAATTATGTTTGGACTGTCTCCCAATGGACGGCTGTTTTTAATTGCCGAACAAGGATTGAAAAACCTTCTTCCTTTGGCCGAACAACTAGCCGTATCGATGGATGCCCTGAAACAACTCGAGTACAACAAGTCAAACAAGCTGAGTCACGAATCAGTCGGTTCTCACTTTTTCTATCCACATTTGAATCTTATTGAAAAATATCAAAATAAATCGCAGTGCGACGTGATGATGAAATTGTTTAACGAATTCAATATCGAACATTTTACTAGCATCCTGACCTATTCTCACTTACAAATAGCTATTTGTATTCAACCGCGAGAATTGTTGGATTATATATTGGCTAATCACAATCACCCAAATCCAACGCCACATATCAAAGCTCTAATACGCCAATTTAGTATTTTACACTTGTGGACTATAACGCAAATTGTTACCCTAGATAACCTTACGCGAAGGGCAAATTTGATTCGTAAATTTATCAAGTTGGCCAACTGTCTAGTGTCTTGTCCATTTTACAATCTGTATGGATGTTTGGCCATTGTGTTGGGATTGCAAAACTTTGCCATATCGCGTTTGCACCAAACGTGGAATCGTGTCCCAAACCGTTGGCGTCGCCTATTCAACGACCGACTGCTACCACTCATTGACCCGTCCAAAAATCACCGGGCTGCCCGCGTTTGGGCACGTGCTTTGGGCTCACAATCACATTTGCCTTTTCTCGCCCTAATTCTCAAAGATTTGCGATTTGGCGAAGATGCCAATGACACGATGCACGTGATGAACAAAACGGTGCCAACTAATTCAAAACAAACGGATTTAATCAATTTCGAAAAAATGCGACTTATGGCTCAAAGTTTGAAATCGTGGATTCAAGCAATGAATCAGTTTGAATTTTTGCACCCATGTGCCAAGTGGTTTGGCATGGAATTTGGATGTGTCGATCGGTGGACTTCGCAGGTGGCATTTCAAAAGTTAACAAACGTTTGTCAAGAATATCAAATTTTTGTTCTCAAACAATTTGACTGCATTGACGATCCAAAAGTGCTTTATCAATTGTCACTCAAACTCGAGCCGAAAAAACCGAATGACATCAAAGTAATGCACGATTGAAAATAATATTTTGTATATGACATTATTTTTTGATATGCGTTTATTTATTCCCGTACCCGACAACAAGTCCATTATTGCATTTCAATTTTCGATTTTGTTTTGATTTGACAAAATAATTGCAACTGAACGATATAATTTGCATTTTATTTCTTATGTCCCCCTCTTTTTATCAATAAAATACAATACAAAATATTTACTTAAATAATTTTGATTACTACATATAAAATAATTTGTACATTTTGATTAATGTATTGTGCATTATATAAATTTAACTCGGATAAATATATGTATATGTACATTTTTTCTACATGAAATATTTTTATTTAAATAAAATAAATCACTTTAAAAAATTACGATAAAAGAATTTAAATTAAAAATATATAATTATGTTAATACTTAAGATATTATTAAATTTCATCAATTCTGTTTTTATCGAAAATAATTTTTAAGATTATTGTTTTAAAGAAATTTTAAGCAATTTGATTTAAAATAATAATGATTAAAATAAGATGAATGGGATAATTAATAATTTTTAAAGCTGTATGCTTACAAAAGTCATTAATCAATAATTTGAATTTTTTAGGGATTAAAACATCCTCGTACATGTTTGAAAAGGTTTTTAATACTTTAATACCCAAAATTAGTTTTAGAAATTAACAAAAATTTAAGTCTAAGTAATGATTATTATATATAATTTCTTAAATGTTTGAAAATGATTGTTTATCTATTTGTTATTTATTTACGTCTTTATCTATTTATATATATAAAATTAAGTTGTATGTTGTTTTGACTTTTTTGTTATAATTATTGATCACGGTTTAGTTGTATTTGTTGTAAAATGTTTGAATGCATAGTTTGAGTAGAAATAGCCAAAAGCACTGTTTTTATTGGGGGTAATTGTAGTCGCACAGGGAAGTTTCCAATTTCCAAAGTTAATCGTTTGCACAAAACATTTTTTAGAAGGTAAATGTTCAGGCAAAGATAAAGAATGGTTTACATTTACTACTGTTAGTGAAACTAAAATACATGTCTACAATTGTGTTGTTTGTTCCAAACGCGTCCTTGAATATAAATGACTTTTAAAAAATAAACAATGTTTTAGGAAAAAACAGATAAGGAAGCATTCTAAAAACAATAAAGCTAATAGTTTATTATAAAAATATTGATTTTTTTCTTCGTTTCATTAGCAGTATTTTCTGTTTAATTACTCTCAATAATTCAATTATTTTAAGTAAACAATTTATAAATATGAAATTGAAAAACAAAAATACTATTTATTTAATTATTATATGTATAAATAATATTTCAATACTTTAGTTGTTACTCATTATATAATTCAAATCTTTATGCTTTCTACCGAAAATAATATACGATAGCTGGCAAATTACATCTCATATTGTTTTTATTTGAAATTGTACAAACCAATCTGATGCATTAACATTTTAACTTTATCTAAGTTTCAAAATACTATTACAAAATACCAACGTTTATGCATTTAAGTTTTGTTTTATTTCTAGCTGTACCCATACTACATTTCATATAAAGCATAGAATACCCGTGATCTTGTTTATTACTAGTTTCAATAGTTTGAAACATAAACATTTTAATTATTTAGTCAATATATACAACAGAATTCAGTTTGAATTATTTGAATTTCACTGTAGAAAAGTTTAAACTGTGACTCCATTTTTTCTACTTTCAGCAATTTGTTACTATTTTTACATTGTTTTGAAAGGTAAACTACATTTTATATTACAAATTGTATTAAAACATAGAACAATTTTTTTTATTTACAGTTTTAATTATATTAGCTAATAATAGAATGTAAGTAATAATTAGACACACCTACATATTTTTTAATAATAATTATATGACAAAACGAAACATTATAATTGAATCAAATCTTTCGGTTGACATGTGTTGATTTTTTAATTGTAAAAATTATCCAAATTTACAAAATGCAGTTATACGTAAACTGTAAAAGTAAAATAGAAGTAATTTTATAATTTAACTCTATTAACAAGTTTTTTTAATAAATAGATAAAATTACAACTTTTTTTAACAAAACAATTATTTTTTTTATAATTGACACAAATCTAGATTTAATTAATAAATAATTGTAACAAGAATAATAAACCAACATTTTTTTAAATAAACAATTGTTAAAAATACTTTAATAAACGCTTTAAGTAGTTACTAGTTTTATTCAAAATTTAAAATAATATTTTTTGTATGCTATTTGCTGATTGTAAATAAACGCTCTATATCCCTATTCAAATGTTTGTTATCAAATAAATGTACTTTTTATGAACTCTTTAAACGATAAATAATATCGGCATTAGTTTTTATAAAACTACAAATAATTGGAAAAAAGATTTTTTTAAAAATAATTAAGAAAAAAGTTAAACTGAAAGCTGGTGTGATTCATCCGTACAGCACTCGAATTGAACTAAGGAGGACATGGATTCGATTACCCCCACCGACGCTAAATACGGGACACCGTTCGGTATTGCTAAAATGCCCACTTGCTAAAATATGTTTCTCGTGAAACATTGAAAACAAAAACATTTAAAGTAAATTCAATTAAATTAAAAAATATATTATAGTAATTTAAAGCATACCATATACTTGAAAATAAAACATGATACTACAAGAAACATTTTATAAATCAAATTTTATTAATCAAATTGAAATTAAACTAAATCTAAAATATTTTTGTATTATATATTTTTTAAAATTATTAGTTGAGCTTAATAATTCGTTTTTTATTTTCTGTGTGTGTGTTAAATGAAAGTATATATTTACACATAAACGCAACGCTTTTTCTTCAATAAAAATAATTTTTATGTTTGTTTTTGACATTTTTAATGGGGTAAATCTATGTATACGGTCAGATGTTTTGGTCTTATAAAGAATTATTATTAGGTTAAATCTAAACTCAGATTTTTATACATTTTGAATTTTTATTACTACAAATAACAAAACGTAATGCTTACTTGTGACATTAGTTTAAAACAAAAAGATTTCTTTTTTAATATAATTTAAACAATAGCGAGTAACTACAGTTTAATATAAAGCATTTTACAGTTCAGTATTGTGTTAAATATCAGGTATATTTGTATTTTTCTAAATCAATAAATATACATCAAGTTAATTGTCCCAGTAAAGATTATGTTAAAAAATATTCTATTAAAGTTAAATTTTCTAAAGTAACTTTAGTATGCAATACTACTACACTACTACTAATTATTATCATAATTTTAATGATAACTTATTACTATTATATCAGTGTTGCTGCTTAAAACGTTGTTACAAATATTTTTTAACATTTAGATGTTTAGCCGGAGTGGTCTAGCGGTACAACGCTCGAATTTGGACCTCGGTAGGCATGGGTTCGAATCCCATCACCGGTATTAAAATGCGGGCCCACGTTCGGTTTCGTTAAAATGTCCACTGCTAAAAGATGTTTTTCGTAAAACATTCAAAGTAGCAAACATAAAAAAATAAAATATTCACTAAAATTTGTAGTGCAATTTAAAGCACTATTTGTTAGGATATGTCTATATTTCCAATAACAAGTTTGAATTTATTAAAAAACACAAATTTAAGCAAAGCATATTGCACCAATAGTGCGAGGATTTTCATTAGTATCTTGTTATAAACTGCTATTGCCTACATTGTTGACAATAATTTTTAAAAATAAAATTTTAAATAGCAGTTTCAACAATATAGTTTTTTTATTTTATGTTTATTACTTTGAATGTTTTATGATAAACATCTTTTAACAGTAGACAATTTAGCGAAGCCCGATATATTAGTGTTGGTGGTGAGATTTAAACCCATGCTCACAGAGGTCCAAATCGACTGCAGTACCTCTAGACCACTCCGACAAAAGTTATAGAAAACTTTGCTTGAATCATTTAAACCATCATATATTATTATTACAAAACCCTTTTGCTTTCAAAAATAATCAGCATGGGGTAATAAGACAACAATTACAGCAAAAAAGAACAACAAAGTCTTGTAATTCAAAGAGAACATGAGACAACAAATTGTTTTCATGTATTTGACCATTCCGCCAAACGGTTTGCTTGATAACATAATACATTCATTTCAATTAAATTTTCCCGAAGAGTTTCTAGCCAAGTTTTCAATGATCTACCAACATTTTTTATAACATTTGCGATCTTTTATTCCAAAACCGTTCCTACTGGTCTTTTGGGCAGTAAACGCAGAATTTGATCAAGTAATTTTCTTTGTCTAATTATAATGTCATGTAGTGAATGAGAGTCAGTTCTTCTCGTAATTTAATCATATGAAATGTGATCGCGCCAGGTAATTTTTAAAATACTTTTAAGACACCGGCGATGAAAAACATCCACCATCTTATCAATCTTGTCCGTTCGTTTCCACGTTTCACTCCCATATATTGCCGTAGGAATGATTATTGATGCGTACAAACAAACTTTTGTCTTCAGGCGAATGGAAGAACATAACCATGTATCAATATGTTGTCCACTACTTTTGATGAGCAAATTATTGTTTGACTTAGTGCACACCACTTTTGTCTTTGAATCATCAATCCGTAAGCCAATACGAGAACTGGTATTACTGAGACGTGTTGTCATATTTTGCATCATTTCAGGAATTTTACTGAGTAGACCAATATCATCTGCAAAATCCAAATCTGTTAATCTGCCTTGGTTCCATTTGATGCCATAAGACAAATTACTCATAAATTGAGTCATAATAAAATCAATTACCAGAAGAAACAAAACCGGTAACAAGATACATACTTGACGTACTCCCGTGACAATTTCGAATATAGCACTTTTTGTTCGAACACAGCAACTTGAATTTTGGTATAGCAAACGCATAATATTCACATATTTCAACATTATTCCGTAAAACATAACGATTTTTCATAAAGATTCTCGATAATCATTGTCAAAAGCTTTCATAAAATCAATAAAATGAATTGTAAGTGATTGTTGAAATTCTTGACTTTGCTCAATAATGTTACGGAGGGTCAGTATTTGTTCAAACAGCTTCTTCCTTTCCGAAAACCTGCTTGTTGTTCTCAAAGGAGTTTATCTACCGCATTACCTAAACCGTTTAAAATTACTTTGCAAAACACCATACCAGGAAGAGACAATAAAGTTATTCCGCGCCAATTGTTGCAATTGTTCAAACTTCCTTTTTTGGGAAGAGTAACAAATACTACTTTCCGCCAATCAGTTGGAACTTGTTCATTATGTCATATAACATTAAATAAATAAGCAAGCTCACGTGCTACAACATTACCTCCATGTTTGAGCATCTCTGCAGTTATTTCGTCAAGTCCTTCTGCCTTATTGTTTTTCAACCTATGAATTGCATAAATCACTTCAGTTACAGAAATGTCATCAATACATATTTCCGGATTTTGAGTCACATCCATATCATTATCATTATCAAAATTTATGAGAGTATTTGGCATGGGCTGATTTAGTACTTTTCCAAAATACGCTACCCATTTAGATGATTGTTCATCATTTGTTGGAATTAAACGACCATCTTGTCGTTTGATTGGAATATTGGTGTTCTTTCTAACTCCCGACAATTGTTTTACAATTTTATACAGAGTCTTGGAATCATTTTTTGTTGCTGCTTTATCTGCTTCCTTGCATTTGCTTTCTAACCAATCATTCTTATCTTTGTGGCAACTTTTTTAACCTGTTTATCTACAGTTCTATACTTATCATCAAATATTTTCTAGATTGATCTCTCTCTAATTTTTTTTCCTTCTGAGATCAATTAGATTCCAGAAGACTGATGAAATCCATTGTTTCTTTGCAGAGCGACATCTTCTACCTAGCACATTTGCTGCACTGTCTGTAGTTGTTTTATGAAACAATTTCCATTGATTATCAGACTTTTCTACCAGCATATAATAATTTTTTAAATTTTATGCATAAGCATTGTAAGTGTATTATTAAAAATTAATTATAATTATATATATTATATATTTTTAAATTATTAGAAAAAACATTAAAATCGGTAAATAAAAATTTATACAATAATTAAGTAAACGATGTTGGCATTTTGTCTAGATAACATTTTTTTTAATTTTGTCAAAATTAAATTTTAAAAATAGCAAAACTAATATTGCAAAGTAAATTACTTATTATTTTTTTTACTTTTTGACTACATTTACTACAAAAGATAATGTATAAAACGTGTATTAAAATTATATATATATATATATATATATATATATAAAATCATGTTTATTGTATTGACTATATTTATGTTCATTAACATATGACATTCTGTTTCATTTTGCTCACATTATTTGTACTACTACTTTTTAAAATTTTGGTGTTATTATTTTTTTATATTGACGGTCAAGATGTATTTTACGCTGAATGTATCTCTAGTGAGATATTAAAGCTTACAATAATATATATATATATATATATATATATATATATATATATAGATTAACATTATTTTGTTTTAATTTTGCTAAGGCATTTTCAAATTTGAACTATACATTGTATTAGTTTTAATAATGAAAATACCACCTACACAACATAAGCATGTATACAATACATATATTTAGCACACAGTGAATGCAATGAAATTATTACTTTACGTAAATCTAATTTTCTAATAAAGTTGTTTTTACAAAAAAATCTATTTTTAGATTTAAATAGATTTTATATTTTATCAAAAAGATTTGCGTAGTTGCATTAGTTTGTATTTTCGAATGTTCAATTAGCAAACTTATTATTTAATTATTAAATTAACTTTGTATATGCTTAACAACTTGTTTTTGTGTATTCTTTTGCTACGTTCGTACATATTTTTACGTTATGTTTGAACAGATGTCTATGGTTTACATATTTTACTTACTAAAATTAATGTCATACTAAATAGATGTAATTAGTTTTCAAACATTTAATTACATGGGCAAATATTTTGTTTAATTAACGTTATTAAATAAATTTAAAGCAGTTATGACAAAATTAATCAAAAATAAATAAATAAATTACAAATTATTAAATTTTTTAAATAATTAATTAACTACTTATATTAAGACGTTATATAATAAATAAATTTGTTTAAATGTTATGTATATTAGTAAAAACTAAATAAAAATTAATCTTAACAAAATCAAAAATAATTGTATATAAACCTCAATTTTGAGAAACAGAAAATAACCTTTTAAAATAACATTAATAATTCTAATTACTTGAATTTATATGTCTGATTTCATTATTAATATTGTTTAATTTATAATGTAATTAATGAAGCACTTGCAAGCAATTAACAAAATAGCAATGCAAACAAAATATTAAGTAAGTAAATTGAAATAAAAAAATAAAGCACATTTTATTAAAAAATTTAGAATAACAAATTAAAATAAAATTGTATATAGATACAACAGTTTACTATATTTTGTGTTGTAAATTTGCAGAAACATAAATAGGTCGTTGGCTATATTTTATCAAAACATTACCAACAAAATTGGAATAAAATTTGACAGAAACGTTATAATTGTATTTCAATCTTTTGTTTTTTATTATTATATTTTGGTAAATTAACGTTAACGCGAATATTTGTAAAATATTAAAAAAAGATATAAGGTAATATAATTATAACTCACTTTTAGCATAACATTTAAGTAAATAAATATAATTTTGGTAAAAATAAACATATTCTATAGTTTTTTTAAAAGTATTAATTTTTTATTTTTTCAAAACGTTTTTAATAAATTATGTTTATTTTAAGATAAGTATTTGGTTAATAAATATTTATTAAAATAATTGTCAAAATATTTAACTTTTATCTTTAAAGCGGTACATTAATGACTGTTGAAATTAAAATTTAATCATTTTTCTATTACTTTTATTCTAAATGGAAAAAGATTATCTGCTTTAATTTTGAAGCAAAAAGTAATGTCAATTTCCTAATCTCTCTGTATGTATATAATATATTATTAATATTATATAAAACCAATTTTGCTTTAAAAATGAGCATGGGGCAATAAGACAACAATTACAGCAAAACAACAACAACAACAAAGTCTCGCTGGCATTAAAGATTCTGCAAATCGCAGATTTATTTTCCTTTCGGCTTTCACTCAACCCTGTCACATGTGTAACTCTGTCATCCAGGTACGTGCGATCACTTCTTTGTAGTTGCTTATCGGAATGGCGTTTTATTATTGTTTTCGTAGCAGTATAAATTTTTACAGAGGCCAGGTTGCTAACCTTGCGCTCAAACCCTCCTCTTTTATCCAAGCTTGGAACTGACAAGATTGAATCATTTCTAATCTAAACTAAGCGGAGTTTGTATATAATATACATATACATATTATATATATATCCAATTATTATTCTTTTCAAACATTTTATACTAACATATTTAGTTTATTAAATTTGGTATAATATTGAGTACTTTAATGGAAATAATTTATTCAATTTTCTGTCATTTATTTATAAACATTTTTTAAAATAACAATTGACAAAAGTAAAGCTACATATATATATATATATATATATATATATATATATATATATATATATATATATATATATATGTATATATATATATAATGCATGATTGTATGTGCGGTATAAATTTTATACCGCATATGCATACAAACATTGAATTTGATTTAATATTTGTAAAATGCAAATTCCAAATAAAAATAGGATACTTAAATTGATTAGTAGTTTTAATACAAAAAATAATTTAGATTCAAATGATGTAAATGTAAAATATACATTATTCTAATGTTATTCTAAAATGTTGTACAAGCAAAATACGATTGTATAATGCCTATTAAATTTATTTTATACTGAAGTTGAATTGTTTAGTAAAATATATGTAGGTGAGTTGTTGTTTAACATACAATAATATGTATATGTATATATATTTAAAATATTTTATAAATTTGGTTATAATAAACACTTTTTAGCAAGTGATCAATGAGCGAAATTAAACAAGGGTCCTCATTTAGTGCCGGTGGTACAGCTGAGATTAGTGTCCATTAAAATACGTATCTAACAACTTAGCCATTTGTGTTACCTAGCCACGAAAACTAAGATTTTTAGTTTCAAATATTGGATGTTGAACTCATGTCTCTACTAAGCATTTTGTTAAAAACAAATAACTTTTTCCCAGTTAAACACACATTATCATATATATATATATATATATATATATATATATATATATATATATATATATAATTTATTAATAGAAACATTGTTCAAATTGTTAGGTTAATGGCTTAAACTGCTTACAACAAACGTTTCTAGCAGCACAGCAAGGGATTACATTTAATACCAGTTGTTAGATTTAACACAAGTTTACTAGCAAGCAAGGTTTATGTTTCAGCAATTGATGTTGCCTGACAACCCAACTTATTCTTGTCGATTTTGTTCTGTTCTAATTAAAACTGGTAGATATTGTTTCAATTTACTAGCAATTTTAAACATTAATGTAAATTTTGTTCATTACTAAAAGATATTATATTAGTAATAATAGAATTAACCTAGAAATTTTATTATAAGGTGTGGTGTTTTTAATTACATTAATAGCAGTAATAAAAATATATTAGTTAACTTTCACTTACAATTTACATTATTTAACTCATGCAATTTTATTTAAACCTGTTTAGTGTATTATTTTTTATTGTCTAAAAAGCACATAATTTAATTTTGACCTACAATAGAAATTTTAAATGTAGGTTCAATTGTAGTTTTGAATTAATAAAATGGTAATAAAAATAATTATTTATATTAGTTTACATTCAACTGCATGTGAATTGCATTAATGAGAAATATAACGAAATAAACGTTTACGCATATTTTCCACATTATGTAATTTATTACCAGCAGCATAGTTTAATAGTTTGGCATCTGTTTCAATGAAAGAAAAATTTTTTAAATAAATTAAATTAACATTTTACATAAAGAAAAACGTATGTTTAAATACAAATTACGTTTACACAAAACTAATGAAATTAGTAATATTTAATCGATGCCAACCTTATAGTTATAGATATACCGAAATATTACAATCTTTATTATTTTTCTTGATTTTTTAATTGTTCTAGTTTCTTCTTATTTCCATTACGAAAACAGGAAATTTAATTATAATCAGACAGTTAAGTACATTTCTCATTTTTTAATAAAATATACATTTAAGCTTAAAAGAGAACAATTTCAGTAATTTTTAAATTAAAAAAACACAGATACATATATAGTTTATTTGAATTAATTCAAGTAGTCTACAATGCTTAAGTAGTTAAACATTAATTTACTTAAACGTTTTAGGTTTTGTTTTTCAAAATATAGATTAATAACAAATATTTAAAAATTATTTAAAAGAATTATTTAATAGCTTATTAACATAGTAGAAGTTTATGTTGTTTAATAATTCCTGTTTTCAGAATATAGAGATTTTACATTTTTATCATTTAAAAATATTTAACATTAAAATTACACAAAATTAAAACATAGTCAATATATCTTTACAAGAGGTCAGGCAAAATACCTGTCAATATTTCAGTTTTTAAAAAGAATCACTAATACTCCTAAATATATATTTAAATAATTTTTGTTATAGTAGTTTGCAAAATAAAGTAAAATTATATCTATTGTTAGATGTGATTTATTTTTGGTGTCAACATAAACGTTTACGCAAAAAATGTTTTTTTTAATCTAGACAATGTTATATTTGGTATAATTTGTACACTGGGTATCACTTTGCTTCGCATTGTGATATTTTGTTTATTATTTTTACATTTTTCTCATATTTTATTGATTAAAATGAGAGATATTCAGCTATCTATTTGTGACCGATGGGGTTGTAGTAAGTCAATAAAAACAGGTATGTTTTGTTCCAAGTGTCATATTTGGTCTCAAGAAAAGTGTACAGGGCTGTCGGAAGCTCATTACCACGATCTTGTAAATAGTGATGTTAAGTTTATCTGTATAAATTGTCTATGATCCAGTCATTATTCATTCGTTTCTTTCACATCTGATACTAAACTAGATGAGCTTATCAATATGGTTAAAAAGATAAATGCTAGTAATTTAGTACTGAATAAGTCTATAGAAGAGCTTCAAAGCTCACAAAGCGCTCTTATCATTATTTCCATTAAGAATGCGGAAGGGATAAGCTGTTTAAAGGCTTTTTTACTAATCCTACTTTAGTAGTAAATAACATTCCCTCTTCCCTCGTATTTTTATTAAAGTAACAAAATTTTGACAAATTGATAACATTAGACAAAACTTGAAGATAATGCATCTACGTTAAACGTAGAACAAACACCTACTACAATTAGTACATTACGGTGTTTTGAAAAGTTGTGCAACAATCGAAAAAACGTCAAATAAAATGTTTAAGAGTTTTTTAAAGCATTGATAAATGTTTTTTTGCATATATGGTTTATCGTAATTGGTTTGAGTTACTTGATTTTTATTGTTGATTTGTTTTTTATATTAAACTAAAAATGTACAATTTCTGTATTAATATTTATTGCGGTGAATGAATTTTCATTTCCAATTATTTCAAAATTAGGATACAAAAGCTTTTATTAACATATTAACTTAATGCTTTTTTCAGATAATTGTATAATTTTATGGTTTTTAAATGTCATTATTTTTTACTAATGGTTTTTACAAATATATAATTTGTGTTTTCGACTATTTTGAGCGTTATTCTACTAAAGTATATATATATATATATAATTGAAGAACCTGAATATCAAAACTTGAACTTATAAACCCTGTCAATGGAATTGTGCTTTCACTTTATTGCTGTAGTTATGAAATAATGTTTTCTAAGTGTTAATTTTTACCGTTTTAAAAGGCAGGTTTGCTAGCCTACTATTAATTATTGTATATTAAAAAATCTAAAACATTTATAAAATGAATGCATAAAGCAGAAACGTTTTATGTACATTTATAAATAAACAAATAATTATAATTGTAACGTTACTATTGTCAACTTTTTTGTTTGTTTTTAAATTGTATCATTTTTGTAAATACTTTAGCAAAGAATATGTTTGTTTTAATATGTCTTTTTAAATTTATATATTAATAATAATTAAATATTTTTAACTGTTGAAGTCTAGACATAAAACATAACTTTCTACTTCTTATTTAATTTATTTCAGGTTTTATAATCATTCCTAGACAATATTTAACAAATAAAAATTATCCGCAAATAAAGTAATGCTAAAATAAAATTTGTTTTATATGTTAATTGTATTTTTTCCTTTTTAATTAATTTATCTTTTATTACCTTTATATTTATGCTACATTTCTGGAGTTATTAATATATCAACGTCATTGTTTAAATTAAAATGATTTAAAAAAATAAATTGTATTTAATAGTTTTTGAATTTCTATTAACCGATTTTAAAGGTAGTAAGTTGTCACAGTTTAATTCATTTTATTAACCAAAAATTTCATTTTTATATAATTGTTATTATACAGTTGGTGATACAATTACCTATTTATTATTTCTACATTTGTAAATCATATTAAAGTTATGAAAGTAATAAAGTTTCGTAACTAATAATTGGCGTACTTGCAACGGCTCCATTGACTTACAAAAATTGACTAGACCTTTTGATTTTTCATTAAGGTTGTATCTTCCAGCCCAATGACGGCATGTATTATACGTTTACTTTAATATGCATTTTAATTATCCCTGATATTTTACGAAAAACATCTTTCAGCAACTGACATTTTAGCGAAGACGAACATGGACCCGCATTTTACCCAGATCAAGTAGAGCGCTGTACTAATATACCACCAGGGCATAAAATTGAGACTGTATTGCTAAATTTTCAGGGTTATTAGCATCCTATTGCATGTAATAAACTGTATAATTGCCATAAAACTGTTTTAGAATGCAAAACTAGCAACTTAAAACATAATAGGTTATTTCCGGTTTGTAGATATTAAATTAAAGCATTCGGTTTATCTACAGATTTGTCAAGCAACATTGGTAAAAAAGGCAAAATCAAAATTTGTTTAAAACTTGAAATTATAAACAAATTAGTATAATCATCTTCATTTGTCCATTTAAAAGCTAAATTTTGTTTGCATACATTTGTTGTTATTCTTCGTTACCAGCTATAACGTGCAAGTTGACAATATTTATAAAGATAATTGAATTTTTATCGTTATTTTTTAAGTTGCTTTTGTAATAATTTGAGACAATCAAATTACAAATAATTAAATTAAAAAAAACTATATATTTTTTAACTGCATGACACTACTACAATTAAAAAATATATGTATATTTAGTCTTTAAAAGAGCAGCAGCAAAATGTTTAGATTTACATAAATAAGCATTTTTAAAATAAACTTAAATTTAAAAAATATATTTAAAATGTGTCATAAAATAAATGCATTTTATAATTAGAAAGTTTTTAATTATACTAGATATTGTTATTGTATACATAGATATTAAATATTTTTTCAGAAACTAGTAAAACAACACACAAATATTAAATTTATTTTATAAAAAAACATTAAAACTATAACCTTTCACTAATACTTGTTTCATTTCATATAAATTTGGATGTCTTTTTAGCAAATACAGTTTTTGTACATGCCTTCTAAAATTATCATCACAGTAATGATGGACTTACAATTTATTATATATATATATATATATATATATATATATATATATATATGAAACACGTATAAATAAATTTAGTTTTATTTTCTGTATTTGGTGTAATGACAAAATCAAACTAATTTTTAATGTTAGTTACTTTTGTAACTTCCTGTAAGTTACAGCTTACTGCAATATACATACAATATTCATCACAAAATGTTGTAATCCATTTTGAAAAAAATTAAAAACTTTGTAATTGTTTTGGGTAGTTGATTTTGTGTGAGCAAATCAAATTAGAGGATATAATCATCGTGTTTTTTCAATTGGTCATTAGCCCACCATATATGCTAAATCTTGTCCAAAATTTAGGTATGTTGTATTGATTTAAGCTAACGCTACTGACGAAATCTTATACTTTTTAATAAATAAATAAATCTGTTTCTATTTGGATAATTAGCTTAGTTTTTAACAAAATTTGCTATACAACACTTGATTAATTGACAAAATTGTACTTTAAATTTTTATTTATGAATTTTTGTAAATAACGTAAAACACTTTGATTGATAATCAGTATACTAATAAAAAATAACAATGTTATAATTTAAGAAATCTGTATACATTTAAAAATTTATTTTTAATGCTTAAAATGAAAAACGTGTCCTTTGTACAAGATTTATATTGCTAAAGAAATAACAAGAGGACACCATTTTAGTAAACAAGGGCAAATAAGTAAAAGCATAATTTTGACGATGAACTTCGGGGAAATCCGAATAGAATTTTAATTTTTGTTATGCATAAACTTTAAAGCCAAAAATTTAATGTACAATCATATGGGACAATCTTGCCCCCAGTTTCTTCAAAGCGAAAAGGTTTTAAAATAATAAATGGCCGTAAATGAATGTATCCAAATGTATCTCTAGTGAGATATTAAAGCTTAATAATAATAATAATAATAATAAACAGATAAACTTAACACTTGGTAAACCAATCAGTGTAATTAGAGGAATTGATCAAATTCAAAGTTAGACATACGGATAAAACAATAAAATATATGTTCCCGCCTTTATAATAAAATGTGTACAATAACTTGTAGACTTGCATGAATAGACCAGATTCAAACTGAAAAATTATTCGTCAAATAATGTTTGAAAAATCGATCTTATCGGTGAATAATATTTATTTATTTGTTATCATTATCATTGGTTAAATGCTTTACGAAAAACATTTTAGCAATACCAAAAGCCCACATTAAATGCCCGTGATAGCACTCAAACCCATGCCAATCCAAGTTTGAATCCAATGATGTACCACCACACAACGCCGATAGTATTGTAACTCAATAAAATTTAATTCTGCACTGTCAACAAGGTACGAAATAGTCGTAAATAAAACTCATATTTATCTTGCAAGAAATTAATATTTTGAAATTTATTCGGTTATAAATTTAAACATATATTCAGTAATGTGAACAATTACCAGAAAAGACCTTGTATAATATACGTAACAAATTATATTTTATGTTTCAGACTATTTATTTTTAACAAATACTAACATTATTTACTAATGTAGGTTTGTTTAAGTTTTAATTAAATAGTTATTTAGAAATTAAATTGCTCACAAAATAAGCATTTTTTATTTTTATGTTTATTACTTTTCATGTTTTACGAGAAACATCTTTCAGGAGTGGACATTTTAGCAAAGCCGAACGTGGGCCCGAATTTTAGTGCCGGTGGTGGGATTCGAACCCATACTCACCAAAGTCCAAATCGAGCGCTGTACCGCTAGACCACCCCGGAACTTATTATTATTATGAGTATTACGCGTATTTAATAAACATTGTAAAGTAATATACTCGTCTTCCATTACGAATTTACATATAATGTACATACAGTGAACATATATATAACTATTACAAACTCAAATAATTTAATAACTTGCTTTAAAAATAAAAATGAAATTTTATCGTTTTACATATGTTTGTTCTATTTGTTACAAATATTATTGGTTCCAACAACATCGAAAATAATGTTTACAGTTTAACGATTATGATCAAATATACGAGAGGATAAAAATAGAAAATAGCAAAAACAAAATTGTAAAAATATAAAAATACATTTTATCATGCATCAGTTAATTTTAATTTTTGAGTTTTATTACTGTATGTATGTATATATCCAACGTGGACTAAACAGCATATTGTTTTTGTAAACATACTAATAATAAAAGCATTTTTTCACACGTTTATCTATAAATGTAATCTAAAACTGTAACTATGTTAATGCTCTTGTAATTAATTTCATATTACGTAAATATAAAAATGTTTAAATTTGACATTGATAGTTTAAAATATTTTAATGTTCTTCCGGTTTGAATACAAAACGCTTTATTAATTTCATTTAATATTTTTAACTTTTGTATATGCTACATAAGTTTTTGATTGTTTTAATATGTATATATTTAACGTTGCCTTAAAGTAAATTTTTTTTACTATTTAAATATTTTGTACATTTATATAAACTAATTATTTAAAAAAATAGTTGTTTCTGGATTAAAATAGACATGCAACTCAATTTTTAACAGTGTCTATTAAAAATTTAAAAACATTTAGCAATATGTTAATCCTATCCACGCCAATACAAAAACTGTACTAGTTATTGTATAGTGTTATATATGTAATAAGACACTTAAGCATTATTATGATTATTACATAAAACTTTAGCGTTAAACATAAGCATGGAGCAATAAGATAACAGTTACAGCTAAAAACAACAACAGTCCATAATTCAAAACAAACATTAGGCAACAAAATTATTCCATGTATTCAAACATTTTGTTTGATTCCATGAGACATTCAGTTCAATTAGATCTTTCCGAATTCCTCTTAGTCAAGTTTACTGGAGTCTACCAACCTTTAGTTCACCATATTCGATTGTTTATTCAAAACCCGTTTTTGTTGATCTTTCGGGCGGTAAACGTAGAATTTAATCAAATAATTTTCTTAGTTTAATTGTAAAAATGTTATGTAGTGAACGAGAGTCAGTTTTTCCTGTGAGCTTACTACTTGAAATGTGATCACCCCAGGTAATTATTAAAATACTTCTAAGACACTGGTGATAAAGAAACATACACCATCTTATTAATCTTGTCTGTTTTGGTATAACGAACGCACACTATTTACACATTTCACCGGTATTCCGTAAAACTTAACAATTATCCACAAATATATTCAATAAACACTCTTAAAAAAATTACTGTAAGTCATTGCTGAGATTCTTGACATTGTTCAATAACGTTACAAAGAGTTTGTATTTTCTCAATACAACCTAAACCTTTTCAAAAACTTGCTTGTTGCTATCGGTTTATCTACCTCATTACTTAAACGTTTTAAAATTAATTTGCAAAACACCTTACCAGAAACAAACATTAGGTTTGCATTTTGCTATGTTTAAACATCTCTGCCGTGAGCTCGTCATGTCCTCCAACTTTTAAATTGTATGGATCACTTGAGTTACATAAATGTCATCAATACATATTTCCGGTTTTTGAATCACATTCATTTCTCCGTTATCAAAATCTGATTAAGTACTTCCTTAAAATGCTATACCCATCTAAATAATTGCTCATTATCTGCTAGAAGTAAACGACAATCTTTTCCTTTGACTGGAATATTGGTGTTTTTTCCAACTCCTGACAGTTGTTTCACAATTTTATACAGAGACTTGAAATCATTTTCTACTGCTGCCGTGTCTCCTTCTCTACATTTACTTTATAACCAATAATTCTTATCTATATGACATTAAATATTTTTCAAATAACAGGATTGTTAAATCGATCTGTTTTATTTATTTATCTTTACTACTTTAGATGTATTACGGAAAACATCTTTCACCAGTGGACATTTTAGTGAAGCCGAACGTGGTCCCGCATTTAGTCCCGGCGTTGGCATTGGAACCCATGTTCACCAGTTCCAAGTCGAACGTTGTACCAATAGACCACACCAGAAACCGATAAAATTCCAAGAGACTGTTGAAATACATCGTTTCTTGGTAAAGCCACATCGTCTACCCAGCACATTTGTTGCAGTCTGTAATAGTTTTTTGAAACAATTTCCATTGTTCATCAGACTTTCCTACCCGTTTCAGATTTTGAAATGTAATTTTTAACAAATCTTAGAAGTAGTTTGAGATATTTGACTGGTTAAGATTTTAACACAAAAATGGAAATAATATTATTGTGGTTTCTATTCTCTTTAATTATAAAAAAAATATTCCATAATTGTGATCAGAACCAACATATACACCGCGATATGTACGTACATCTTGCAAAAATCACCATTTTATGCTAATACAAATGTAGTCATTTGCTGTTTTTCCGTCAAGAGAAACCCCCGTTGCCACCACTCACTCCACAATGTTGTTTAGAGTCAACAACCTATAACTATTACCATTTATGCTGTAAACATAGCTATGTTGTCCAACATTTGAGAAGTACTCAGATCTGTCTTTGTTTAAGTTGGTATTAAAATCACAAATCAATATTTCAATATTTCTTCTTGAAGCATCATCCAACAAATTTTGTAATTGACCATAAAAGATATCTTTTTGGTTCTCATCAGTAGCCTCAGAAGAGGCACAATTGTTACTTTTACAAATATGGAGTTGAATCTGGCCGCTCACGGGCTTCCAAAATATCTGAGTTGCATCTTTTCATTTCTAGAATGACTTGTTCTGACTGTCCACTATGAAAAAGTCACACATTCGGTGTTCCAAAACAGAATTAGTTTTTGGTATTGAAAGTTCTGCAATTCCTTTCGGCTTTCACTCAACCCTGTCATGTGGGTACATGTGATCGCTTCTTTGCTGTTGTTCACCGCAATAATATCCTCTTATTGTTTCGGTAGCAAAATAGGTATTTTGCAAAGGTCAGGTTGCCGACCTTGCTCTGAAACCCTCCTCCTTTATACAGGCTTGGGACTGGCTAGATTGAATCATTTCTGATCCAAACCAGGCGGGCACCTAAGCACTTAATATTAATGACAAAATAAACTCCGATCGGTTTCTCCCTAACCTGTATGACAACCGATCTTTACATCGCATTCTTTTTTAATACAATTGTTTGTACATTGTTATCAACAAGCAAAAATGATAAATTACCCAAGCATCCAAAAATGAAATGATCACATTTTTTGCAAGTGTATTGTTCATACATACACGTAAATGTTTTTTAATAAGCTAGAAACATGTGTAACAATTAGTACGAAATGTTTACAAATTTAAAACTCAATTATTTTACGTAGATTTTGTAAAGAGAATTATTCTATAATCAAATTGTTTCAATATTATTTTCAATAAATGAATAAATTATACATGAACAATGTGAATATAGAAACTCACTTTACTGCAGTACATGATAATAGAGTTGATTTTTCATTTTATCACTACTGCAAAAGCATTTCCTATTTTATGCTGGCTAAATTGAAGTAAAAAAATTTATTAATTTCATATAGAGTTTATGTATTTCAATCCTTTAATTAGTTTCAACATACGATAACAAAATCTACCCTGATTTGAACGTGCTCTGACTAACGCAATCCAAGATAGTTACTTTAACTGGCCAATCATAGCTTGAAAGAAAGGGTCACAAACACAGTTGGTCAGATGCTATTCAAAAACAGTTTCTTAACCAAAGCACTATCTCATGGAATCAATAACTGAACCAATTCGTTGCATGTCTTTACGTCTAAATTTTGAGAATAATGAAGGAAATTATTCGATATTATATACAAATGTAGAACTTTACTGCAAACCCAACATCAAATCGACTTCAAAAATTGTTTCATTTTTATTTTTTGTTTGCTACTTTGAATGTTTTACAAGAAACATCTTTCAGCAGTGGACATTATAGCGGAGCCGAACGTGGGCCCGCATTTTAGTGCTGGTGTTAATTACTTCTCAAGTTTCGAATATGTTGAAAATCCTTGAATCTGTTTATATTCAGACACTGAAACCTACTTTGTGTGCTAAAACAGTTCGTCATTACATTGAACTCTGCTTGGTCCTAATGTATATATATATACACTAAAATTTTGTGACTAACGAGAATATAAGAAATTAATTCATCTCACAGTTTACGCCTTCTTATATTTTTAATTGGCATTATAAAAGGAACCCAATGCTTTAAATGTAGAACCAATAAAACCGTAGTCTTTACCACTAACTACTGTGACCTTTACTATTAATTATTTAGTATAAGTTATGCTCTATAAAATCACTAATATGAATAAACCATCTCGCTTATTAGGAATAGTAGTTTTCATTATCTGTAGAAAAAGTTATAATTAACGTTTTCTGCAATGGGATATATCACAGATTAGCATTTTTTAAATAAATAATCCATTATTAATTAACATAATTTATTTCAATTATTTACATTAAGCACCAACTAAATGGTATCAAAACTTTGCATTTCCTACAAAACAAATTTTATTTATGTACATCAGTGCACATTACAAAACGACCAAGCCAAAAAATTTCCAAATATATTTGAAATTCCCCAAAAAACGCAAAATTGAAAATAATTATTTACTAATAAACAACAATCTTCTTGCTTTTAAATACGGAAAATACATAAAATGTCAAAACCATGCAACGAGCGAAGATTGTAACCAAATGTTTTAATACGTTGAATTGGACAGTGCCCACTGGAAAAAATTAATTGATAAAATTACAATTCACATTAATAACTTTCATCTATTTTTTCAGTCATGTTTGACGTAAAGCATTTTTAAAGGATAGAGAAGGGACTTGAATAATATGAGATTCTTCAAGCACGGGAAGCATCATCATAATAGAGGATAGAAATACCACACCGGTTGGTATCTGTTATAACAATTGCACCATCGGTATAATGAAAATCCCTTATAAATTTTAGTCTTAAAATAACTACTTAACCTCACCAAAAATAGCATCAACTACAAAGTTAAAAATGTTGGAGCAAAAGCGAATCATTGACGAATTTCTGAGTAATTGCAGGTAGCGTTAATTAAAAAATCCCTGTTCGATACCACTACACAACGTAACTAGAAAAATAAAGACCGTCTTTTGAAATCTAAACCCTACTGTAGATCGGAGTTCTTAACACTGAGTCACTTGCCACATGCGTATTTAAGTTGAGAATTCCATCCTTCTTCAGGTACTTATAGACTGTCCATGGCTAAACCGTCCGTTTGAAAGTAAGGTTTGCCGTAAAAAATAAATCTGACTTTTGGGTGCAGAGCAGAATTAATTCTATTAAATATTCATCTAGCGATAAACTTGTGAAAAGTGACTCAATGTCAATTGAAGCCATTGTTTTATCACGCATGTTAGTTAATCTATATGTTCAATAAAGATCAATAACCACCAAATTCGAAATGACCTTCAATTTCATCATCTTCCTTCATTGGTATCGAAGATTGCGCTGGTTTGGACATGTTCTTCGTAGAAATCCTGATGCAATCTCACGTATCGTAACACTGGCTTGTCCAAATACCGACTGGAAGAAGAGGAAAGGAGGTCAAAAACGTACTTGGATGGATGCTGTTCGGGACGATCTTTACACAATTTTGGCCGGCACTTTATCTTGGAAACAATGGCTAAGTCGATGGACTGATATATCCCTACACGCCTCCGAAAATCGTGAACAATGGAAGGGGATTGTTAGAGATGCTATGCGAATTTGGAACTAATGAAGACTCATTAACAAGTTATAAACCTAAGTCAATATTATACATAAACATAAAGCATACATAATTCAGAAAACACAAACAATCAATGTACCAATTCGTTATCCAGCATTTTGTCCCACTTCAATCGCTCTAAAAGTTTGTGAGCACATGCACCACTCGTCTTCGTGCGTTCGATAACTTGTTGGTATGGCGAAACAGTGTGTGTACCCATCACAATGACACCCTAGTAAATAATTAATTACTATATAAAAACTACCTTTTGTGAATCAATTTTAGCGTCCATATGAGCATTTCGAATAAGATTTACTATCCACTTTTCCGCGTCTTCCACATTCATATTCAATTTTTCGGCAAGCACGCTAACAAATATTTAAAATGCGATTGTAGTACTTACAAGTAGTGTAAACATTTAAAAACAAATAATTATACATTTTTTATATAGGGAGTTTTCGCGAATAATGTTATTGTTGTGCAATATCAGTACTATCAAATTCACCAAATATAAAAATAATTGTTTTAAGACAACCAGAAACACTTGCAGTTGCGTCAACAATGTTTCAGATCATACCATCATTTGCTAACAGATTTATTATTCAATATATTTGATATAATTATTGCCAATTTCCTGTGGCCTCAAATAAAATGCGTCGTTATCACAAATGATTAAGTCAGTGATAACCCCTTTTCAGGTCCCAACATACTACCCAACTTTAATAGTCTACATGACACAACCTAATTGTAATAAATAAAATCAGTTCTACTAATTGATTTAAATCAAACGTATTTATTCTTTGGTAAATCGGACAATTATAATTATACGCATTTATACTTCACTTACTCTATTCCAACACTATGATGGATGCGGCAAAAAGATTCAAACATCAGAAGACGAGCATTTTCAATAAATTCATCATAACAGCCAGTAAGGAAGAAATCATTAGGTAACACCTGTTTTAAACATAAAATAATTAGAACAATGTGACAAATACTAAAACAAAAAATGGTTAAAAAATTTAACGTCTAAAATTTACGTTAAATAATACTATGACATCACACAACAATAATTTAGCAATGCATCAATTGTTAAATCTTGACTTAATATAAAAACATGAATCATTAAGTATTTCGTAATAATTATATCAAAACATAAATAGCAATACTAAATGTATTAAAGTTAAAAATAGTCAATAAAATTAAGCATCACAGAAACAATGAAATAAACGGACAAATACAGAAACGTTTAGAGTTACACAAATCAAATTATATTCTACAAGCACGCCCATGAATAATGTCACGCTTATCGGTGCAGTAAAACATATAACATTAACAAAAATTGAGAATCGTAAAAAAATAATATAATCAATAAAATAATAGTAACGCTACAACTAGCATCCCCTAAAGAGTGACTATAAGGAAGTCTTTACTATATAGGTAAACAAACGTAGCGTAATAATGTTAAACACAATTTTGATTGATTCGGGACAAAATTCTGCTAAGTGCGATGGCCAATGTACTCGTCTTCTACTGCGGGTTGTGCGTTCGGGCAAATCGGCATATGTTGGTCGGAGGGTTGTGTTAACCATTCGTTGTGTTATTGCTGTTCGGGAAAACTGTAATATTGGGAAATGCGTACGATGGCAAAGGTGGGGATCATCATACTAAAAGGTTTACCAATGCCAAATAAATCAAAGGGTAGTGGTGGTCAAACTGACAGAATTCTACTCGTAGCCAAATTTTTTACCTAATCAACAACAACAGTTGGTGGCGCAGTTAATAACCCAATTCGTTCAGATTGGGTATCCTCATTGTAATATACCGTAACAACATAATATGGCATCTTTGTAACGTCATTCATTGGTGGCGTTTACCACTAAAAATTATGAATAAAAATATTTCTGAAAAGTCTCACCGTTTCACAAACTCGCAATTTCTGTTGAGTTCCGTCAAAATCGAATTTAACAAACAAACATTCGAGAAATTCGGTGACCGGATCGCGATACGAATAACTTTCTTGTTGGATCAAATAAACCAAATCGCGAATTAAATTTTTCTTTTTCTTATCCGAACTCGTTATCACACAAACAGTCAGGTAGCGCAGTAAATAAGGAGCAAGCGTTTGGATAGCATTCAAATGTCTATTTTATTAAATAAAACCATGTTTAAACTTAATCAATAAGTTACAATAAATTGTATTAACTTTAAAATAACACTTTGGCAGTAAGTTTCGATTAAAGTTAAGTATTACCACTTAAAATTTATCAATGCAAATCAAATGTCCTTCTTCTTATTGTTAACAGTTGAAAATAAAAATTAACTCTATCAATTAAACATCTATTAATTATCCCTACATAAATAAAAAAGCTAAAAAATTACTACAAGTGATACTTTTCTATAATAAAAAAGTCAATCACATACCACGATATTATTAACCTCCTTCAAACTAGTAAAAAACATCGTCAAAATTCACGGTTTAAATAATGTGTATTAATAAAATCGAGGTTTAACCACAAGTACTCTCTATTCAAACACTTGAACACCAAAACTCCATTGACAAAAACAGTCTATAACAAAACCACCACTAGTTAAAAAAATTAATTAATGAAATATAATCTATAAACCAAAAGACGTATAAGTTAAATAGGGTGCCAGGTGTTCTATAGTAATTTTTCTGTAAAGAAATGCTTAAATATTATTACTAGCGTTCCCTCGTTTACTTTAATTTTTTAAGTTATCACTTTGAGTGTTTTACAGGAATGGCATTAAAAACCTACCATCATATTATCATAGATTAATAATTAAAATTTTCAAATACTTCAGTCATGGCGACATAATACATAGCAACATTTTCAAAAAAAAACAATGCCAAAAAATATATAACCTTAATCTTAATAACAACTGTGAATATGCTTTCTTAATATGTAATCATTAAAAATGCAAATATAATACAACTTCATAAATTGAAATTTAGTAAAACTAACGTTGAATTTTGCATAAACCATTCTATAAGTTTCTCCTTTCCCTGTGGATGATTGAAAAATACAAATAAAGACCAATGTAACATCCATGTACGTTGTTGTAATTGGATTAAATAAGTGTGGGATTGAGGCTGAACGTACAAATATAAAAGAAAAATAAAATTCAGACAATTTAAATAATTATATATAAATAATTGACAGTACAATTAAAAAACAAACATCTATTAAACCTCATTATTAATTGATACTCAATAGTGGGTAGAATACGTTTAACATGTACTACACATCTAAAATTTCAAAAAATACTTTACAATATTGTTCTTCCCCCATATAAAAAAAACATTGAATAAACTATTAATCAGTAACCACCTAAATTTATATATTTTATCATGTAGAGCATATATTTTTAAAAACCAAATCATTATGCTACTATATAAGAAGATTAAGAAAACTAAATGTTAACAATTATATTACTAAATTGTTCATTACATCATGCTTTTATCCTTTGATATTATATTGCTCACCCATAATTTTTCCTGGTTTATTAAAACAGGATTACATTATTTTAAAAAGATGCATATCATTGGTATCAAAATCTTCAGGAATCAAATATTCTATCTTATTGAATGATATTGTTGATAAACATTTTAAATCCTGTATACAATTAGCATCAAGGATTGAAAATAACAACAATCACCCACTACATGCAGCTTTTAACAATTCTAAAGCTTCTGGAAAAACAAGAACTTACCTGCACATGAAAGCCAAAACTAATCAATGCAAAAATTCATGTCTGCCCTACTTATCCAGAGTATTAACCAATCCAGAATCAAACAAAATTGAACTACTAAGAAACCTATCAAAGTAGAAATTGTTCCACCTACGCATTCATTTGAACTAATTTGGACATCTCACAGTACAAGTTGTGCATTATAATGACTCATTCTATGTACAGCAATTTTGAATATTTTTTTAAAAATCACATGCATACTATATTTATATTCATTAACATATGACATTCTATTTCATCTTGATCCCATTATTTGTACTACTACTTTTTTTATATTGATGGTAAAAATGTATTTTATGCTGAATGTATCTCTAGTGAGATATTAAAGCTTAATAATAATAATAATAATTTAGCATAATTACAGCAAGCTATTCTCGATCGTAAAAATGCAAATCGCCTTTGCAATTATTGACTATTTTAATCAAATACAAATTCACTCCCAATGTCTTAACCAACACAATAAATAAAGCTATAAATCTCAAGATTAACAAACTGATCACAGTGCAATAAACAAACGTGTATGCTAAATCTATTAATAACCCTTTTAAATTCAGTAAGATTGAATACAAGTACGGTCATTGCAAACTTTCAAGAGTACTGATCAAAATGGCTATCAATGGCATGGTCATATTTATTCCATCAAATTTATTTTATTTGTATTTAATATTATATATCAATTTCCAAATATAAGCAGTGATATTATACAACACCAGCGTTGTGCCATGGCACTTCACAAATGCACAGGCTAACAATAAAACTACTAACTGAAAATTTATCAAATATACTTACACGATCATCATTTTGACAATCAATCGCATCTTTCAGTTTTTCCAAATCTTCCATAGCTTCATTCCAATTCTGAACCAAAATTTCGCTAGCCAAACGCCCCCAACAAGCATCCAAATGACGTTGTGTACCAGGTGTAACCAGCTGGCGCACAATGCGTAAATATTCAGAGGCCGCATTGTAATTTCCGGTATCATAAAAAACCTGCCATTTAAGTAATGATAAACAACCAAGTTATCCCGTAACAATACTAAATAACAAATTTGAAAATACGTTAGTTTGCATCTAAATAAAAATCAAACCACAACAAAGTTTCATGTAAACCGAAACACTGAAATGGGATACTAATGATCCTGAGGATTTGAGTAATGCTCACAAAGTCTCAATTTCCAATGATGATGATATTCCTGACCGTTCGTTCTCCACGTGGTACATCCTGGACTGTGTTGAAAAGCATATAGACTAATAACAGCAGGGACCAAGTGCACAGCGGTATAACTGAGCTACCGCTTCAACGGGTGGATGCAAGCATACACCCAGGGTAATTAAAAGGTATCTTAAGGTACACATGTACCTTGTGTAGCCTTTGGGGTAAGGGAGATAACCCTGACAAAAAATCGGGCGACTTCATCAATCTTTGCGAACAGTGACGACGTCACAAGAATGCCGTCTACCAGCCAAGAATTTTCGTTATTCTTCTACGTTTGTTACGCCATCAGAATCGATCGTTTTATATGCTGTATCATCATTTTCATCCATTTTGGTTGATGACGTGGTCACCTTTTCATAATTTCCAATACCTATACAACAAATAAACAATCGATATCGATGGATGATATGCGTTAGAGACGTGAAAGAATAAGTCTCTCGGCTGGTAGACGGCAGCCTTGTGACATCGCCACTGTTCGCAAAGATTGACGAGACCGCCTCATATTTTGTCAGCGTTATCTCCTTTAGCCGTAAGGCTAAATATGCTATAGGTAAACCTTTATATACCTTTTAATTATACTGGGTGTATGCTCCCAACCACCCGCCATAGCGGAAGCCCAGTAATACCGGTGTGCGCTCAAACCCAATTGTTATTAGTTAGGATATACGACCTCTAACACCGACATAATATATGATTTCCTAACAAGTAACTCAAGATTAAAACCAAATAGTATTAAAGTATATATATATATATATATATATATATATAACCATTGTTTATGTTTAAAACTTGGAAATATTAGCAAAATATAGGTTATAATTCTAAAAAAATGTAAATAAAAAAAACAGTATACTCCACTAAAATTTTATTACTTTCCTACATATGCTAAAATTAATTAAAAGGGATTCTAATAATCCTGAGAATTTGAGTACTGCTTAAGAAGATAACCCTGGCAAAAAGCCAGGCGAGCCCGTCAATCTACGAGAACAGCGGCAATGTCACAAAGATGCCATCTGTCAGGCAAGAAACTTCGCTTTTCTTCTACGTTTGTTACACTCATCAAGCCATCGAAGTCGATGCCATAAATGAAAAATAATAAGGCGATCACGTCACCAACCAAAGATAAAATGAATTAATGAATTAATTCAATTTTCGCATATTTTTCCCCAACCTTAATTCTTACGAAAACACAAAAAGTTAATATCTGATAAGAGAATAAATAGAAAAAACTGAGATAAAATTAAATAATTTTAAATATTTAAAACCGTTAAAAATTATTTATAAAAATAATTCAATTACACTATATCACACCAAAAATTTTATCATTAAGATGTTTCCAACCCGTGAAACAACCGGTAACTTACTCTGGAAGATTCAAACATATCATCCAACATTTCTAATTTAAAGTTGTACTTTGACTCTAAACTTGCAACTAAATCTTTAGTATTTTTGTATTGTGCAACTTCTTTCATCGTTTCTGGACTAAAAATCAATTTTACAGGTTCCAATTTCGCTTCAGTTTCTTGAATCTTAGCCAACACCTTTTCTCGTTTTTCAGACAGTTCTAAACAATTTATTAAAAAACAATAAATCCGTACCTTTCGATGGTTCACAATCGTACATTAAACGATACGTATCACTGGCATAATCTACCATAGATGTACGACACAATATATCTAATTTTGCTTTAAAAAGACTTTTTGGATCATAAATCTAAAACATCAACAAATTATAAGTTCATGCTTACATTCTTTACACTAACATATTCCAAAAGTGGTAATATTAAATGCATATCCAAAAAACCACTAATTTGTCGCGTGAGATCATACTCAGACATCGTCAAACGTGAAAAACGCTAAAGTAGCGCGGCAAACAAAATAAGGTGCCACAAAAATTTTGTACATTTAAAAAAACATTAATACAAATTATATAATTTTAAAAGAATATTATTTATTAATTAATATTTTATTATTTTAAATTTTATTTTTTATTTTTTAACAAAAATTAAAAACATCTATTTTAGCTGAAATCCTGACTCATCAACTTTTCAATTCCGGTTCTTTCTCGCCTTTCTTTACTTTAGTTCAAAATTGCCGTGAAGGGCATAACTTTAAACTGACTAAGCCTAGAGTTTTTTTTAGATTGAAAAGTCATCACTATTCCCATAGAGAAATCACTCCATGGAACGACTTGCCTGCCAACGTAATCTCTGTATCGTCACTCCCAGCCTTCAAAAAGGCATACGATAATTATAAGTTTTTAAAGTTTACCTAATCTGACTATTTTACTTTTGCTAATTTTTGTTATCCTACTTATTTACTCATTTTTTTATTTATTGTTATCATTCTTCTGATAAATTTGATAAATAGAACCGAGGATCAACAGGAGTTTTACTCCTACTCAACTCGTGTATCAACCTGTAAGAACAAATTACCATATTTAAAAAAAAAAAAAATTAAATTGTGTTATTTTTTAATTTATTGCATAACAAGTAAAACAGAATTATTAAAAAGTATTCTAATAATGATTCTCTCCGAGTCCGGTTAAAATAGAAAAAGTTTCAATTTTGATCAACAAAGTAAAAGTACGGTAGAAATGAGCAAAACCAGAAATTAATCTCAACTTTTGTTATTCAAAAGTTTAAGACTATTATTTTTAAGTGCAGTTATATGAATGAGTTTTGTACCTTATTTTTAGTTAATGCACGGGTTTTGCAACAATATAAATAAGAATATTTATAATGATTATTATAATTTAATATTTTAGATAAGAAAAATAAAAATTATTATTAGTAGTAGTAGTAGTTGTTGTTGTTGTTGTTGGTGTTTTTGCTGTAGTAATATTAGTATTTTATGCAATTTTATAGAAAATAAAATTTAATTTTTGTATATGATAACGTAATTAAAACGTTTTAAATGTTTTGTTATTTTTAAATTGCAAATTGGTGCATGAGTTAAGCAGGAAAAACTGGTGGAAATGGGTTCGAATCCCACCACCGTCACTAAAATGCGGGTCCACGTTTGGCTTTTCTAAAATGTCTACTGTTGAAAGATATTTTTCGTAAAACATTCAAGGTAATAAACATTTTAAAAAATTAAAAATTAATATGTGGGTAGTGCAAAAAAGGTACTAGAAGCAAGCAATAATTAAACATAATATAAACAAATAACTAAAAAGAGGAAATTAGAATTATAAAAATGAAAACAAAATAAATAATATGTGTAATTCAAAAGTGTGTTTGTAATAATTATTTTTTTAATTGTTACCTATTTTATTTATTTTTTATTTTATTTTATGTTTATTACTTTGAATGTTTTACGAGAAACATTTTTCATCAGTGAGCGTTATAGCGAAGCCGAAAGTAGGCTCGCATTTTAGTGCCGATAGTGGGATTCGAACTCATGAAAGCAAGTTTGGTCTGCTTTTATATAATACAATTTAAAAAATAAAGTTTAAAATGGGTTTTAATTACCTTAAGGTTATTTAAATAATAAAATTGGTTGGCATTTGTAAACCCGAGCACTGTAAAGGTTTGTTGTCTATTTACTAAGCTTCAAATGCTTATATTTGCACCAGTCTAATAAAAACATGTATTTAATTAACTATTGTTGGGTATTGTACATTTTTTGTTTGTAAAATTTAGGATTTGTATCCTAGATTTTAAAAATATCAGAATATAGCAAAATGTTATATTAAATACTAACCGTAAATTTTTAATAGATAAAATTTATTTTAAATAAAAAAACCTTAAAGTTAATCTTAAAGGTTTAAATCAAATTTTAGTTTAAAGTTGAAATATTAATTAAATAAATAATACTTAACTTATCAAGTAGTAAGTCTGTACTTCTCAAAAACCTTAATTTAGCCATTTCATTTATGAGATTTTCTTAAAGACTTTTGCAAAAATAAAAAATATAGGGTTAACTGAGAAGTTTTAATCTAGAGATGAGATTAGGCTATTAATATAAGTTAATAAATTTTTAGTAATACATCAATTATTAACTCTTGACTAAATATAAAAACATAAATCATCAAGTACTTCGTAATTGTTATATCAAAACATAAACTTTAATGTTAAATGTATTAAAGTTAAAAATAGTCAATACAATTATGCAGCACAAAAACAATAAAATAAACGGACAAATAGAGAAATAATTAGAGTTACACAAACCACGTTATATTCCAAAGGCACGACATTAAATCTAACTCGCACCTTTCGGTGCAGTAAAACAGCAAATATAATATTGATAAAAATTGAGAATAGTAAATTTAAAATACAAACATGTTAAAATATGATTTACAAAATAATGTAATTAATAAAATATTTGTTAAATAATAGTAACGCTACAAATTTGTGAAACAGGATTTCCGTAGCATAAACCTATGTTGTGCATAATCTATCAAATTGTTATTAACTACAATTTAAATAATAATTAGTATTATAATAAATATAATATTTGGGTTAAATAAAACACTTTATATAACATTTAAAAATAATTGATTAAAATGCATTTGAGTGCCAACTTTGATTTACAATAAAAATAATTATAAAGAAATTATGGTATGACTATAATTGAAGTCAAACAAGAAATTAAACGTTAATGATTTTAAATATAGAATATATGGTAAATAATTATTTTTAAATATTGTTTTAAAAACGTTAAATTTTTATATTTTTATTAGATTACTTGGTAAACTATTCAATAATTTAAAATAGCTTGTTAAAAAAGTATATTTTAATAATTTTCTTAAAGATTTTGCTAGTAGTACATAGTTTTTTCTGTAAGTGTTTGAAAACATCTAGTGCTTAATTTATGAATGAGTTTATTAATTATACTAAGGGAAAAAACCTTTATTATCTTTTAGGTGGAACTAAAACATTTTGTATAACGCTTACAGAATTTCAGAATTTTTTATGAGTTAAGTAGGCCAAAACGCCTTTTGATACTCGGTTCTCAAATTGTCTCAATTTTTTAGGGGGAAAATATAAACTGGATGGTGAGGTAAAGGGGTATTAATGATAGAAAAAAATTTAAAAGTAAGACAAAATCAAGGTAGATAGTGGAAGTTAACAATTATAAAAAACGAGCAAAAATTATAAATATACAAAAAAATAATAAGACAAGTTCCGTATTACAATGCAAAAACACTGCAATAATTTTTAAAAAGAAGAAAACAGAAAAATATGAATAACGCTCTAATGGTTGTGCAGCGTGACACGCCCCTCATCTCGCGAGTGTGCACCTAATAAACTTGAAAAACAATTTTGTTAGTATTGATATTTTGCAATAGTTTTGTTTAATTGATTATATTTATATGCCATAAGTAAAACTGCACATTTATTTTGTATATTTATATAACTATAGTGGTAGTAAAAAAGATTAGTAGTTTTGTATTTGTAAAACGCTGTGTTGTGATGTTAGAAACCGGAGATTAAATGTTGTGGTAAATTGCGCCTAGTGTAAATGAGGATGCTTAAAAAAAAGAAATATATTGGTGTTCTTAATAATTAAGGTTAAATCTAAATGGTAATAATCAAAATTACATGTAAATAGGAAAATACAGTTGGTAATACATAAAAACTTTTGTAAAACAACAAAGTCTGTTTTCTGCAAGTTAGATACCGAATCAATTAAAAACGTAAGTACCTAGTCGGTATAAGACAGAAAATAAATTTTAAAATACTAAAAGGAATAGTTACGTTTTTAGAAGAAAAAGTTGGGCAATGCAATTAATTATAATGGGAGTATTATTAAAATTTTAGTTTAAATGATTTATTTAATTTGCATAATTACGTTAAATTTATCTTATATTAATATAATTAACTAAAAACTATGAATATGTTTACTTGAAATCATTATATTTTGTGCAAGTAAACAAACCTGGGACACATATTGTTTATTACTAATTATTAGTTAATTATTATTATTTTTAGTTATTATAAACGACTGCATAATTGTTGAGACGTTGTGGTACACAATGGCGCATCAGGTATAAAAACGACAATGGTAAGATTGCACGAATTTGCATAAAAATAAAGTTGATATTAAATGTTTTGGTTCATTCATGCTCTAATAATTTAAGAAATACATAAATAAAAATTATTAATTTATTATGTTTTTAAAATTTTATAAACAATTTTTATTAATTGTTTTTTGTCTATAAATTAATTTTAAATACTTAACATTTTAAAAAAAACGTAGTTTATTAATAACAATTTAAACATACAAAAACAAAAAGTGAATACTTTATTTATTATTTATTAAATTAATAATAACAAATATACAAATAATCAATTAATTTAAATTACAAAATATTAAAAGACAAATACATAATAAGAAATATGAAATAATAAACCAGAGTTTATTTGATGATACTACCATATAAATTATAAATGTAAACCAAAAAATAGACCAAAAATTAATAATAATTAAATACCACTTATGAAACACAAACACGTAATATTTAGTTGCTAAAATTATAACCCATAAAATTGTTTACAATTAAAAACATTTATTAACAAACAACTAAATTTATTTATTATTTCTCTGTAAATTGTTTGCAAAATGTATTTTTAGTAAAGTATGTAAGCAGGCTATAGTAATAATATACCTAATTTTAATTGACAATAAAATACCTACTCTATAATATTACGCTTTGTTATTATACAACTGAATTATGTTTTGAATCATTACATAAGTTTTAAAATAATTTTTAAATGTTTTTAATCCTGATGGTAATTAAATACTTATTATTATTGTTTAGTGTTGTTTACTTAAAATATAGTATATCGCAGCTTTAAATAATTAATATCATTTGATGTATTAAATTTTTAAACATATTTTAAACATATTCTTTATAATAATACTTAAAAAACACTTTGATCCATGGTATATTCTAAAATACATAGAGTTTAAATATGTATATACAAACACACACTAATTTAATTATTAATACATTAAAATTCTATTCGGTAAACAAATAATGTTTTACCACACTATTTTTATAATCCTTTTACTAGTAAGTCCGTTGCATTGTAAAAATATGCATATTTAGACTGTTTTTGGATTTTACATATTAAATATTACCAGTTTTCCCCAGCATAAATTGATGTCAAATCGAGCAGATACAAAACATCCACTCATCTTGGTTCCGGGAATATTAGGTAGCCAAAGTTATTGCAAATACAAAAACGCCACAACAGTTCCATTTTTAGTCTGGGCTTCTTTGCGATACCTTTTTGATCCGTTTAATTTAAATAAACTATTTAGGTACGTTCAATGTTTGTTTTTACTAAAAAAACATGTTAGTTTAAAATTTAATCCAAACACATCAACAATTTTTGATAATGATTTATGCAACGTTAGTTTTCCTGGTTGGGGTGAAACATGGTCTGTGGAAACTCTAAACACCATTTTACTTAAAATTAGCGCTTATTTCTTAAAAATAGTTAATAAATTGAAAAATGATGTATATTTTGTTTCTAATAAGACTATTCGAGGAGTACCGTATGATTTTCGAAAAATTCCAGGTAATGTTATTTAGTGTTTTTTAAAATTACATATAGAAGAAATAGAAACATTTTATGCCAAATTGAAATTACTTGTTGAGGAAACGTATGAATTTGGAAATAAGCAACGTGTTGTTATTTTAAGTCATAGTATGGGATCTTTGTTTACATTGGGATTTTTGAATAATCAAACTGTTGAGTGGAAACGAAAATATATTGAAACCTTCATATCCGCATCTGCACCTTTGGCTGGATCAGTACAGGCTTTGAAACTTGAAACTAGTGGTAAATTTAAAATAATAGAAACGATATGAATGATGGTTCTAAAATTTTATGCATTACTTACAATATTTTAAAAATTATATATATATATATATATATATATTACAAATCGAGATTTTAAAATATAAACATTTGCTTCTTATGTAAATTATTGTTGTGATTACTGATAATTATTTATAATTTGGTAAACAAATGACTTATATGTAAGAAAATTGTAAGTGTAATTACAATAACAATATTTTTGCATTTCAAATGTACTTAAAAGCAATTGTTTGATTAAATTTAATTTATTGGAAATTAGAATTTTATTTTAATGTTTAAAAAAACATTTGTAGATTATATATATATATATATGCATATATATATATATATATATATATATATATATATATATATATATATATATATATATATTATATAATTATTGGTTTCACTCTTCTTAATTTACCTTTTTGGATAATTAGGAGACAATTTAGGCGTATTTTTGAGGTCGGATTTGAGTTATCGTCCTCTCGAACGATCTATGCCTTCGCTCATGTACTTGTTACCAGATCCTCGTGTTTGGTTTCCTAATGAATCGCTTATTATTACGCCAAAAGTTAATTATACGGCACACAATTACAAGACATTATTCAAAGATATTGGATTTGATAATGGTATTGATTATTAATGCAAAATAAATACCTTCATATTTTTTTATGCAATGCAAAAAAGTAAACTACTAATAAATACCAATTTGTAAGAAAATAATTGTAACTAAAGTAGTCATATTATCGAACTTAAAATTGTAAAGAAACTACAATTTTAAAAAAAGTAGTGTTTTAAACAGTATACAACAATATATTATAATCAAAATACAATTGTAATATAATAAATACATGTTATTAATTGTATAAAAAATGTGCATTAAATAAATTCCAACTGGATCATAATTAAAGATTGAGGAAATTCATCAATATAAGATGTAACTTTGAATATTGAATAAAAATCTTATGTATATATAATTTTTTAAATAAATATTTTGAATTATATTCAGCTTTATTGTTATGTTTAATAAATACAAATTTTCGTTAATAAAATATTTTAATAAATGAAATTAAGCAGGTAAATAAATATTCAATTAATTATTATAAAAATAATGAAAAATAAATTTATTAATTATGTTTATGTAGGTACTATTCTTAAAATATTGCTTTATTTACTGTTTGTATATTTAAAAATAAAATACTTTATAGTATTTATTGGCACATTTAATTGTTAATATTAATTTTTAAGAACGCCGTCTCTTAATAAATATTAAGTTAAATATAGTACAACCACAATTGTGAGATACAAATTATCTAAACGGTTGTGTAGTGCATGTTGTACAATTTTATGATATATATATATATATATATATATATATATATATATATATATATATATATATATATATAAAATCCAATTAATTATTTTGTAAACAGGCTACCATTTAATGTTAGCTACTAAAAAATATTTTGACAAACTTCACAAACCTGAAGGCATAAATAATGTTTATTGCGTTCATGGAATTAATGTACAAACTCCACATCAACTGGTATATCGCGAACCGTCAATTTTTCGCAGTGCATTTCCCGATCAAAGACCAATTGAAATTTTTGGCGACGGCGATGGAACTGTCACATTGAAAAGTTTGGAGGTGTGTAAAAGTTGGACAAATGTAAACTATTTTACACTTCCAAATGTCGATCATTTACAAATTGTTAATCATCCCAAATTTATTGAATTTGTGGCAAATATTACGGGTGCTAAAATTTAATAAGTCCTTTTTTATAAATTTAGTAACAATTGTTTTGAAAACCCCAATATTAAAAATAAAATTACCTATAATTATTCATATATACAATTCTTAAATAAATTTTCGAATCACAATTAAAGCAATATTGTTTCTAAATTAAAATTTATAACTAGATGTTTTCCGTAAAATATATAAAGTAGTAAAAATAAAATTTAAAATTTTGTTTTTTATGTGCAAACAGCAATAAAATTATATTTTAAATTCAAGTCTTACATAAGTATAATTATTAAATTTAACTTACACGATTTTTATAATAATTAAAAGTTTAAATTATAACTTAACATTGACTAAAATAAAAGTAGTCATTTTTAAAGCCATTATGTAATAGCAATAAAATTTAAATTATTTATTTTTAGTATAATAAAACATAATAAATCTCTACCAAGAGAAAATCAAAAATCAATCAATCTAGTTAATCCCAAGCTTAAGTAAAAGTGAAGGGTTTGAGAGCAAGTTTAGCAACCTGGGCTCTGTAAAAAATCTATATTGTTACAGGAACGACGCTATTCCAGAAAACAGCGACAAATGAGTAAAAGCACGGCACAAATAACATGGCTAAATTTAAAACTGAAAGAAAGCTCAATTTTTGATTTGCAGAATTTTCGAAGATAAAAACTTATCTTGTCGTTACATGCTCCATGCACGAAAATTGGTAAATTATTCGATTTCAAATTTAATACTGAACTTTAACTCGATACTGTAAAGCATTAAACAATTAACAAAAAAATGCTTTAGTTTATATTTTTTTAAATAACATAATTTTCATTATACTTTTTAAATTAATCTATTTTTAATTATATAAATTGCAATATTTTTAACTAAAACAAAGGTTACATGCCGGGATGGTCTGGCCGTACAGCGCTCAATTTGGACCTCAGTGGGTATGGGTTCGAATCCCACCACCGGCACTAAATTGCGGGCCCACGTTCGGCTTTACTAAAATGTCTACTGCTGAAAGATGTTTTTCGTGAAACAATTAAAGTAATAAACATTTTAAAAAATACAACTGCCTCCAAACAACACAAACCCTAATATAATTGTAATTTATTACAATCATTTAAAAATGTAATATTTAAAAAATAAAAATATTTAATCAGGAAAATTTATTATGTGAAGTAAAATTAAATTCAACAACATTAGGTTATAAAACATAGGGACCTCTAGATTAAAGACTTTGAGAAAATTCTGGGAAACGATATTACCTAACATATTAAAAATTAATAACTTTTATTATTTATTTTTATATGTATACATATTTTATAATATAAAGTATTTTTAAGTAACTATTAGGTTGAAACACATAAAATATTAGATTTTATGAATAAGGAAAATGTGATAAAATAATAAACAAATTTTTAAAATTTTTAACTAAAAAATGTTTTTTTGGCATTAAAAGCCATTTGCCAACAGGATGCTAAAAAATTAAATACAATTTATAAAAAACTCATTTAAAGTGATAAAATTTTCAAAGACTGCAACCATGGTTTCACGGTTTAAAAGCATTTATTTTTTTTAAATTGCTCTAAATGTTTAAAAAAAGATAATTTGTTAAAGATAGATCTGACAAGTAAAGTGGATATGGCAATATTTCATATCCAAGATCTGCTTATTTTTTGACAGGTGGTTGGAAATCATAAGGCCTTGTATTATCGTGAAGTAAAATAAGTCCACATATTTCCTCGCAGTATGTGCCAGTAGTAACTGTTCTTATCTTGTTGCAAAAATGAATAACGAATATCTCCTTCAGCATATAGTCATGAAAGAATGTTTTAGCACAGCTTAAATAGGCTTAACATAATTTAGTGGTGCGACAAAAGCAAATTAATTATTTTGCGTTGATTTTGGCAGTAGTCCGTTTATCTACTGTAAAAACATGAATTGTTTTTATATATATATATATATATATATGACAATGCTTCGATAAATGTCAACTTGCTAAAACTATTGTTTTGTCAAATATTCACACAATAATCCCAAAAGTAAAAATAATTAAATTAGAAAAATACAATAGTTTACAAATATACAACTCTATAAATATGTGTGCTTGTTCATTAAACATACCATTTAATTAGTTAGATACATTTATTATTTATTTCATTTTTACAAGTAAACATTAAAAAATACAAAATACAAAAAAAAAACATTTAGCATAAAGTAGCTAGTTATATTTGTGAAAAAATCACTTTTAAAAAATCAATATTTTTGTTACATTAAAAAAAATATATTAAATAAATATTATTTACAGTAAATTCAATGTTTTTATAAGTTAGTAGCTATTAATTATGTAAGCCTAGAAAATTCATATTTAAAAATAATTTGCTAAAAAATGTTTAATTTGTTGTAAATATCTGCAAAGTTCAAAATCTATAATTCCAAAATTATATGCACTAGTGAGTTTTAAATAAATTACAATTTTAACATTTATATTATATAAAGTACTGACACATACATTACTATACCATAGTAAATAAAGCTTTTAATAATGTAAAATGTTAATTAAAAATACGAAAATTATACTTTATTACATTTTAAATTAAGTATTTAATATATGATTAAATAACAATTTTATTTAAATCTTAAATATGTATATTTTTAAGTAAAACGTTTTTAATTACATGTATTAAGTAAAATATAATAATTAATAAAAAATATTACTATTACCTATATAATTTCTTTTATGTTTTATTTATTGAAACAAAATTTTAAGTTATAAATATAGTTATCAGATTGTAGTTTTTCTATATCGGGCTTCTATCAGAAGGTAAAACAAGGTACAGTACAGATAATTCAATTGTTAAACTTTTGCTTATGAAATTAAAAAAGATTAAATTTTGAAATCAAGCACTATTTACTACCTAGTCGTGTATAATTTATATTGTTAGTTAGTTAAAAACTAAATAATATACGCTTTTAGTCTGTCATAATATAATTATTTCAAGTTAATTCTAATCTACAAATATACAGTTTAATTAATGTATCTAATAACTGAATTACGTTAAAATATAGTTTGAAAATGACAAATAGTTTATTTCGCACTTTATAATTAACTTAAAAAAAAATTTTTTATTGTTAGTTAAACTCTACTGTAAATATGTGTGTGTGTGTATTTAAGATAAAATGTATGGACTTTGTATTGCGTTGACCTGCTTAAAATTATAACCAAAGCTTAATGAAGTACTTAAAAGTTAATACATAATAGAAATAATAAGTTTTGTATATATATATATATATATATATATATATATTATATAACACTAGTTATGGTTAAGATAAAATGCATAGACTTTGTATTGCGTGTAATTACGTAAATTTATAATCAAAGGATAACAAAGGATTTAAAAGTTAATACATAATGTAAATAATAGGTTTTAAACATATGATTTATTAAGCATTTGATACTAAAGAAATGTTCTTTTTATATTAATATTTTATCTTGATTTTTAAATAACAATAGTATAATTACAATGTGCAGTAATTAATCTTTAAATAGTATGCACATTTTTTTCAATTACTTAATTTGATTATTTTATTTATTATAATTATAGAAGTTGGGTTTTATGTATTAAAAAGTTATTGTTTTTAAATAAATGAAAAAATATAACCTTAATTAATAGTTTATACTAAAAGCTTTTGTTAGAAAACGCTATTTTTATGCTTAATAATAATAAAGTTTTTATTTTTTAATTTATAAACAAACTGTAACAATTAAATGTTTAAGTGTAACAATTTACAATTGTTAGATATATATATTGGATTTATAAAGTAATTAAAATATTTGGTTTGAGCTATATACTGTGAAAATATTAACTTTACATCAAAAACGATATAAAACAACTTGTCAATACGGGGACATTCATTTGCTTTTCAGCTGGTGTAAGTAATTATTAGGCAATTAGTATTTATTATATTTACTGTAAATAATAAATTTAACAGTTTGTGTCAATATTAAAGTGCATGAAATGGTGTTAATTATTAACAAGGATGAAACAGTTATAAAATGCTTCTAATTAAGTTTGAACAACTGTCAACATAAATTCAAACAAGTTGCAATTTAAAAAACTCAAAATTTATAACCATTTTCAAAGAATTATTTACTACTGAACTACAACAAAATGCTTCAGGGTATTTAGAGGTTGTTCAAAATAATGTTCCAGTGCATATATTGAAATAGGTAATGTGCTTTTTATTATAATTTAAAATTTAACCTATTTTTTTATTGTTCAGACTAAAGATTTTTTAAATAACAGAACCTGAGCTTCATTTAATTGCTTCTATACAGCCCAGAGTTCAATGTAATTAAAAATCTTTTTACTTATCTTAAACAAGAGGTAAATTGGATAAAAAATCAAGGTACGCTCAAAGAAAAAATTGATTGTGTTAAAAAATCGAATTCGATAAGATTATATCAATAAGTTGGTTGATTCATGTCTAAAGCACTTAAAAGAAGTTATAAAAACCATGGCTATACTTTAAACTACTAAATTTATAAAATTTATGATGTCCATTATCTATATATGCACATATTTTATAGTATATTATATTTTTAAACAAATAATGTAGTAGTATTTTTATCTTGTCAAAATGTGTATAATCTGGGATTTTTGTCTAAGCGAGAATTTGGTAATGCTATTCATTAAAAAAAATTACTTTTATTATTTTAATTATTGGTATTGCCAAAGTAATGTTTGATGGTTATTTTAGCAAAATGTTGATGTGCTTAATATGCTTAAGTGATGTGAACAAAATCAATCAATTTTAATGTGTCAAACACTACTCATTTTAGCCCCTGTATATATATATATATATATATATATATATATATATATATATATTAAATTTATGTTAAAATATTTAAAATTATCTTTAACGCATTGAAATTGCCAGATATTGTTTAATTTATTTTTTTAATCTAAAATGCTTTTGCTTAAGTATTTAATTAATACAAATTACAAAAATATAATCAAATTATCTATATATTAGAGTCGTCATTTATTTTTCTAATTTTTAGTAATAATAATTGCAAAATAATTTTTTGTATTTACTTAATAAGTACTCCAGTATATTTATTATTTTATTAATTTTTTAATGTATTTATTAATTAAATTTTTATAATATTTGTAATCAACTTTACATTACTTAAAAATTTGTGATGCATTTTATCAACTTATAATAATTATTTTATAAAATATATGAGCATTTTAACAATTAATAACTATATGGAAACTATTATTTGGTTATTAACCTAAGTGAACTTATGTTTTTATTCTAAACTTTGTATTTAATATATATATGTATATATATATATATATATATAATTTTATATCTTAAAATTACAAAACATTAAATAATGTAATATAAATTAATTATTAATAAATAAAATATTTGCATACCTTTATAGCAACAATAAATAAAATTATTATAAATATAGAAACTATGTATTAATTATTAATTAAAAGTTTGTTTGTTAATTTTATTTAATTAAAACAAAATATTTTATAATTTATTAATTTACAAATAATAAAATGTATTTATTACTAATACAAATTATTTATTCAAATTAAAATAAATGATTTAATTAAATTAAAAATATGCTTATTATTTATTGGTAATTTAAAACTGCCCATAAATTTGTCATTTTTACTTTGCGGAGTTTAAAAATAATTTTATAATAATAATAATAATTTTTGGAATAAACGGTATAAAGTTCGATTTTAAATATGATCTATTTTTAGATTTTAATGGACTAATGTTATTATAATTTTTAAATAAACTAACCATTGTAAATTTTAGAATAAGTTTAAATATTTTAATTTAAAGTATCCAAGATAATATTAACTATAATATACAATGTTTAATATTAATTACAAACATTAATTGTATTTATAATTAACTGTAGTATAAAAATTAAAACACAGTATTTACATAACCATTAAATTGTATTACTTTCAGTAATAAAAAAATAATTAATTAACTTATGAAATTTATTATAATGTTATTATAAATTGTATTAGTGCAAGAAGTATTATAATTTATTAGGACAATATTCTTTGTATTTTTATATAATAAATACATTTTAATTGATTTAGATTTTATCTGAAGTTAAATATTTTAGATAAAACGTAACTTTTTTTTATATATTATGTGTTCATATATATTTGTGCTCTTATTTTTATATCTATTAAATATTCGATAAAGTTTTATGGAATTTATTTTTGCAGTTAAATAACATTTTAAAACAACTCTACAATTTTGAACAATAGATTAAACAAATTATAAATAAATGTGTTAAAACATTTTTATGCATATACTTTTAACAATTAAAGGTTAAAATGGTAATAAGATTGTTTTGCGTTTCAAAATGCATTTGTAAAAAGTGTAAAATGTATTTAGGCCTGTGCACATTCGATATTCAGGTCATCTTACCCACAGGTATAAATTTATAGTAATAATCCAATAATTAAGTCACTATTTTGAAAAAAGGTTTTTAAAGTCAAGTCAAGTATAAATACTTACAATGTGATTTAAAAATTTCAATCAATGCAATTAATATTAAATTAAAATTACATTTTTACCTAAATTTACGCTAATTATAACAGAATATTATTAAAAAATTATGTTTGCTAATTTAATTCGCAATTTTTTACATTATTTTATTTGTTTTTATTTATTTTATGTTTATTATTTTGAATGTTTTACAAGTGGACATTTTAGCAAAGCCAAAGTGGGCCCGCATTTTAGTACCGGTGGTGAAATTCGAACTCATGCTCACCGAGGTCCGAAATTGAGCGCTGTACCGCTAGATCAGTCAATTATTATTTTTTTAAATAATGCCAAAATATTATTTATTTTTTTAATATTTTACATTAAAATTCTAAACATTTATAAATATATCCAAGTTTAAAAATAATAGTTTTTGTATTGTCTTAGGTTTAAATAATCTAGAAAAATTATACAATTAACTGATATAATTTTTATATAATATATATAATAAGGATTAGAAATGAACTGATCTAGCTAGTTACAAGCCTAGATAAAAGAAGAGGGTTTGCGTCAAGTAGGGCATACAGCAGTAAAACCTACGCAAAAACACTAAAATGATCAAAACTTTTGATTTGATAAACGATATGGCGTCCCCCTTAAACGATGCGCATAACCATTGCCTGAGTCATATAATAAATTAGCGAAGGCAGCCTGGTAACGGACAAGTTAGAGAAAAAAATAATCTAAAGGAGATGTATAAAAGGAAAGGTGAGACTAGGCACTTTGAACATTGGATTGTTAACAGGTAAAGGAAGGGAAATTTCTGAACTAATAGATAGAAGAAAGCTGAACATACTGTGCCTCCAGGAGATAAAATGAAAGAGTAAGGAAGCCAAAGATCTGGCTAGAGGACATAAACTGCTGTACAGGGGGGAATCAAAAAGGGATGGAGTAGTATCAATTTATGAAGCAAGACAAGAGAGAACTTAGTTGAACCAAAAAGGTTTAGTAAACGACAAATAATGGTAAAACTGAATATAGGTGGTTCGTACATTAATATTATTAGCGTATACGCACTCCAAGTTAGATATGAGGAAGAAGTAAAAGACAAACTATTTTATTTTATTTTTTGTGTTTATTACTTTGAATTTTTTACCAGAAACATTTTTCAGCAGTAGACATTTTAGCTTAGTCAAACGTTGGCCTTCATTTTGGTGCCAATGGTGGGATTCAAACCTATGTCCACCGAGGTCTAAATCGAGCGCTGTACCGCTAGCCTATCCCAATTTTGGAAACATTTTAAGGAAATACTTTGTATTATTCCTCTGACAGAGAAAATAACAATTGGGGCTAATTTAAGCAAAAATGTAAGACAGTCTAGAGAAAGTGTTGAGAGATGCTACGGCGGATGGGGAATTGGAGATACATATAAAGATGGCAAAAGAATTTTAGAGTGTATGGTATCACAAGACATGGTTCTGATTAACACATTTTTTAACAAAGAAAAAAACCAACTGATTACATATCAGAGCGGTGAAAAACAAACCAGATAGATTTTTTAGCAACGAGAATAGCAGGTATAAAGTGGGTAAAGGAGTGCAGAGTGATAAATGGAGAAGAAATTGCCACGCAACACAGTTAAGTGCTAATAAAAATAAATTTTAGAAAGAAACAAAAAAAGTTAATGGAGATTCGGAAAAAAAAATTAAATGGTGGAATTAAAGGAAACCAACCTGACTAAATATAAAAACTGGAAGTCCTTGAAAGGAATGCAACAATGGTGGACATTAAACGGCAGGGTGATTACCAAAGCAGATGAAAATATATTATGGTTAACATCTGGAAAGAACGCACCTGCAGACAAAAAATCTTGGTGATAAAAAGATAAGAAGATTAAAAAAAATGGGATCTAACTGGATTGGAAACCTACAAGTTTGAATAGCAACAAGCAAAAAGGGTAGTTAAAAGAGCGGTAGCAGTGGCAAAAGCAAAAACGTAGGATGCAATGTATAAATACCTAGAGACACCTGAAGGAAAGAAGAGGTTGTTTAGTGTTACTAAAGCCAGAAATAAAGCCTCAAATGACCTGACACACATTAAACAAATGAAAGATAAAAGTGAAATAGTACTAACAAAAGAAGAATCAATAAAGAAAAAATAAAAAGCATATTTTGAAACTTTGTTAAATAAAAAAGCTTCTAGAGCAGTAATTGAAGATGGGACACCTAATATAACACAAGAAATATCCCAGAAAAAATTAATTAAAAGAGTAAGTAAGATGGAAAATAGAAGATCTCCAGGACTAGAAGGAATTGCAACCAAATAATAAATAATAAAAATATGAGGGCTTGCATTTAAAGCCTGCAGCAAAATTTAAACTAATTTTTATTTTAGCATTTTATTGATATCTGCCACTACGGCAAAAAGTTTTATTTTGTTTTATAATGTTTTTGATTCTGTTTTTTTTAGTTTTGTTATTATTCAACATGCGAGTTATTGTTTGAATTTTGTGAACATCTACTTTTTGAAAAATAGTTTTCTTCAAATATTTAAGCAATAAAAATTAATTTTAAAAACAAACGTAGTTTTAAACTATGCGTTTTTTGCAATTTTTATTAATTATGTAAAAAATACAATGTTTAAATATATTAATTTTTTATTTTGCATTTGTTAGTTTTCTTGTAATTTTTATTTTTGTCACTATTTATTTAAATGATTGATAATTATTGTCAGTATAATTATTAGTAATTAGTTTTATGGCAAATACAACACTAATTAATAAGCATTAACATTTCGGATATAAAATATGGTATGTGCAAAGTTAATTTTGTATAACTTCTAATTCAAGCGGTTGGAACTACTACTAAAAGCTAGTTCTAATGAAGTATCCAAACAAATAATAATAATAATAATAATAATAATAATAATAATAATAATAATAATAATAATAATAATAATAATAACAATAATACTTAAGAGTATATGTATTTGGTATAATTTATTAAATAATATTTATATAGAAAACTATACTCAATAATTTTAAAAATTGTATTTATATTTCAATGTATAAGAATGTTTTTAAACTAAAATACTATACATTTTTTCAAAAAAAATTTAAAAAATTAATATTTTGTCACATTAAACAAGTAATTTTTGCTTTATTATACTTATATTGTTCGCTTAAAAATTGAAATATAGACATTGCACACGTTAAAATTAAAATAACGTTTTCTAAGGTTGTTACCTAACTGTATAGGTGTTATTGTTATCAAATTTATTTCTAGTACAATTGGTAAAATACTTATATCCATATTTAAATTTTAAAATATTTGTATAAAATTACTTGTACTAAACAAAAATTATATATACTGCATTAATTTAACAAAAAAAACGAAATTGATGTTAAAGTTATATTTGGAAAGTTAGTGTCAGTCTTTTATAGACTCAAATCAATACTGTTATATTTTTCTATTAGCCTGAAGACAAAACTTTGTTTAACGCATCGCTCATCATTTCTACCAAAATATATTGAATTGAAACGTGGAAGCAAACAAACAAAAGTAATAAAATAGTATATGTTTTTTTATCGCCAGTGCTTCAGAAGTGTGTTAAAGATTACCTAGCGTAATCACATTTAAAACAGTGGGCTAATGAAATAAACTGCTTTTGTCTACTATATAATATTATTACAATTATACAAAAAATATAATTGGTTAAATTCTACATTTACCACCCAAAAGCTCAGTAATAACGGTTCTGGAATAGGCAATTTATAATAGCAAAAGAAAAGTTGGTAGATCACAGAAAACTTGGCCAATAACGATTAAAAAAGATCTACTTATAATGAATGTTCGATGGGATTAAAATTAATTTTGGCGAAATGATCGAATACGTAAAATCACTTTGTTGGTCCATGTTGTTTTTAAATTATGGGATTTAATTGTTGTTGTTTTTTCTTTTATTACTATTTTCTTGTTCCATGTTTATTTTAAATTAAAAGGGATTGTAATAATAATCAAAAGATAAAGGAAACGAAAAAAAATAGCCTAACCAAGAACACAATAAACACTCAAGCTTTAGTAGTGTACATTAGAAAAAAGTTATTTTGTTACTTGTAATATTACCTTTTCTTTAATATTTGACTTTGTTTTTTATCTTAACAAAGGAACCTAATCTTTAATTATAAACCGGTTAATATTTGATATACGAAATCATTATTATTGTTAATATATATTAATATAATAACAATTGTGTTTTATTTAATCTAGCCAGTCCCAAGCCTGGATAAAGGAGGAGGGTTCGAGCGCAAGGTTAGCAACCTGGCCTCTGTAAAAAATTCATACTGCTACGGAAACAATAAGAGGACGCCATTCCGGCAAACAACGGCAAAGAAGTGATCGCGCGTATCTCGATAACAGAGTTACACAAATGACAAGGTTGAGTGAAAGTCGAAAGGAAGCTCAATCTTCGATTTGCAGAATCTTCAATGCCAAAACCTTAACCAGTGTTGGGACATGGAATGTGCGCACACTTTTTCGTACTGGACAGTTAGAACAAGTCCTTCGAGAAATGAAAATTTACAACTTAGATATTTTGGGTATTAGCGAAATGCGATGGAAAGGCCAAGGTCATTTCAAGAGTGGAGATACATCAATTTTATATTCTGGACATGAAGAATATCATATTAATGGAGTTGGTATTATGTTGAGTAAAAATGCTGCTAAAGCTATAATTGGATGGAAACCTGTGAGCGACCGTATCATTTCAGCTAGATTCAACACCAGTTTTGCAAAAGTAACAATTGTGCAAGTCAATGATCAATTACAAAATTTGTTAGATGATGTGCCAAGAAGAGACATCAAAATTTTGATCGGTGATTTCAATGCGAAATTAAACAAAGACAGATCTGGGTACTGCTCAAATGTTGGACCACATGGCTATGCTGATAGGATAAATGATAACGGTTATAGGTTGTTGACGCTAAACAGTCATTGTGGAATGAGTATTGGCAACACGTTTTTCGCTCACAAAAATATACACAAGACAACGTGGGTTTCTCCAGATGGAAAAACAACAAACGAGATTGATTACATTTGTATTAGCACAAAAATGGCGATCTTTATTGCAAGATGTACGTGCATATCACGGTGCAGATGTTGGTTCTGATTACAATCTTCTTGTTGGAAAATTTCGTTTAAAATTAAAGACAATAGAAACCACACAAAAAATTACATCCATTTTCGTGTGAGAAGCTTAAACAGTCAAATATCTCAAATCAATTTTACAATTCCTTAAAAATACATTTCAAAATCTGAAAAGGGTAGAAAAGTCTGATGATCAATGGAAATTGTTTCATAAAACAATTACAGACTGTGCAGCAAATGTGCTGGGTAGAAAATGTCACTCTACAAAGAAACAATGGATTTCATCAGTCTTATGGAATTTAATTGACCTCAGAAAGAAAACAAAATTAGAGAGAGATCAATCTAACAATCTTTTTATTTGGAAAATATTTGATGATAAATATAGAACTTTAGATAAACAGGTTAAAAAAAGCTGCCGCAAAGATAAGAATGTTTGGCTAGAATACAGATGCAGAGAAGCAGATAAGGCAGCAGCAAAAAATGATTCCAAAACTCGGTATAAAATTGTAAAACAACTGTCGGGAATTAGAAAGAACACCGATATTCCAATCAAAGGAAAAGATGGTCGTTTACTTCTAACAAATGATGAGCAATCATCTAGATGGGTAGAACATTTTAAAAAGTACTTAATCAGTCTATGCCAAATACTCTCATAGATTTTGAAAATGATAATGATATAAATGTGACTCAAAATCCGGAAATATGCATTAATGACATTTCTGTAAAGTGATTTATGCAATTCAAAGGTTGAAAAACAATAAGGCAGGAAGACTTGACGAGATAACTGCAAAAATGCTCAAACATGGAGGTAATGTTGTAGCAAATGAGCTTGCTCATTTATTTAATGTTATATGGCATAATGAACAAGTTCCAAATGATTGGCGGCAAGGAGTAATTGTTACTCTTCCCAAAAAAGGAAGTCTGAACGATTGCAATAATTGACGCGGAATAACTTTATTGTCTCTTCCTGGTAAGGTGTTTTGCAAAGTAATTTTAAATTGTTTAAGTAATGCGGTAGATAAACACCTTTGAGAACAATAAGCAGGTTTTCGAAAGGAAGAAGATGTATTGAATAAATACTGATCCTTTATAACATTGTTGAGCAAAGTCAAGAATTTCAGCAATCACTAACAATCAATTTTATTGATTTTATGAAAGTTTTTGACAGTGTTCATTGAGAATCTTTGTGGAAAATCGTTAAGTTTTACGGAATACCGTTAAAATATGTGAATATTATGCGTTCGCTATACCAAAATTCAAGTTGCTGTGTTCGAACAAAAAATGGTCATACTGCTATGTTCGAAATTGTCACGGAAATACGTCAAGGATGTATTTTGTTACCGTTTTTGTTTCTTCTGGTAATTGATTTTATTATGACTCAATCCATGAATAATTTGTCTTATGGTATCAAATGGAACCAAGGCAGATTAACGGATTTGGATTTTGCAGATGATATTGGTCTACTCAGTGAAACCCCAGAAATGATGTAAAATATGACAACACGACTCAGTGATATCAGTTCTCGTATTGGCTTACGGATTAATTGTTCAAAGACAAAAGTGTTGTGCATAAAGTCAAACAATGATTTCCCCATTAAAATTAGTAGACAAAATATTGATACTGTTGATTCCTTTACATATCTGGGAAGCATCATTGGTAAAGACGGACAAACCGAAATTGATGTTAAAGCCAGACTTGGTAAGGCAATGTCAGTCTTCAATAGACTCAAATCAATATGGTCATGTTCTTCCATTTGCCTAAAGACAAAACTTTGTTTGTACGCATCAATAATCATTCCTACGGCAATATATGGAAGTGAAACGTGGAAACGTACAGACAAGATTGATAAGATGGTGGATGTTTTTCATCGCCGGTGTCTTAGAAGTATTTTAAAGATTACCTGGCGCGATCAAATTTCAAATGATGAGATCATGAAAAGAACTGACTCTCGTTCACTCCATGACATCATTACAATTAGACGAAGAAAATTACTTGGTCAAATTCTACGTTTACCGCCCGAAAGACTAGCAAGAACGGTTTTGGAATGGACAATTGTAAATGGTAAAAGAAAGGTTGGCAGACCAAAGAAAACTTGGCTAAAAACTATTTGGGAAGATCTAATTGAAATAAATGTTTTATGGGCACAAGCAAAACTTTTGGCAGAATGTTCAAATACATGGAAACATTTTGTTGTCTCATGTTCTCTTTGAATTACGAGACTTTAATGCTAATTTTTGCTTATTTTTTAAAGCAAAAGGGTTTTGTAAATAAAAATAAATAAAAATTGTATAGAACCGTTAAACAGCCACGCCAGATGCAACTAATTTATTAAGGGTTGTATAATTTTTAAAAATTAAAAACTGAAAAGTAAACATATAAAGAAAGATAATTGCATTTGAAATATTTCTTTATAAATTACTTAAAATGTGCAAATATTTTAAAATTTATATTTTTTTTATAAATTCTTCCTACCTTTATAAACCATAAAATAATTATCTATATTTATTAATATTTTACACAATTTGCCATAAGTAATTCATTGTTGAAAACATGTATAAAATTGGTGTAAAATATTTGTTAACATATTTTTATTGTTTGCATTCAAACATTTAGCTTTTGCGGCAATTTTTTATACTTTTATTAAATTGCGCTAACTTGATTTATTGAAAACATACTAGTTTGAACATGTATATTTGTATAGTTTCTTTTAAGTTGAAAGCAAAGCAGGAGTTTGTATACTTTGCCAGTGGTGGAAAACAAATACATGTCTACCAAACTACAAGTTTACTGCTTTAGCAGAATATATACATATATATATATATATATATATATATATATATATATATATATATATAGTTTCTAAAAGTAAATGCCTAGATAAACAAAAGATTGTTATAGAGATGTTAAAAAACGTTTTATTCCAAAAATGTCAAAGTATTTAACAATTAATTTTATCTACATAAATAAAATATATTTTTGTATTATTTTATTAGAACCGTAATTTAAAGTTTTTTACATTATAATTTTGTAAACTAATTTATTTAAAATATAAAAAGCGTACAATTTTACATTGACAATAATGTAAAAAATGGTTTTAGTTTTTTATTTTAACAGTATATTATGTATTTTATTATTTTAATATTTTTGGAATTAAGAATAATAAAATATCTTTATGTAATTCTCTATATTAATCGTTTAATAAATTCAATATTAAAATTAATTACTTTTTAAATTACATATTACTCATTATTAGATATAATTACTACGAACATATTGAAATAATACGATTCTAAAAATAATTATTTAGAATTTTTAATAAATTTATTAAACTTTAAAAAATGCGTTGTTTATTTAAATTAGATTATTTTAAACATTATTTAACAATCAATTTTTTCAAAATTAATAATTAATTAGATGAACTGATTAATGTTAATTTTTTTAAATAATTTTCTACCCTTTTTTTATCCTAACATTTTCGAAATTTAGTTTCCGACGTTTACAGCCGGTAAAAAACAACTAATGACAATTTTTGTTTCGTTTAATTTAGGCAAAAATTAGTCTACTATAGAAATTAACTTAAAAATTAAATATTTATTTATGTATAACTCAACTTTTAAACTTGTATCCAACTACTAATTAATTGGTGTATAGCTGTGTACTCGATTTAATTATTTATTTCAACAATCTTAAATAATAAAATTACATTCACTAAGCTTTGTAGTTGTTATCTTATTTTGATAATTGCAAATTTTTTTTAACTTTAGGTAAGTAATTAAAAATGCATTCAGAAATGTTAATTGACAAAAAAGAGTTTTAGGTTAATAATAGGTTAATAACTAAACCTTAAGTTAAACAAACAACATTATCCAATTTTAATTTTTACGAAATATTTTATTTTAATTTTTTAAATTAATTAAATTATTACAAGTAAATGTAATGTTGTTCATATAATTTATGTAAACACATTTATTTAAATTAAGAAATAAAAATGTTTAAAATTATTGTGTGGTAATTATTTTACTTAGTTTATTTAATTGTTATGTAAATTTTAGTCAACAAGACATTGTCAACAAGATATTTATATATTAATTATTTAAAAACTACAAGAACGTAAACGTTTTTTTTTAATTAATAAAATATTTGTGATTAATGAAGGCTTAAGTTTTTGTAACAGTTTTACTTTCTAAATAAAAGCTCACTTACCTTTAATTAAAACGCAAGTAGAAAAGTTTAGACTTTAGTAACAACAGCTCGTGCACCCATTGTAAACGCAATATGCATTATAATTTTTAAAAATTATTTACAACGCAAACCCTAATGTGCTTTGTAAAGCAACATTTTTAAAATACTTTTTTAATTTTACTATAATACTGTTATACTGGTTATATAATTTGCGTAGATAAAATATAACGCAAATTGTAGCCTGTTTTTAAAATCTAATAAATATTATACATTTTTAATTTTATACAATTTTTTTCTTTTATTAATATAAGTTGCATTTGTTTAATTTTTATATAAAGACAATAATTTTATAAATTGTTAAAAACAACATTTAAATATTATAGTAAAATTAAACAGCAAAATGTGATTTTATTTATAAAATTTTAATTAATAAAAATTGTTTTCACTTATAATTTAATTTGTATTTCTAAACAAAACAATTAATTTTATACATTATAAAAGTTTTTTTTAATAACACTTTTCAAAAAGCCTATTGTAGGAAAAAGATGTTGGTTTTTTACAAAAAACTTATTATTATTTAAATAAAATAGTTGCTTAAATTGTAGGTTTACGAGCTTTACATTACTATTATTATTTGTTATTGTAAAAAAGTTGTTTCATGTAATATCTACTTGAATTTTAACACCTTTATGTTTTACACTTTGCTAATTTCTTTATTTCTCTAAAATAAGTTAACCTAATAATTACATTACTTAGCTAAAAATTTAAAAAATATTGTTATTTATTTTAAAATAGGTGCTACATACCTAAACAACAATTAATATTTTATAAGTAGATTAACTTAATTCCAGATTTCATATATATGCGCAATTTGTTCATTAGTTAAGCCAAAATTATGACATCTTTTGATTTGTTCGTAATTTTTAGCAGTTAAGAAATAGTTTCCACCATTTAAACTTATTGTAAGTGTTCAAAATTGTGCCAAGGTCAAGTGTTCAAATTAAAATAAAAGGCCAAGTATTAAAAAATATTCTTTGATCTTTTTACACCATAATTAATGTTAAATTTTTTATGCATACAAAATTTGAAAACTAATCAATTTTCTTTATATAAAGTGTATTCAGTGATGTGTGCTGGGTTATGTAAGCACTTATAAAATTATGTAAACAAAAAATAATATTTTTTTAATTTTTGTTTCGTAATTGTTTTATGTTATTAACTTAATATGTATATAATTTTTAAATGTAACTACCATTTACCTATTTGAATGCTATTTATTCAAAATTTCAAGAGACTTAAATATTTCAAATTATGATACAGTTAAAAAACAATTAATTTCAAGTATTAATAGTCCATATTATTTAAGCATAATTACTTTATTAAAAAAAATATATATCTCAAGTTAAAACAACAAAAATTGAAAACTAAGAGTTTACTGACAAGTACCATTTTAGACCCTATATATATATATATATATATATATATATATATATATATATATGTTTAACGTTTTTATTTATATAATAAATAATTATTTGAATTGCAAAATTTTACGTTTAACTATATATGACATTTAATATTTATAGTAAATCTAATCAATTCTAATTGCCCAATGACCTTAAATGCTGCTACGTTACTACCGGTTTAGCAAGTGAGAGAACCCTTTCATTAAGACTTTACCATATAGGTCTTTGCATACTGCCAGGTTTAATAGCCTACGGTTCGGTTATCAATGGGTCATTTTGATACTTCCATTTTGATGAATGTAGTTATCTCTATTTTTGTCATTACGAGTTCACTTACTTTGTAATTTTTCTCTATCTTGATATTTTGGGGGTAAAACGCACTAGATAAACGAGAACTGTTCGTTTTTGGGATGCCACAGCAATAATAGTTAAGCAACTGGATGTGATTTACGGTTTAATGTTAAACTAAGACATACTTTATTTTAACATATTAATATTTTGTTATTTATAATATTTAACGTTTGTAATATTATTAATTTTGTTGTAGATTGTATAATTGCTCGTATAATTCTGACCATTTTGGTTTGTTTATTTATTTATATTATACCGTTGTATGTAATTGCAATTTATGTTTTATAACTGTTAATATAGTTAATACCAGGATTTGTTTTCTAATGTATGTATAATTTGAGTATTTCTTAATTGATGTTGTTATAATAAGTAGAGTTTCTAAAAGCCCGTGCTTTACTTGTTTTTGTGATAACGTATTTCGGAGTTGGTCAAGGTACGTCGGTTGTTAATTTTTGTAAGAACTTTAATATTTATCAAGGGGTTTTTAAAGGATTATTTCTTTATAGAATTGTTATATTAGTATTGTCAGATTTACTTAAGGTGCTGGCCTGACACCAGATAGGGCGTGGGTTTAAGTTTATGTGTGTGTAAAACTTGAAAGGTATGCGCTGATGATGATTCCAAATAAGGATAAAACAGCTGTACAGTGCTCCTGGCTGACTTAAAAACCTAGTAAATTTATTATTCAGGTGAATTTGACAATACTAATATAATATATCCAAAAACAAATAATCCCTTAAAAACCCATTGATATATATGACATTGTTTTTTATTAATAAAAAAATACCATTACATTTAATTTTAAAAGTACCATCAAAATTGTTTTAATCAAATTAAAAACAAATTTTGTTTATTTAAATATATATATATATATATATTAAACAATTTGTCAAGTATTTTAAATATACATTTATTAGCACTAATAAGAAGAATTTTATATTAAAAAAACGCAGTATATCTACCAATACTAAATTTACACAAATAAAATTAGACCAACATTTAATTAATATAAAAGTTTTTGTAAATTGAAAATTATTTGGGATAATATAATTATTTAGTTGTAAAATAATTTATTGTAATTTTTCACAAACAATTGATTTTTTATATTTTAAGCTGTAAATGTTTTAATAGGTATTAATATTTGTTTATGATAAAATCACTTTTTTTTATAATAAATGGGTATAAAATGTGATTTTATAAAATTATTTTTTAATAAGTAAAGCAATAATTCAAATAAAATTTACAAATAATTAATATATATTATAATTTGAACTGTTTTATACATTGTTATTTAATAAAACATTTTGATACTATACTATACACCTAAAATATTTATACCAAAAGTATACTTTCCACCAACCACAACGCAAACTACTTCTACTATTATGTAATTTAGAATAAAAACTAACTTTAATATATACAGGCAATAAACATAAAATAAATTTTACAAAATATATTTTCTGATTTATTAATAATTGTAATTGATTTTTGTAAAATATTTCGATTTTCAATTTAATTAAAAGATGTTACTAGTAATCATATTTTAAAATGTTTAAACTTTTTTAACCTTTGCAGTGAGTCAATTTATGTTTACAAGCATTACTAATATTTATACGTAATTATTTAAAAGTTTTCTATTTGGATTGCACAATACGGGTTTTAAAAATGCTTTATTTAAATTTAATCACAATAATTCATGGGTGCATCTTACAAAGCTGAAGTTAAATAATCAAAATAAAAGTACACAAGAAAAAGAATCTTTTTATGCACAATTTTGATTAAACTATACGTTTTTATGTAATAATTCATGTAAGTACAATTTTATTGTTCTAAATAATACAATACTTTTCTAACATAAAATCTGCATGATATTATTCATTCAAAACATAAACATATTCATTTAACTTGAACACTTAAGTTACACTTTTCGTAAATTTAAAGAATATTTTACAGCACTGCATTAATTCCATTAAGTCTGGTTAAAAATAGAGAAAGCTTTGAGGGTAAAATTGCTAATCTGGTCTCTATAAAAATATTGCTAAAGAAGCAACAAGTAGACACTATTATATTAAACTACATCAAATAAGTAAAAGCATAATTTCAAAATAACTGAAATGTAAAAAAAATTATTTTTTTCAAAAAATAAATTGGTACATATTGTAGCGAAATAGTGTAATTGCAGAAGGGACTATTGTTAAACATTACCATTATTGTGCAATTCCTTTACCTACTTTAATTATGTTCTATATTATAGACTAATTAATTTTCGTTGTGTTAAAATAATATTTAAAAATTTTATATTAGTAAAGTAAACAGTTTTTTTTAAATTATATTTAATAAATATCTGTTTTTTAGATTAGTTCAGCATTGTTAAAAGTCTTTAAAGCATTGGGTTTCCTTTATAATTCCAAATAAAAATATGAAAAGACGTAAACTGTAAAATAAATTTATTTCGTATATTCTCTTCAGTCACAAACATATAACATTTTAGTATATATATACAAAAAAGGTGGTACAGATAGCATTTAAATCAGTACAACTCACAAACATACACACACAATCATTACAATCAAGCTAAGTTCAATGTAGTGACGAACTGTTTTTGTGCACGCAAAGCAGGTTTCAATGTATGAATATAAACAGATTCGAGAATTTTCAACATATTCGAAGCTGGAGAAGTAATTAGCACTTTAAAACGATTTTTGAACTTAATCTAATGTTTGTAGTAGATGACGTAAAATGGAGGATGTGCATGAGTGTTCACTTCCGTTTGACCTATTATTGATCCAGTTTGGAATGTGTTCTTTAGTCCGATTAGTTAAGCGACGCATTGTCCAACCAATGTACTTGTCACCGCAACTGTAAGTGAACTGATAAATGCAATGTGAGGCAAAAAATGTTTCTTTAGTTGTTTTAATATTAGGCAAAGGGAGACCTTTAGTAGTGAACATTATTCTTAGTTGGATTAATGAAAAGGTCTTTTTTATGGTTGCTTTTAGTCGGATTTTGAGGAGGTTTATAATATCATCTCCTTTGATAACTTTAAGTAAGCCGGCTTCTTTTCAGTGCCGTTTGTACCCGGATTTTTGTATAGCTCGGCGTGGTGTTTTATAAATTTTGTTGGATATCCATTGTTGATTAGCAGTTGTTTAATGATATCTCTTTCTTTATTTTTTGTGTCGTCAGAACAGATTTTCTGTGCATGGTTGAACAATACTTTGACAAGTGCACGTTTGTGTTGAACTGGTTGAAAGCTTGTATAATGTAAATATTGACCACTCCAAGTAGGCTTATGGTAAACCTTACGTTAAAACGATCCGTCACTTCTCCATAAAATTGAGACGTTCAAAAAGTTGATTGTATTATTTTTCTCAAGTTCATGTTTTGTTCTTATGTTGGGATGAGTTTTATTCAAATTTTGCAGCAGTTCACCAAAGTCTTGTTTGTTGTGAGCTACTACAAATATATCATCCACGTACCGTTTGTATATAGCCATGTCTTCTATCAATGTTTTAATCTAATGTTCAATTTTTGATAAAAAGATATTTGCCAGTGCGGGTTCTAATGGACTGCCCATGGCTATACAGTCTGTTTAAATATAAGATTTGCCTTAAAAATTAAATCTGACATTTTGGGTGCACAGCAAAATTTTTTTTTTTAATATTTAACAGGAATTTTGGTGTTAATTTCATTTGACACTTAAGTAGTGTACCGTTTTTTCTAGCGGTAAATTTGTGAAGAGTGACTCGATGTTAATAGAAGCCATTGCTTTGTTGCATATGTTGAGTTTATTTATGTGTTCAATATACTCAAAGGTGTCCTTGAGATAATACATACTCATTTGTTTCTCAACTGGATCGATTAGGTGCTTCAACCATTTTGCAAGTTTATGGTATAGTGAATTTACCATAGATAGAATTGGTCTAATCGGAATGTTTTTTTTTATGAGTTTTTGGTAGTCCATACAATTCAGGCGTGTGATTACCAATTGGTTTTAGAAATTGATATTCCGATTTACTGATAAAATTGTGAAGCTTTAGAATTTGAAGCTTATAACTGATTTGCTTTTCAATTAACTCGATGTTGTCTTTTGTAGCTGTTGGTTTGAATTGTGAACGGTCCTCAAGTATTTTATTGGTTCTTTCAACGTACTGAGCTTTGTTCATAATGACTATTCCAGACCCTTTATCCGTACTAATATCTGTACTAATTTAAATGCTATCTGTACCCCCTTTTTTGTATATATATACTAAAATGTTATATGTTTGTAACTAACGAGAATATACGAAATGAATTCATCTCACAGTTTACGTCTTCTTATATTTTTATTTGGAACTGCTAAAAGTGTTTCTAATTTTTTATAATATTAGTAGGAATGTGTTTAATTCACTCCAATAATTCAAATTATTGTGTTTTTTTGTCAAAATTTGAAATTGAACTTATTAATATTTTTATGTATGTGCGAATACATAGATATCAACGTATTTCAAGTAATTTTTTTTACAACATTGCAGTTACATGCTGCCCAAATTATATGAAGTTAGTGTTATTAAAATGATAATCTTTCTAAATTTATTGTACATAACATAAAATGCATTATTTTCATAATTATTTATTGACATTGTAAAAAAACGCCTTTTCTCTATTTGGTTTTTATAAATTTAGTTCACCTAACCATATACGAATTGAACTAGAACTGTATTGGACAATATTTTTGTCTTAACAACTTTTGTTTACCTAGTCCATATAAACACTTAGCGTTGAATTACTAAAACTTTCTAACACAATCGCAGCTTTAATAGTCATCACATGAAAAAGCAATTTGTTAAAAGTATAAATTAAGTAGAAAGACAAAGTAAACTAACAATTATTACACTTAATAACTAATAATTTTATACCATTATACACTCTCGATTTAATTTGTTTTAATAAAAAATAAAAGTGCTAATTAGCATAGTCCTAACGACAATCGTAATCGTTTTTAAAAATTATAAGCAAATTATATAAAGAATTGATATTTATACTTTTATATTTATACTTTTTGAGTACACAAATTTTAGCAATATAATTTTAAAAAATAAAAACCGTTTTATTGTTGGTCCAAAAATCTCGAGTTGGAGTAGAAGAGAAATTAGAAGAGCCAATAGAAAAATGGTTAAAATTGTCGACTAATAGCAATTAAGTAGTCAATGTGTTAAAATCAAATTTTCTTTTAACAAAATTAATGCATAAATGCCATTATTAAAAATTGTTAGTTTCTGTATAAACTAATTATTGTTGTTGCCATAGTTATGGTATATATATAAAAAAACGTTACAGTGACAATAAATTTTTATTTACTTAATTTACACAAATTAGAAATACATTGTACAAAGTATTTTTCAATTTTTTTTTACAAATTTTCTTTATTAAGCCTAATAAATTTTAAAAATATTGTTTTATTATGTTTATGTAGTTTTTTAAATATTATTTGCATTCTAGTTTACTGTTAAAAATCTTCTCACACATCCTAAAAATGAATTCGTAGTCAAAATTTATTAAACATAGAATCACAACAAAACAAGCTATTTTGTGCATCGTAATAAAGGTTCCGATGTGGAAATGGTAATCAATTGGACAAGATGCGTTATTTAAACAACGTCCGATAGTTGCTTGTTACAATAACCGATGCACTGCCAGCACCACCAACCGCGCAACTTCAATCGACAATATGACCGCAGGCGCTGGCACATTGCTTACATTTGTCAAATTGGAAATTGAACTGACAGCGGTTTCACTGGTCGACATACAAAATGGACGTTGGGTTTGCAACAATGGTCAAAAAAACGACATTTAAAAATGACGTTAAATTTAGTCACATAGCAAATAAAATTTTAAATAACCCAAATGACTACTTTTTAAAAATGTTTTTCATGTAACTCGTTCAAACAGCAACATTGTTTAATACTTGTTGTTTAGATACTTAATATAATAAATTTTTAATAAACATAAATGTTTTTAAAATTAAAATTGAGCACGTGAATTATATTGAACTGTTTTAACAGTAAATATTATTAGTGTTATTATTCTTACTGTTATTATTACACTGTTTTTTTCAATAATTTTTAAACATTTAATAAAGTTTTTAATTCAATTTTTTTTACATTACATTAACCTTAAAATAAATTTAAACAGCAATTGTTTTTATTAATTCAGCTTTAAATACAATTTTTAAAATTATTTATATCTTGATTAGAATGTAAATAGTATTTTATCAATTATTTATAATAGTACAAAATATTGTATTTAAAATTGATAAATATGGTTAGGTATTTTATACATGTACACGCCACTAAATATAAACAACATAATTAAATTTACTGTTATTTTTTATTTACAAGATTATGTATATATATACAAATTTTCTTACATAATAATTATTAGATCTAACATAAAAATGCATATTATACAATTAATACGATATAAAAATAACATCTTTGTTTAGCTGACAATTCAGTTTTTTAGTTTTTAAAAAATGACAAGCTATTTTAAACATCTGCAAATATTTGTAAAATATTTTTTTCATTTGTATCTTTATAATACATACAAAATAATAAATTTATTTTTGCAATACCAATAAAATTTTAATAGTTTTTTGTAATAATATTAAATTATGTTTATTTTGTGTCTTATTAAAAATAGATTATATAAGAATGTTTTATTATATTTTATAAATAATCAATAATTCAAAACTTATAAATTGTTATGCAAATCTAAATTTTTTTAAATGTACATAAGTTAATTTTACAATTTGCGTAAAATTATACATAAAATTTTAACTTCGTGTCATATATTTTTAAAGTTCTATAAATAGTATTATTAAACATTAACTTACTTGTCCTCTACAATTGGACAAAAGAATAAACTTGGTCAAAATCTGTGTTTACTCTCCAGAAGACCAGCAAGGACGGATTTTTAATAGTTAAAAATTGTAGAGGTAAGGTTTGGAAATTACAAAAAACCTTGGATAAAAATTAATTTTAAAGATTTGATTTAAATAATTGTTACCTGGAATTGAGCTAAACGTTTGGCAATAAGAAATGAAGTAAATTTTGTATTGTAAATTATTTTAAATACTTTAAACAGTCGTATATTTATTATTATGTTAAAATATTTTTTAAACTAACATTTGTTTCACTTATGCACAAGTTACAATTATTTTTAAAAACAATATTTTATGTTATATTAAAAAGTTAATTTAACTTTATCTAAATGCACATTTTTTATTTAAAATGTATTCCTAAACATTATAAGAACTGAAAAGAACATGTTTTTTGAAGTTACAATTTTATAGTACTGCCATTTATTGTATTACATTTTTTGGTAAAATAAAACAAATCATTGATAAGAAAATTTAAATCATAACATAAATAATGTTGGACAGTTGACCTTAAGGTTTATAAATAAAAGCATGCAAGTCCGTAAAATAAGACAATTTCCAAAATCACAAAAAATGATTTTTATAGTTTAACAAAATAAAACAATGCAATAATTTTTAAATATTTGGGGTAAAGTTAAATGCTTCCAGGAGGTTACTAACAAGAAATGTTAAAATCCGCAATTTAATTATAGCATATGTTTTATCTACTAGTAACAGTTATAAGTTTAGCATTTGTTAATGTGTAATTCATGACCTAATTTAATTCCTACCGTTAAACTGTAAATAAGTAAAACGTTTTAGTACACAATTTACCACGACCAAATAATGTTGTAATTTTAACCAAGCACACATGGTTTTATTTTTATGTTAAACACAATTTTTAAATATGTACTTTACGTCAATTTAAAAAAATGCATTTTTTTATTAATTATTTAAAATTGTAGCATATTTATTACTGAGAAATTTTAGGAATTTAAAACAATAAACTAATGTTTTTAAATTTTTGTGTTTAAAAAATCCACTTTAATTCAAAATAATAAAGGTGTTCCACAAGGTGCGGTCTTATCTCCTTTTCTTTTTTCATCATACGTGGATGTTCTTCGACCAAAAGAGCCTGCTGTACTTTTCAAATATGCGGATGATATGGCGTTATGTGAATCCATCTCTTCAACCGAAGATAATATACATTTCCTGGAGTCAATTGATGAATTAGTTGATTGGTCAACAAAACATAGTCTAAAATTAAATCCTACAAAGTGCAAAGTAATTAATTTTAGCTCATACAAACCTTCATCTCAATTGACTCAACTTTATCCAAAGGTTTGTATTAAAAACGTGGAAATTGACACTTGTGATAGTTTTCAATATCTCGGTGTTTTACTAAATAGCAAACTTACCTGGTCTGATCACATTGACCATTTGTTTACAAAAACTTGAGGTTTATGTTACTACATAAGACGTTTAAGGAACCTGCGTGTTCGCCAACATGTTATTAATACGTATTTTAATGCTACATTTTATCCAATAATATTATATTGCTCCCCCGTAATATTTCCGGGACTAAAAAGAAAGGATTTTATGAAGTTAAAAAAATGTATTACCATAATAAGCCAATCATCAGGTACTCCTTACAATGACATTCTTTATGAAATAATTCATCGACATTTCAAGGAATGTTTTCAATTAATCAGTCGTATTTCCAACAACTCCAATCATCCACTTTATCGTGATTTCAGCAAATCATTTGCATCGGGAATGACGAGAAGATCACATATACACGTTAAGTGCAGAACCAATGTGTACTTAAATTCATGTCTGCCATATTTAGCAAGGTTACTATCCAATCCCAACAAAGTTCAAAGTGACCTTTACATTAGCCTATCCAAATCATGAGTGTTTTTTTTTCGTTTTCTTTGGTCTGACCAATTACCGTTGTTTGTAATCTGCCCATTTTAATTTGTGACCATTTATTAACCTTCATCCGGGGCATTACTTTATTAGCCATGCTCACTCATGAGTCATGAATCATTCGCATTTTATATATACTGACATATTTGCACATAGTGTCCCCTAAATAATACCATGCCTCTTTACGCATATCATATTGAACATGACTTTTGAATATACTTTGATTTTGAATTTTTTTCTTTTTCTAGCCTATGTAATTTAACCTTACTTTACTTTTTTTTGGACTGATGTTATACACTGCTAATTGTATTGTATTTTTATAATTGTACATATTTTTGTGTGTGCTGAAAGCTACTTCTACTGAAGTATCCAAGCCAATAACCATAAATAAATAAATAAAAATATTTGTTACGTTTATATAAACATCTTTATTAAATTAAGATACAAAATAAAGTTATATTGTATACAAGCAAGTACGTATCTAGATAATTACATATAAATATTATATATAATATTATTGTTTGCTTAGTTCTGTTTTAATAAGTTGTTAAAACAAATTAAATTATTTGTGTGACCTTAAAAATATATAATTTAACATTATTTTTGTTAAATTATTATGACCTGTATTAAAATTTTATTTAATAAAATGTAGAAACTTATTGAATAGAATTGTTTTGATAATAAGTATTGTAGTAAAATTGGGTATTGACATTTGCATCATTAATTTTTGTTAGTACGCATATGGTATAAAATAATTATAACATTATTACATAAACATTTTATTTAAACCATTGTTGTAAATTTATATAAGGTTAAACAAAAGCAATATTATAATTTGAACCCTAAATAGTCCAATTTCTAAATGTTAATTGTAAGTGTTATCAACCCTTATGGTTGTAAAACGTTTATAGGAAAAATATGTTTTTGAATAAAGTAATAATTTTTAGAATTAAACGCGCGTGTTACAAACATAGAATTTTTTATTTGTATCGTTATTTTCTAATCCTAGGTTTAACTGTAAATTTGTATTTAATATACATTTTATTATATTATTTTAATTATATTTTTTGCCGGAATGATCTAATTATTATTATTATTATTATTATTATTATTATTATTATTATCAACAATAATCATTTATATTTAAATAAATAAATCTATTTCTATAACAATATGCAATCTAAATAACAAATTAAAATTGTTTTATTAAAATATAAATATTTGGAAAATAATTTAAAGTAATAATAAATAAAACATTAATTAAAAATTTTGTTAAAACCAACAAGTTAATTAATTTTTATTATTTCCTCTTTTGTTTACAGTTTTTTCCTTATTTATAAGAGGTTGCTGTTTCTGTTCAATATTCTCCATTTGGTTCTGTTTACAACCAACCATATCCTCTTTGGTCAATCTCAGTAATTTTTACCTTCTACTTCAAATGCCAATATTCGCCTTATAACGTGGTTTTTTCTGTACATAAAATATAATCATACCACCTCAATCATTTTTCTTGAATTTTTTTATAAACTTTAATGACTTTTAGCATTTTTTAAAATAGCGTTATTTTCTATTCTATCTAATTTGGACACTTCTAACAACGATTGATGCATCTTCATTTTTACTGAGTTTAGTTTTCTTTTATTAATTTTATTAGTGCCCCAAGTTTCCGATCCGTAAATCAAGGCCGCATTTACTGCGATTTCAAAACATTTGCCTATTGTCCTAGTAGTTATCCTTATGTCACAAAGTACTCTAATTATGCTATTTTGCCTGCATTCTTTGCGTTATCTCCACATCCAAATGTTTATTTTCTTCTAGCGATAGGCCAAGTTTTTCAAACTTTGTCATTTTCAACAATTCTTGCTATTCCATTTTGATTTTGCAATTATTTTTTTTTGTCGTATTTATACAAATGGCTTTTTTCTTGTTAATCTTTAAATCTTTTTTAACGCTCTAACCTTTTATTGTTTTCTACTACATAAGACAATGTCATTTTCAAATAACACACTCCAAGGTGATTCCACCTTAATGTCTTTTGTTAACACGTTAACAACTATATATAACAAATACGGGATTAATACTTTAGCGAAAACTTATCAGTCTCCCCCACCATAGTTCTCACCAACGTTTTTGCATTATTATACATATTTTATACAAACTTCACGTTCTTTTCTTAAACACCGTTTCCTCCCTCTCTACATTTTCTGTTTTATAACCCAATTATATGCTTCTTTGAAACCGATAAAAACCATATAAAGTCATTTCTGTTTTCTTCTGTGTATTTTATTGTTGTTTGAAGAGCAAAATTAGTATTACATATACTTCGTCCAGACATAAAACCAAATTGTTCTATTTCAGTGTCCGTTTTTTGCGAATTCTAATATTAATAATATTTTTAAAGTTTTAAGGTATTTGACATAAGCTTTATTCCTCTACAGTTACAATAGTTTTAAAAGTCTCTTTTTTCTTTATAAATTAGCGTAATAACACTTTTTTTCTACTGATTAGCCATTTTCTCTCCATTTTATGTTTAATTGTCCTTTGATTCCACAGTTTTTCAAGCATTTTTATGCTTTATGCTTGTAAGACCATAAACTCTAAAATCGATTTGCAATCCTTGTTAGTATCTCCAGTTTTCCCATTTACCGTGAAAGTTTTTAACACTTTACCTAGACTGTCTTACATGACCGTTTAATTCAACATCAAGTATTCTTTTCTGTGTCTAAAATTTGTAGCAAAGATTTTCTTTGAAGAATTTCCAAAAATTATCTTTCAGCTTTTTCTCATATCTAGGTGTGTATGTTGTAATGATATTAATAAATAAAACACCAATATTAAATTTTACAATCATTTCTCGTTTGTTGAATGTGTTTACTTTAACTAGGTTTTCTTTTGTCTTGTTTATTAAAATGATAACTACTCTATTTCTCCCTGAGTCAACACTGTAAGCCAATTTATGCTCTTCCATTAATTTTTTTGCTTTTTTATCTTTCCATTTCGTTTCATTAAAGCATAGCATATCCAGTTTTTTTTATACACTAGTTCAGCAATTTCTACTTCCTTACCTGTTAACAATCCAATGTTTAAAATGCCGTTTCCTAACTTCCTTTCTACACATCTCCGTTGGACTAACTTTTTCAGTTTGGCCCGGCCGTAACCAAGTAGCCCATAAGAGCTTATTACATAATTTAGATGCCGGTCATGAGCGTCTCTTACGGGAGACGCCCTAGTGTTTATTAAACTAACGTGAAGCATTATGCCTATTATACAGTTTTAGTGTATGTTTTTGTTTTCTGACTAAAACCCTTCTTTTCTATCCAGGCTTGAGACTGTCTAGATTAATTCTTTTTTACTAGTTTTTAAATTGTACATTTTTGTAATTTTTATTTAAAATTCTCATTATTTTTGTACCATCTATCTTTCAAATTACATTATTTAACAATGTATTTTAAATTGTTTTTGCTAATTGTTTACAAAATATATTTTTTAATTTATTCACTTTTTAATTAAAAAAATTGTTTTTAATAAAAAACAATTAATTATTTAATTTGCATTATTTTACACAAAAACACCAGTTAATGTACGTTATTGGACCGTATCAAATCAAATTAGAACATAATGTTACAATTTTTTTAAACATTTATAATTTAAATATAATTTTTTTCCATTTATTTAATTAATATTATAAGGTTATTATCAGGTTAATGTATATAACAATTAAATAAAATTTAATTGATTGAACAAATTTATTTTTAAACAAAATTAATAAAATTAATTACTAATGATTTATTAATTGTAAAAAAATAGTTAACTTTAAATTATTAATTATATTTACATGGATGTTTATTAATATATAAGTTGTTTACTGCTACTATAATTAAACAAATATATAGAAGTTCCGTATTATTTATTGCTTTTTCAAACAACCATATAGAAAGAAATATTAATTCAAATTTAATTTTCGTTTAACGGTATTAAAGACAGTTACACACATTTCTTATTATAATTTAATTTTTTAGTAGATGTGCTTAATTAAACTTTATGTGTAACCAAATATTTTCGCTTTGGTTTTTAGCGTTTCTAATAAAGTGGCTAAAATATACAAATTACATTATCGTAACCGTTAATTCATTTATTAACGTTTTCAGCAATTGCACTATTTTCTTCCAAATTAAACATTTAAGTAGTAGGCCTATACATTAATAATGTTGATTTTTACATAATTAATTGGATTAAATTAAAATTGTCAATAATTTACTGTGAACAATATCCAAATATTATTCAATCATTTATTAATTACGTAAAATTGTACAATTAAGCTAAAAATTTAAATAATTTCATAAATTAACTACTTTTTTCTTAATATGGTCTGTACTAATAAAATGATAAAAATCATTGACTTAGCAATTATACAAGTCTTAAATATTTTTGCTAAAATTTTTATACACACAAATTTTAAAGTTACAAAAAAATGTTTTACAAAATTTTAAACATTTGCCAATTTACACATCGTATCGTTTATTTGAGAAATTGTTAACAGACTTAATGTAACTAAATACTATTGTAATTAAATTTACGAGATTGTAAGTACCATATCGGTTTTTTAATAATTTTAAATATAAACCTTTGTTTGGTTTTACCCACTAACTATTATTTCAATTTTCAATCAATATATGTGTGAAAGCACATACAGTTTGTTAAATATATTTTAAATAGAAAAATGGTTTTTACTTTTCGTTTAATAAACTATAAAAGTAATGTAGTACTTCTATTTTGTTACAAAAAATTGTTTTTTATATAAAATATATAAGTACATAAATTAAAATAATATACGTATTTAAAATTCATTTCTAACTTGTGAAAATTTATAGTAAAAAAATTTTTATATTAACATATAAAAAATCGATCAGTTTTAGAAACGCTAACTAAAGATATGTGAATATAAACCTTAATATATTTAATCTTTTGTTATTATTACTACACTAATCAATATATATATATATATATATATATATATATGACATGAACCTACAAAACGGATTTTGTATATGTTTGTTTTGAAATAATTACACTTTTTATAACTTACGAAATCAATACCTTTATTTTACTATTTTTTGTGTCTTATTTAATTTACAGCATAACTTTAAACATAAAGAACAAACCTAGAAACATAAAATATTTTTCTCGTGTTATGATTATACAAATAAGTATTATAAACCGATAACATTAGATGTTTTATGTTTTCTTAGTTTAAAAGTTAAACAATAAATTAATTACCAATTTTAACTCCCTAAAAATATTTCTATAGAAATTAACAGATTAATTTAATCATTTTTCCAATAACCTAAATATTAAAAAAAATATTTTTTAATATTATTAACAAATACCTGTTTACAACTGCTATCAGTCAATTATAATAACCAGTATTTCATTTCCTCTTCTTTCTTTTTTTTTCTTTACAGCTTCCCCCTTTTTTATAAGGGATCTCTTACTCACTGTATATCTGTTTTCTTTGTTTGTAGAAAATCTATCTGGTTTTGTCTTCTACCACTCTAATATGTAACTAGTTGGTTTCTCTCTTTGTTAAAAAATGTGTTAATCAGGGCCATGTTTTGTGAGACCATACACTCTAAACGTCTATGCTATTCTCATTTGTATCTTCAATTCTTTATCTGCTGTGGCATTTCTTAACGTTTTCTCTAGACTGTCCTACATGTTTGTTTAAATCAGCCCCAAGTATTATTTTCTCTTATTTTTCTTTCTCATCCTTCTAACTTGTCTCTTGGGGGCATAGTATATCCAACTTTCTTCTATCTATTAGTTCAGCAATTTCTATTCCTTTACCTGGTAACGATCAAATGTTTAAGGCTTCCACTTTCAACTTTCCTTTTATACATTTCTTTTGGATTAATTTTATTAGTCTGGCTCGTCGGTAACCAAGTTGTCTTCGCTGATTTATTACATGACGCAGGCAATGGTCATGCCCATTGCTTACGAGAAACGCCCTATCGTTTATAAAACCAATATAAAAAATTATGACCATTTTAATGTTTTGGCGTAACTTTTACTGCCGGATGCCCTTCCAAACGCAACTCTCCTCCTTTATTTAGACTTAGCACTAGCTAGATCAGATTATTTCTAATCCGTACTAAACAAAGTCAATAACCAGTAGTTCACTACTTTACTATAATTTAATAAAAATTATCTACAATATACAGATTACTAATATTTAATAGCGTACTTGTTATTTATTTACTGTAAACAACATTTCAAATCTTGAATTTAAAATATTTCTATTATTTTTATAAATTACGTCAAATTAAAAAACGTTTATGCATTTTTTATTTATAATGTTAACATATATTTGTTCATTATATATTTTTATTTAGCTTATAACAAGAAGTTAACAGTTAAATGTAGCGATAACATTTAATTTAATTTATGCTTTTTTTATTATTAACACTTATTTTATTAGTTAACTTGTTTTATTATTATTTCAAGTAATATAATTTGTTTTAATAGTTTAGGAGTATATTAAAAAATATAAATTCATTACTACCATTACCGTTACTATTATCTGCCTAATTGCGGAAATAAAGCAAAAACTGTTTATAATATTGTTAGTTATTTTCAAACTTAGATAGAAAACCGTATTTAAAAGTAAAAGTCAACTACAAGTCTTGAGATCAATTCATGAAACCCATCTTTGTTTTAAGCATTTTTTCTAATTAATTACAAACCCTTTTGCTAAAAAAAACATGGAGCAACAAGGCTATTGTATTGGACTTCCACACATTATATTTCCCCCACACAGGCTATTTTTTAAGATGGAAAATTTTACAAAAGATAGAGCTTGTTTTTGACTTTTACTCAACACTTATTAAAACAGTAATTTTTTTTACCTTGTTTACTAAAATAATTACTTATTGTTATGCATGTAGCAGTATGTAATTTTCAGAAATAAAACTACAAACCTTGCTCTCTAACTGTGTTTTTTGTTTAACCAAACTTAAAAATAGTTATAACGGACTTATTTTTTTATTTATATAGTTCCTGTTGTTTAAGTGTTTAAAAATTTTTTTTACCAAATAAACATTTGTTTACAAACATTTCGATTTATATATATATATATATATATATATATATATATATATATATATCTAATCATTTTCAAACCGATAGTGTAAAATGTAAATCAAAACATACAACCAGTAAATCAACTTTTGTCAAAACAACAATTTAAACAATTTATACAATTGCAAACCATTGTAAAGCAAATTAACAAAAACTGTGTAAATTACGAACGTTTGCTAGTTGCTCAAAACATTATAACAACACAAAAACTAAGTTGAATATTTTGTTTATTTATTATTTTTACTACTTTGAATGTTTTACGAAAAAATTCTTTTGTTAGTGGAGATTTTAAAAAAGCAAAACGTAGAATTGCATTTAGTGCTGGTAATGGAATTTGAACATATATTTACCCAGATCCAAGTTAAGCGCTACACCGTTAAATCACCCCAGTTATTATTACTATTAATAATTATAATAATAATAATAAAATTGTTATAATTAGTAGAACTTCTCCTAGTTTGGATTAGAAATGATTTAATTTACCCAGTCCTAAGTATGGATAAAGGAGGAGCGTTTGAGCGCGCAAGATTAGCCTCTGTAAAAAATTTATACTGCTATGGAAACAATCAAGAGGACGCCATTCCGGCAAACAACGGTAAATAAGTGATTGCACGTATCTAAATGACAAAGTTACACAGATGACAGGGTTGAGTGAAAACCGAAAGGAAGCTCAATCTTTGATTTGCAGAATTTTTAATGCTAACGAGACTTTGTTGTTGTTGTTGTTGTTTTGCTGTAATTATTGTCTTATTGCTCCATGCTTATTTTTAAAACAAAAGGGTTTTGTATACTATAATATAAATATAATATAATTAGTAAAACTCCATCGTAGCTAATTAAAGTATAATTGGGAAAAGAGTAGGGTTTAAGCGCAAAATTAGCAACATGGCTTGTTTAAAAAAAGATTGCTAAAGACAAAAAGTAAAAGCATAATTCCGATGAAGCCGTTCGACAAGGTCTAAAAAGAATTTAACATTCACGATCTTCAAAACCAAAAATTTAATGTACGATAATACAGAACAGTTTTGTGTCCTCAAGTTCTTCAAAATAAAATAGTTTTTAAATAAATAAATATTATTATTATTATTATTATTATTATTAGTAGTAGTAGTAGTAGTAGTAGTAGTAGTAGTAACAAAATTATCTCTTTAGTTTCAAAATATTTAAATTCTAAGCATTGTCAATCAGTCTTGTAATTAAAAATAGATTATTTACAAAAAAATTAACACAATTATTTATTTTTATTAACTTGTTAATACAAATTGTTATTGAAGAATCAATATGTCTGCTTGTGTTGACCTTAAACATAGCTTCTTATATAAATAGGGAAATAAAAAATTAATTACGATTTGTTTATTTTATGCTAGTACTATTGGGAATAAAGTTAGAATATGGTAAAGAAAACCGTAAAAAATATGTATCATTGCTTAAAACATTCCTGTTTTAGATTTTTTATATCCTTGTAAATTACTCATGATCAATACAGTAGGTAACGTATGTCATTCCATTTAATTTTTTTATATTTTTGTTTGTAAAATAAATTAATGTATATTTTTAAAATAACAAATTTTTTTTACACATTATAAAGATTTATTGATGCGCTACATTTTTTAATAAATATATAACCTTGATACACACGCTGGTAATGCGATGCCTAAACTTTAACTTTTTCTAGTTAAAATTTATTAAATATTAAAATATGTAATTTATTTACAAAAATGATTATTTAAAAATATTTTAATTTTATATTCCTTTTATTTTTAAAAATAATAATTTTTAAAATAAAATAACTGCTCATACATATATTTACAAACTTTCACTGTATTTTTAAATAGTCAATAATTAATTTATTTTAAATGTATTTTAGTATAAAAAAGTTTAAAATTTACCAAAAAAATTTTAAATTATGTTTATAATTTAAGCACAAGGTCAATTTTTATTTTCCGTTTCAAAATTTGTAATTTTGATAAAAAGGCTTCTTATTTCCGGGCACTTAATACTTATGCTTAAAGCAGCTCAGCGTCGTTATTTGTCTACCCATGATTATGAATTAGATGAAAGTTTTTATAAAAGGGGCACAAAAGTTAAAACAATTGCCGAATGCATGAAAATAGATGTTTTAACTGTGTACAACATTTTGAACAATAGAACAAACACCAGATTACCCACAGTTGGTAGAAAACTTTCAACAAGCAAATAAGATGATCAGTTTATAATTATGCAGCTTAAAAAACAGAACAATGAATGTAAAACAGATAAAAAATCAATACTTAGAAGATTTTTCTTATTCAATTGTAAGGAGGATGAAATCTGAAGGATTCATTTTTAAAGCGGCTGTTAAGATACCACCACTTAGTCGTACTTATAGATTACAACAAGTGGGGTTTACCAAAAAGTACAAACATTATCCATCGTCATTTTGAAGATTAATATACGTCATAGATAAGTGTGCAATATCCTACGTACCATGGACTAAACATTCAAAGGTTATTTATAGTCCAAATTTCTCACTCAACCACACTTGTACTGCTATAAAAGTTGCACATCTTTTATGTGTCAAAGGATATTTTGTAATTAAGTTCAATCAGTTTTCAAAATAGATCCGTACTAGTGGCAATTTAAACAGAGCTAAATTTGTACAAATATTCAGAGAATTGTTTTATAATAAGCTATCTAGAAATGCTACAGGACACTTAACAATTATTCAAGACAATACGCCTGTCCATATTTCAAAAGTGATAATGTGTATTTTAATAGGACTTACAATTTACTATACGTTTTCTTTATTTAGACCACAAAAGCTTTAAAAAACAAAAAGCCTACTTTTTTTAACTTCCTCCATACAGTCCAGACCTCAATATAATTAAAAATTTTTTTAGTATTTTAAAACGTTAGGTGAACCGCATGGAAACTGACGTATCATTGGAAGCGAACATTAATCATGTTGTAAAAATTTGCATTTCGAAGGACTATATTGGTACGTTGATAAATTCCTACCCAAAGCGGCTGGCAAAGGTTAAATAAAAGTGTAAATATCACTTAAATACTGACATTATTAAGTTTGTTACTTTTATTTTATATATTTATGTATTTTAGTAGATAGAACTATTTTCTAAAACCAATTATCTGTGTTTGTTTTTGTGCTTTATTGCTAAAACAAATGTTATTGTGAATTATATTAAGAATTTTTTCGCAAATAATATTAAATGTATATATATATATATATTAGTAAAGTATTATCTAAGGTACTTATTAATAAGTGTTAAATATGTCTAAGCTAAATAACAAGTGCTACATATACTACAATATTACAGTAGGTCAACATTGGATTCACTTATGTCACTATCTGTAAACATAAAAGAATATGCTTTATTTAATATAAACATAGTCAGAAACTACTAAAATAACTGTACCACAACTTATAAAACTTGTAAAACAAATACAATTTTAAATTATAGACATTAGTTTAAATAAAATAAATATTTAATAAATTTAACTATATTGTATTATCTAAAAATAAGTAACATGTTTTATATGTATGCACAATTATGTAACATTATGAATGTACATTTACTAAAATTAGTTTTTTGATTGTAACATTTATTTAAACAGCTAAAATGTTTTTGTTTTTAAACCAGCAAAAATGTTGATTAACATTTTTCAGTTTGTTGTGCCACATTCTGCATGTTAGAAGATGCAAAATATTGGGTTCTTACAAATATAAGGTTCTGATAATATTATATCAACATACGTATAATTCCAAATTTATTTTATTTTTGCACCTAAAATCTTATTGAGTTAATGCAATTCCGACACTAACTATATATGCAAATTTTTTAATTTTTTGCCAAAACTTAGAAATAAAAATATATACATTTTGATAAAATAAATAATTTTAAAAATTAGAATTTTAATTTATACAAATTATTAACTAATTTATTTTGATGTAGTCTAAATACAATTTGCATAAAATAAAATTTAATTAAAATAAATATTATAATTTAACATTTTTTTAAACTAATGCTAACTGCATTTTGTCTAAAAACGACATTAGTATTTACATTTTTAATGTTTTTATATTATTACATACAATTCATTTACATAAAAAAATTATGTAAAAAACATTTAAGAAATGATAATAAAGTAATTAAAGTTTTGGATTGAAAAATGTTTAATGTAAAATTTTGTGCTGCCTGCATTCTTATGCCGTCAATGTGGCGTACCACATTTTGTCTAAGTCTTACTGGAATTTCGTCTTTTTCTACAGTTTTTCCTTCTTTTATAAAGGGTTACTAAAGTGCTACTGGAACTAAAACAATTAAATAATAAATTGTTTTACTTTTAAACCTTTGTAAAATATATATACAGCTTATTAGAAATAATTTTGTAGTAAAATAAATGTTAAAATAATTCAATAAAATAATATTAAATAATGTTTAATTAGTTTATTTTAATTGTAGTTTTTATATTTTTAATAAGTTATTAGAAAAATTATAGTAATTATCCTATCTGTGTAGTTTTGTTTGAATACTTCACCACTCTTATAATTTAATTTCCTGCTAGTACTTTACCAATAATATATTTAGCAATACGGGGTCTAAAATGGTACTTGTCAATGAACTCTTATTTTTCCTTTTTTTGTGTTAACTTGAGAGATATATTTTTTCATCAAATAATTATGCTAAAATAACATAGACTATCAATACTAAAAGTTAATTGTTTTTTATAATTGCAAATATTTACGTGTCTTCAAGATTTTGGATAAATAGCATTTAAATGGGTAAATGGTAATAGCTACACTGAAAAATTATACACATTAAGTTAATAACATAAAGCAATTATGCAACAAAAATTTCAATAAAATTATTATTTCTTTACATAATTTGACAAATGTTTACACAACCGAGGACACGTTGCTTCATACATTTTATTTAAAGCGAATTAATTAGTTTAAAAATTTTGTATGTATAGAAAATTTTTAATTATTTGTAATGTAAAAATATCAAAAAAAAATTTTAAAAACTTGACCCCTTATTTTTATTTTATCGATCAAATGTATGAAAACCCTTCTGTTTGTTTCCGGAAATCAATTTTTTTTACTGATAAGTGTGATTTAAAGCACGAATTATGGACAGCGCAATCCACGGACTCGATTATGCTTAGGACTACAATTGCATTGTTAAAAAGGTTGCGCATTCAACATGTATTTATAGATATTATGAGATTAAGTTCGAATAACTGACAAAATAGTCAAACAAGTAGATACTTAAACAGCTAAAAATTTATAACCACTTCCAAAAAAGTTTAGGACTGAGCTACAACAAAATGCTTCAGGGCATTTAAGATAGTGCTCCAGTGTTATTATTATTATTATTATTATTATTATTATTATTATTATTATTATTATTATTATGTGCTATTATTTATTATTAAAGCTATTTGTTTAAATACTTTAGTAGAAACACATTTTACCAGACTAAAACAAGTACAGTAATAAAATAGATAATTAGTAGTAATTAAATTAAAAATCTTAAAAGCTAAACATCTGATACGCACTCAACACAAAATTTGTTAACATCCAACTATAAATATTCTATAAGTGTTTTTTCTAATAACGTTTATATACACTGTTGTGAAATCTTATTTTTATTTATAGTTAATTAATATTTTATTATATATGCAACAAATAGCAAACATTTTCGATTATAATTATACACATAAATAAATTTACTAATTAAAAATATTTCCCTTAAAATGCGTTATATAACTATTTCTGTATACATATTAATTAATAAAAGAATTATATAAGCTTAAGGGCTATATTTTGTTTAAATGTTTTAGAACATTTTACTCGTTATAGATACAAAACTTTACTCAATATTTTTATTAAAAAATTAAATAAACTTTAAAATGCACATCAATTGTTACTTTAACTTAATAATTTGGTAAAATTTTAAGTAAATAAGCACATATTTAATATTACTTTTAGTAATGAATAAAAGCAGATATATTTTAATTTTTCTAATATTATGGAATTAATTAATCAACATGTAATTTTACAAAAATTACGTCGCAATTAATTAATTATAAATATGCATTTTTATAAAATATTAATTACAATACAGATGTTTACATTCTAAGTTATTAATTATCTTAATGTATAAACGTTTAATGTTACTTTATTTGTTGTAAATAAGTTTTCACTTATTCATTGTAATCCACTAAAATGACATCTATTTGTGAGTTTTAACAATTTTTTTAATGATTAGGCTACAAAACTCCCACCTTAGCCCTTCTCCTATTTTAACAAAACTTGTTATTAATATTATTAATAATATTGCTTATTGTATCAACCCCCATATTCCAATATTCAAAATGCGATTTTTAAAAGATATTTTTAAAATTATACATTTAATTTAATTATTAATAAATTTGTTGTAAAAACACAAATATAATACAACATTTTAAAACATTTGTAATGTTTTTAATCCGGTGTATTGTACAACTAATGTTAAAAATAAAACAACTATTTAAATCACTAGTTTCAATAAATTTGAAAAAAATGACACAAAAACTACTAATAACAATGTTTTTATCAAATGCATCATAAACAATGCATTAAATTTAATTATAATTATGTTTAGTTTCAATTCAATAAATAACGTTTTTATTAAATACAAATTTACCTTTTAAAAGCAGTATTTCTTAAACTATGTTGCATATGAACTACGATTCCAATTTTTTGGTGTATTAATTATTTTATTTATTACCTGTTCAATGGTTTATAAAAAGTATTTTCCACTTAGTGGACATTTATAAAATTCAAAATAAATTCTGCACTTAGTGCCGATAGCTTAATTTAAACACAAACCCACTCAGGTTTAAATTCAGCCTTTTACCAACCCTATTATTCTCGCCTCAATGTTTGTTATCAATTATTTAGCCCAGTTTTGTTTAGTTTTATTATTTATTTGTTTGTTTTATATTAAATTTTAATGTAACATTTTAAAAATATTTTATAAAATTTATTGCATATCATAAACTATTTTTGTAACATTGAATATCTGTATTGATAATTAATTAATGATTACAAATAATGTTTAAAGGACACGATATTTATCAAAATTAATCATTATTAAATAAATAAATGTAATATAATTTGTAGGAAGTACATATAACCTTAAACACTACAAATTACAATCAAAACATATAGAGTAATTATTACTAAAAGTACGGTATAAGTTAATATTTTATTTACATCATGTATGTAACAAAAATATTTATCAAATAGTAAAGATATAATTTTAATCAATGTATATAAAAACATTCACATTTGCATTTGGTTACATTAAATGTAGTAATTGCATTGAATAAAAACTAATCATTTGCAAAAATTTATCATTGTTATTTCAAAAACATTTATTCAAATCCAATTGGTTAGTTATACATTAGATATTTAATCAATGATCAGGTGCTGTCTAAATTTAATTGGTCAATTTCAGTCATGCGTTTAACATGTATTTACAAGATATTGGTCAACATTGTCTTCAGTAAACATTTAATCAAAAAAGTGGATTACTGTTACACATACATACTACACTTTTAATACACATATTGTTAGGTTAAAATTAGCATTTTTAACTTAAATAATTATACACTTTTTAAAATCAAATAAACATTTCATTTTTATCTTAATTGAGTACATGTAAATCTACATCGGAATACAAATTTCTAACTATATATAAATACGCCAATTGTCTGTTTAAATTGTTTTAATTCAATTTTCGGTTTATGTAAGTAAACGTTATTTGTAATTGTACAATTATTAAAATCTATTTATAATAAAAATATTTAAACTTAACAAATTTATTTAAAAATAGTATTTCAGACTTTTCAAATACTTGCAGTTTAAAAAATTAAATAGCATTAGATTTTCCTAAAAATAAGTTACATAATTAATGCACAATTGCATTTTAAATATTGCACTTTAAAAACAATATCTGTTATTTTTTAATTTGTGTCATACAATAAACAGTGGTTTGTAAGTGAATAAATACTTGGTCCTAAAACACATTATTGGTGTCCACAGTAGAGTTAGAATTGTATCTAACGTGGTACAACTCAAGTATGTAAACTATGTAAATGCATGGACCTTTGTCACTAAAACAATAACCTGTTGTTTTTGTTTTAATTAATAATAAATTTGTTTTTTATTGTAGTAAATACTCTATAATCTTTCTTAATCACAATTAATTAATTAATTTTAATGTTTTTAAACATTATTTTTACTTGAAGAGTATTATAAAATTAAATACAGAAATTTTAGCAAAATGGAGTAAACTAGTTGTCGTTTAAAGTAGCACTAAAACTATTTAAATTTTTAATTTTATATTTAATTCTAGACTTAAACGTGATGCTTCAGAATATGTGACGATTAATTAAAACAAGGCTCTAATCTATTTTAGTTAAAACTATCTTATTGTAATTTTTAAGTCAACCTATTTGGTATTTGTATACAGTGAAAAATGTTTTAATTTACAAGAGCGTTACATTTATATAAATGCCTCCGGTTAGCTTAAACCTCAATCCAATTGTGTTTTTTTTATTATCCTAAAATAAACTGAAAATGGTTTTATAAATACTCATTTTCAACTAAAAGAATTAAGTATGTAATGCAAAATAAATTTTTAAAACAGAAGTCTGATGAACAGAAAGGCACCTAACTTAAACTTGTACAAGAACTTATGGAAAGCAATATATATTATTTAATTTATTTAAAAATCTATAGCGTTTATCTACATTTATGTATGTATATTTATTTTATTATACACTTTACTTTAAGAAAATAAATGGCTGTTTTTTTAATGTTTAAATCGTCGTTTTTTGTCTAAATTAGAATTTAATATTGGTATTAATAAAAAAGTTTTTTTTTATTTATTTATTTTATTAATTCTTCTAAAGTAATGTTTGATAAATATTTTAATAAAACATAGATGTTCATAAGATAGAAGAACAATATTTCAAAAGCGAATCAATTACACTGCACTGATTTTGACACAAGCCTTTTTACTTACTGTAAATATGTGTTAGGTTAAGTAAAAGTATTTAAATATTTAAAAAATATTTGTAATATAAACGGTTTAGTTTAACAAATCTAAATTTATATTTTATTAAAAATGTTATATATATATATATATATATATATATATAGAAAATTATTAAAATATAATAAAACTACTAACTGTTTGAATAGCACTTAATTTGTTTAAATTTATTATAAATTATTTAAACTTAAAGCGCAGCATAAAGATTTGCAGCATTTGGAAATTAATGAAAATAATGTTGTATGACGGAACCGTATCGCAAACGTTTATTGTATAACCGTTTAGTTTTTATTACATATGTATATATATATATATATATATATATATATATTTAACTTTTTTAATAATAAAATTATAATTTTATATTTAACATAGAATTCAGTTATAATATTAATAAGAATTAATTTTTAACATATTTTTATAGATACTACTGTAATGTTTAATTTAATTGTTCCTAATGCAATTAATTATTGTTTATATTGTTTATTATTTATGTTGCACTGCCTTTGACAGTGGCCGATACATTTACTGCACCTGTGCCACTTATGTACAATTAATTTCTTTTTAATAAGATTTTTTAATTCTAGTTTGCAACGTTATGTTTATTATATCACTTACATCTTAAATACTGCAAAAATTATTAATTTTCACTTTAATTATAAAGTTATACTACAAATTAAACTATTGTTTGTATTTTAAACAATACACTAGAATGATAATTAACTAAAAACGTTTTACTTAATTTTTAAACAATCAGATTTGTTAAATACGTTTTGTTATATTTTTTCAATTCAAGCCTGTCAAACCTATATGATTTTTTTGTAAAATCAATAAGAAAATATTTTGCAATTTAAAAAAAATTAACACATTTTATTAGCAATCATTTATTTATTTAAAATATTTAATATGATTAATTCTGTATTTTTAAATAATTGAAAGAACAAATTCACGATTACCATATGTGTACATTAAATTTTGATAACAATAGTTATACTAATAATAAAGAAAATTTATTTATAACAAATTATACATTATTACTTACTATTTCATTATAAATATATGTAATAATAGCATTGTTAATTTTTTAATATAGTTTTGCTACAAAATTAAAACAATTTATTTAATTAAATTAATAATAATAATAATTAATTGCGCGCAAATGATGGATTAAATATTTCTAGTACTTTATATTGTTTATTTTATTTTAAAACGTCATTAAATTGAGTAAAAATTTTAAAAAGATTTTTGCTAAATGTATACATATTTTTACATAAACTAGGCAATAATTGTAAAAAATTATAAAAATTAATCTATTAACTATTTAATAAGTATTTGCATTAATAGTTGTTATATAACATTAAAATTCATTAAAAGTAATTTTTAATAAAATTAACTTCTTTAACACATACACAAAATATTTTTTTAATTTTTTTAAATTCGTAATTTACAAAAACCATTTATTTGTAAACACAACGTTTTGGTGATGATAGCACAGCCGGGGTGGTCTAGCGGTACAGCGCTTCACTTGGGTCTGAGTGGTATAAGTTCAATTTCCACTACCAGGATTAAATGCGGACCAACGTTTGATTTTATTAAAATTCCCACTGCTAAAAATTGTATTTTGTAAAGTAGTTAAAGTAGCAAAATAAGAAATTAAAATACTTTTAAAAAACCTTGACTATTTTTAATTGTTTAATTGAGGACAAAAGTGCATGTTCCGATTTAAACTCTAAACTGTAAAACTCCAATACTACAATTTTACTTAACTAAGTATTTTAGCCCATAAACTTGCATTTATAAATTTATTTTAAACATTTTAATAATATTGCATTTAGTAAATGTATATATGTTTAATTATAATTGCTAAAATACAAACAACACGTTTTAATGTTTAAAATTAAAACAAAACAATTTACTTAAAAATATAAGTTAGAAGTATGAGTTACATTTACTATTACACAAGTAGAATTATGTTCTTTTTAGTAATAACATTTTAAAAACACAACTACAGTAGACTAATAGTAAATTATGTGCAAATTATTGACTATTTTTAATTTTAAAATTATTTAATTAATTAAATCTTATAATTAAATAGATTTTATTAATTCAAAATAAAAAGTATTTTAAATATTTTAAATATAATTCACAAAACATCTAATTTAATTTGAGGTATTTTTGAAACTTATTTTTGTTTTTTTAACTTATAAAATTATCATTTATATTTTTATATATTTATATATAAAAATGTATTGTATAATAAAAAAATGTAAAGTAAAATTAGATTATCTACAACAACTAAATAAAATTACCTTATACAATTTTAAGTTTTTATTATATTAGAAAAGTAACTAACGAATTATATTTTATTATAATTTAAAAACAACAAAATATTAAATTAAATACTATCAGATTTGTCTATCAACAATTTTTAAATAAAGCTTAATAAAAAAACTAATTAATATTTTGGATATAATTTATACAATATTTTTCAACGTTTTATTTTTATGTTATTCTATATTTTGTAAAATTTAGTTCTATATTTGTTTTTAAAAATAGTTTACACATAAATTTTATCTTTGTTATGCATTGAATAATTTAAGATTTTTTATATCTAGGTATTATTTTTTAACAATTACTATTTTAATGTTGAAAACAAAATTTTAAATAAATTAAATTAATTTTTTTATTAATTTTACGTAATTCTTTTTTGTATATTTTTTTAAATTTTTATTGTATTTACGCTTCAGTTGTAAAATATATTCATATTTATTTGTTTATTCCATAAAAAATAAACCACTTTAATTTGATAGTTTTTATCAACTAAACTTTATTTTTGTTGTTTAAAATTTTTATTTATTAAAAAATATTAATTACTTTTATACATTTAATCTATTATTTTTAAAATCCAAAATCAAACAAACTATTAAACATTTTATATAAAAGGATCAAATATTTTAAATACAGTTGACATCTTAAATTGCTAATAAATTTATAACAATTTAAAAAAACGATTGATCTAATTATTTGGTAAAAATTATTTAACTTTTGCAGCTAAATAGATACATTTCTTAAATAATAAATTTTAATCGTTTATTTAAAAACGTTTTAATTTTTAGATTTTATTGTTTACTACTATTAATAATTATTACACTTAAAATTTTATAAAAGCATAAACATTTAAAACTGTTTTTTATACAAATCGCACCTAAACATTAACACTAGATTTTAGTTTATATTTCCAACTTCACATTTTTTATTATAACAATGTACAAAAACGGACGTTTTAATGTTTTTAAAATTATTCTAAATACATTTAAATGCAGTACAAATTTTAATTTTTAACAAATGTCTTACTATCATATTTAACAAAAAAATGTTTTTAAAAGAAAACATTCCAAATCTTTCTTTTTTTCCTTTTCGATTATGACTAATTTTAAATTTTATGTTTTTGCATAAAACAAACAGCTCTAATTAGAATCAATGTGCTTTTAATAATTTCTTATTTATTTATTTATTTATTTATTCATTTATTTTAAGTTTTAATATATTCAACATATACATACAAATATAACATATAATTAGTACCATAAAACAAAATAAAAGTACAAAGTTAAAGCAAAAATTAGACAAATCATAATGAGTCATAATATGAAGTGTGTACTTAAAGTGTGTGGGAGTAGTTCACATAACAATAAGTATAAATCATTTTAATAGGTTGGCTTACACGAAAATTTAAATCTACCAGTCCTTACTCTTAATGCTATTTAAGATCGTCTTTTTTTCTAGATGATTTTGTTCTCTTTAATATTTCATACATAACATGAGTAGCAGTTTTTTCAATAAATTAGAAGCATAATTTGAAATGTCTATCAATTATAATTAATTAATTACCTTTTAATGTAATAAAACAAACACAATTATTAGAAATTTATACGTGATATATACTATTTTAATTTTATGTTTTTGATAAAATTAATTAATTTTTATTCTGTGCCACGTCACATTAATAAAATGTTTAATAAATGGAATATGCACAACACGCATAAAACAATAGGGTTTTAGTAGGTAATTTAATTAAGATTACATAGTGCAAATAAAATTAATTATAATTGCCCCTAATGTACAAATTAATTTTTTTTATATTAAAATATTTGAACTAGGATTTTTTTAAATACTACTTAAATACTTTCTCAATTTTCCTTAAATTTTGTTTGTATCAGAAGTGTTTTTTAATTACAATTAACAAAGCAATTTTATTTCATTATTTACTTTATTAATTTAAATTTACTTTATTTTAAAAATTACTTTATATATACATATATACTGTTTACGTTTTAATATATTTTGTGTTAGGTTAACACAATCGATACCCCCAAATGTACATTTAATTGCTTCCATTACTGGAACTATAATGCTCATCTGTGCTTGACTGAGCTAAAAACGAATGTATTTTGTAAAATATTTATTAAATGTTTTGTATTTGTTTAAATTAATTGTAGATAATTAATATTAAAACTGTATGCATAAACTATATATATTTTATAATATTTATTATTATACATTGTATTAAATTATTTTATTAGTGATCATTTGGTGTTGCATATTTAATTAAATGTAGTAACAGTATATTTAGCTTATAATAAAAAATAATATATTTTTGCTTTTACTAAAGCACTGTTATTTTGTTTAATTTTACATGTCAATAAACACAAATTAAATATACAACTAAATGTTTAAAACTTTAATATTTTTACTAGTTTGTTTTAAATTTAAAGCTAAATACAGTTTTTTGAGTAAAAAATATTTTCTAATAAACACTGCAGATTTGCATTTAGCCATGCTATAAGTGTGTTAAAACGTTACATTCACTAATTATTTTAAGTTGAAATAAGTACTATTAATAATAATAATAATAATGATAATAATACATTTATATTTAATATAATAGACGTTTTGTGTATTGATTAAAGTACCACAACTAAAATGTTTAATTTTTTTGGAAAAAACAAAAATTTATTTGTAATGTTTTGAGTTTTGTATAAGAACAAAAACCTGTTTAAATCTTTTTATTATTTCTGTAACAGTTCTTATTATAATTTAATTTTATGCACTTTTATAAACAGTTTTTAAAGTTTTTAAAAATATGTCTGGAGTAACGAAATTGGTAGAGTTATAAACTTAAAACTTGGAAGTCATAAGTCTAAATCTCATTACCGGTACGCGAGTTCGTGATTATCTTTGTTCAATGTCCACTTACAAAATAACAATTCCTGTAAAACATTAAGATAATAATAGCTAAATAAAAACCTTTTATAATAATGACACATTTAAAAAGTACTAAGTTTATTTTCATATAAAAATAAAACATGTTTACTTAAAACTTTTTTTTTAAGTTTTTAGCACTTTTAATTATCATTAAAATGTTTTATTAATAAATTTTGTACATTAGTTATTAGTGTATTTTTGCAGTCGTTTCTATTTGATGTCCTGAAAAAGTGTGTTTGAATGTACTAAATACACCTTATTTTTTGTAAAACAGCATTTAAAAGGAAAGTTTAACAAAAATGCAACTTGGCGTATAGGTCACTAACAGAAATTACACAAATTATAAACTTTAATTTGTTACAAAGTGTCAAACCAGTATTAAAAAACATAAACTCAACCGAATTAAACTTCTATAATCCGTTTAGAAATAAACATTAGTTAACAACACATACAAAATAAAACAACAATTCTCCAAATCTATTTTTTTTTGTAAATCAAATTTTTTTATTAAATTTTTTAAACTTACTTTTAAACTAAACTATACATTTAAGAGAAATTGTACTATTTTAATAGTTGCTTAGGTAAAAATACTTCTAAATGTATACTAAATGTTTTAACTCAATAAAACATTATTATTATTTACCAAATTCATTAAAGGTAAAAAAATTAATTAATTAATTATTACAATTATTGAACTTTATAAAAACACATGTTTAAATTGTAAACATTTTGTTAAATCAGTACCTTTAAAAAATATTAATTTTTACAAAAAAATCAATAATAGGTTACATAAAGTTCAGCAAAATAAACTCATAAATTTTTTTGAAAAATGTGAACTAAAATTATACACTTAAGTGAATCAGGTTTATTAAGGGATTACTATCTATATTGTTAACAATTAAATCTACAGTTATCTAACTGATTATTCAGTTAAACATTGTTTTCAATGCAAAAATAATATAAGTAAAAAATATAAGTAGCTTAATAAATACAAAATGTTTACAATTATTTAAATAATAAATTATTGATTGTAATTTTTTACAAACCTTTTCATTTAATGCTTTGTTCAGATAATATCATTTAACAACGTTAACAGTAAATTTAATCAAAAAACATTTCTGTACAAAACCTCACATTTAGTTAACCATATTTACAAAAATTTTAAAATATACTACAAAACAAATTTTACATTTATAACTGCCTAACGTCTAATAATAAGAAATAAAATTATATATTTTTATAAAAAATGAAGTAAATAACAAGTAAAATTGTTGTTTTGTAAAGAAAAGTAATAAAATAATAATTACTTTAAAGACGAAATTAACGACTATAAAACAAATAAAACATGTGCATTGATTTTTTTACTAAATATGTTCAATTTGCTACAAAAAGTGTAAGACTTTTAATTTAAAAATTGTACACTAATTTGTCAATATCAAAGTGGATGGTAAAATTGTTTTTAATCATAGTTTGTACATATTTAAATTTTTTATAGTATTGTTTGTTAAAAACAATGTTATTATTAATTATTCAGTGTTTACAATTTTATATAACTTTTTCAATACTCATTCGATTTTGTTTATTACTGGAAGAAAATAATATTAATTTAAAAACCGTACAAAACATAAATGTTACAGTATATTGTCAGTACACAATTTTTATTAACATTTAAAAATTGAAGTAACTGCAATTAAGTAAAACAAGTAACTTGAATATTACATTTTAAAGGTTTTAACTAGAGTATTAAACATAGACATTAGTCTCACTGCCGTCACAAAAGTGTGCACATGGCAAAAATGTCTTATATGAATCATTCAAATATAAAGTTGGAAAAAATATTTTGCATAGCAAAATTACTTTTAGCACACTTTATTTTATACTAAATAGTTATTTCACTATTTTTTTAATGCATAAACACGAGATGTTTTATCAGATTTTTTTATCTAAATAGTTTAGTACCTTGACGCTATTTTAAAATTATAAAATCCCTAATTCAAATCTGCACAAAAATATTATTTTTAACCGCTTAGTTAATTTGTTGCAATAACTAAAAATAATTTATAGTTATTTATTAATTGTAATAATTTAACTGATGCATGCGTTTAGTTGAATATTTATATTTTTCAAACAAACAAGTATGTGAATATCTGTTTTTCAATATCCAATATTGTTTAGTTGATACAAAATTGTACAAAACAACTTTGGTTGGCGTGCATACGATATATATATATATATATATATATATATTAAAATAAAGTAAATAAATTTTAATTAAAATCTTTAAGTTGCTTTATTTTGCTGCATTAATTTTGTACGTTTGAATTTATTTCAATTTAATTTCAACTTAGCTTTAGATGACATTAATTTTTTTTGAATAAACAAAATGGTACATTTATTACTTTTATTTTTAACAAAATTACAATTATCTACTTTTCTTATTTTTTAAGATTAATAATTAAGAGCATTTTAATAATAATAATAATAATAATAATAATAATAATAATAATAGTTTTACGTTATATTCAAATGTTTAACCTAAGTATTTAACCAACTAATAAATGATTTTTAATTAAAATAGCAAACATTTTAAACTTAAATTAAACGGTTTTGCTTTATAACTTAATTGCTTTTTGATAATAGAAAAGTAATTTTTACTACAATTATTGTGTTATCAATTAAAATATTTTAGTACTTAATTTCTTGAGTATGATAAAACGTTTAAGTTGTCTAGATAGTAAACAGAACATAGTCTGATATTTCTATTTTATAAATTATAAGTTTCATCAATAATTATATTCCAATTTTATAAATAGGAGTCGTAACAATAATTTTTTGCAAAATATTAATAAATTTAAATGTAAATAAGCTAAGAATTTATATATACATTATATTTTTTTAATTTAATTTTTACTTTTTTTTCTCTATATTAAGTTAATTTTAATTTTTATTATATATAATCAACATTTATTATAATTGTAATTACTAAGGTGCACTTTTTAATTATTTTATTTTAAACAATAATATAATAAAAATAACAATTTTAAAACAAAATTGCGTAAACAAATAATAATAAATTATAGTTATTATTATTAATCACTTTTTTTTAATTTTACATTCAGATATCAAATACACACATCATAAGGGTTATTTCTAAATTTTATATTTCAAATTTTAACTAACATACCAAATTATTTTAAAAAAACGCGATTTAATCAGTTTACAACAATAAATTTGTAGTAACAATTTTTAAATTTAGCGTATTTACTAACAATTAAATTACATAAACGTTTTTCTGATGTTACCAAAAGCAGTGTAACTTAATGCAATTATTTCAAATGGTTGTTTGTAGATAAATTAGAACTTGACAATAATATATCTTTTTAACCATTTAAATAAAATTATTTAGATATAAAGTAAATATTTCATTTGAAAATAGTTTTAAATTAATTGCATTTCAGTGTAATACATCACTAGAAACATCTGACAAAAGTGTATTTTTGATAAATGTTCAACTGAACTACTTGTGTACATTTTTATACATTAATTCAAACAACATTTTGACTTTAGCTTAGTATTTTTATAATTTTATAAAAATTAACATAAAGCAATGTCTTAGTAGCTTAATTAATTTATCAAAATACTGTTAAAATATTTTAGTTTATATTTGGAATTTAATTATTTTAATAACTATCTAAAAACTAATTATTATTTTCACAATTTAAAAAAAATAATGTTTTAATTTTTATTTAACATATATTCTGTTTAGGTGTAAATACAAGTGTTACTTGTAATTATTAATTTTACTTCATGTTTTAAGACAAACAACCTTTAGTATAGTTAAAGCCTTACTCATTGTTTTAACTGATGGGTTTTTAAACCTAAACAGAAAAATTACACTAACTTTCTAACTTAAAAACCAAAATTTTAACTTTTATTAATTTTCTATTTTTTATATTTAATATATATTTTTCTCTAAGCGTATGTGTTTTTTTAATAATATAATTTTATTCGCACAAAACAATTATACAGTAATTACAATTCTAATAGTGCAAATACATAAATATTTTTACATTGCACTCATTGTTATTAAAATAAACAATAATAATAAACAAAATTAATTATTTATTAAAAGTAAACAATTTATTTTTTATTTTATATCTAGCGTTTTTGTTTCTAAAAACTATATTTTTTTAATTTTTACTTTAACAGAATTAAAGTCTTTAGGTAATGTCTAAATAATTGTTAAATAATATATCCAAACACATTTTATTTAATGGTTTTTGTTCTACTTTTCAGTCTATACAATTAAGTATAGTTTACACCAAAACTTTAGCAAACCCAAAAACAATTAAACAATATTTATAAAAATACAATTGGTTTGTCTCATTTAAAAGTAGTTAAATTTCATGTTTGTTTAAAATTATTTATTTAAATGTTAAAATTACATTATATATATATATATATATATATATATATATTAGAAAGGATATCTTACTCATATTATTATCGAATTTTGAATTACACCAAAAAACATAATTTAAAATTTTTTGGAAAATACAAACCAATTTGCATAAAAACATTATCATATATATATATATATATATATATATATATATATATATATATATATATATATATATATATATATATATATATAAATTTATTTATTTGTAGTGTAAATATTAAGCAAAATATATATATATATATATATATATATATATATATATATATATATATATATATATATATATATAATATTATATATATATATATATATATATTTAAAAAATCATACTTTTATAATATTTTGCTTAATACATTTACACTACAAATAATTTTTAAATTTACACTTAAATGCCTATATTTTTTACAATACACATATATAAACAGAAGTCATGTTTAAAAATATGTTAGACAGTTTTTTAACAAAATTATACATCTTATTTTGTATTCTGTGTTGTTAGTAAAACCTTTATAGACCACGTTCCATACTTTAAACTTTTTTAATTTGTATAAAACAAAAAATTTTTTTGCCTAACTTTAGTATGCTCCATACACTGACAAAAGACCATTATTTTATTTACTTGATGGTAGTTACTATAGTTGCTGTAATTTAATTTTTTATAATTTTTATAAATGTGTACCTATGTTTGCTTATTTTTATTACATGTACAAAAAGTTTTAAAAATTAAATAAAATTTATTACATTTTCTTATTTTTCAATAATTAAAATATATTAAAAACTTGGGGCATTTTATTTAAATAATATAAAATAGACTAAAAACTGAAATAAACCTTAAGCTGGCTTAATAGAGTAATTGTGTAATAAAAAACTCTTAAATTAATTTGCAAATTATTTTTAATATAGTATATAGTAATATAGTATCTTTTGTACCAAGGATATAAAAGGAAACAAGAAATAAAAGAACGCATATTTTATTGACTACTGTGCATAATTTCAAAGTTAATTTATTTTTAAGTAATAAATAATGTTATGTATACTTACTTATTGATTAGACCTGCTTACAAGTTACATTGTAAAAGGGTGTGGTTTTTACATAGATTTCCAACCTAAAACCACGTATAAGCAATTTAAAAATCAAATATTTTTAAACAATGCAATAATTAATGTACATTTGGAATAATTTTATTTTCTCCCAAAATTTTGTTTAAACTTAGAAATATTTTAATACCTAAATGGTTTTTTTACACAAAACGTATTGATTTGTTAATTATAAACTGGTAATAGAATTTGTTTCATTTTACTATTAACAGTTGGAGTTTTTTTATCGTCAGAACCTATGTGCAAAATGTTACTTTTTCCAGTTCATATACGTTAGTATTTTTTCAAATAAACACAAAATTAACAAAAAACGAACAGCATATCTATTAATCACAATAATATAAAAATCTATAAGGCATTACAATTTTTTTTTATATGTATTAATTAAAATAAAACAAATACTTTTTTGTGTTAATGTTTCAGAGATTTTGTCTAAATTTATTTAATAAACGTTTACATTAACATTGGCTTAAATTGTGTGCAAGAATTTTATTTATTCATTCCTTGACATTAATAATTTTGCTTTATAGTATATTATTGATTTTTTTGTTTATTTACAAATAGGGGGCATATACAAATAAATGCAAAAGTTTATTAACCGGACCTAGTTACTGGACAATGGTAGTTTAACTGTCACACTAAGTTATACATGTACATGTACACAAGACACAAAGTCAATTGTGTACAATGCATATTTATTTTCCTTTACTTTGCACACAATAACACTTATTTTCAAGTTATTTTGACAAATTATTTACTAATAAAATAAATAAACAATATTTTTCTCTGCTGAAAATATGCATTGATCACATGTAATAACATAATTTTAAAAAGTGCACGGAATGTGTGCTTACATCATAACGACATTTTGATTTACAAAATCATAATTTTACGAAAACATTTGAATAAAACTGCACTTTTTCTAGAGTCAAGGTTGCAAGTGCATTGTTTAAATTAATAATATGCTTTTTAGACTGTTCAAATTTATGCCATTTGTAGTATTAGTACTTAAACTTGGAATAATCTCATAACAAGTATCTTAAAAAATGACTTCTATTGTAAAATTATTGTTAAGTTGACAAATTAATTAGTACTTCAATTAAAAGTAACATAATTAAAACATTTTTTACATTCGTATATTAATAAATGACTTACAATTGCTTACAATGTAAACATTTACATATAAAATATAACTATTGATTATATATATATATATATATATATATGTTTGTGTGCATATTACTGTTACGTTAACAATAACTGTAAATAAGTAATACTCAATATTTTAAGTTAATGCACATTCGATATTTTTAAATAATAAGCTATGTTATGTTACTTACACTATGCTGCGTCAACTTATTTTAACTGTTTTTTAATGTAAATTTATTTGAAGCATTCTTTATTAAACACAAACGTTTAGCATTTTAAAGTATGCGTTCTATGTTCATTTTAGTTCATTTGTAATAATATTTTTGCATGTGGACATATACTACAACCAAACAATGGCCTGCATTTAGTTGTACTCGAAACCATACCTACCCATTTTCGAGTCAAGGCTCTTCTCCAACTATGCTACATCAGCAATATTAGCTTAGACATTTTATTAAAAATAATATCTAGCATTCTAAAAATAGAAATGCAAACGCAAATGTATTATTATTACTGATTAAGTGTAAAACTGAAAAAGATACACATATATAAGATAAGATTTTTTTTAAATCCTGCATTACAATTAAGACAACGTTATATTTTAGATTTATTTCTATTTCCGGATAATTTTCTTTTGAACAAATATTAAGAATATATAAATTTATTGAGAAATATTTGTTTTTAAATTTATTATCAATAAAAAAGTATTTTAAAATCAACACATACAAATATGATAAACATTATAATCGCCTCATAATATTAATAAAAACCAAAATGTTAAAAGAATTTATCAGACTAAAAATAATTATTAATTATTTTTGTTACAATATTTTTTACAAATATTAGGTTTAATATTACTTTGTTGCAGTTACAATAGTGGTTTTAAACAGATAATTTAATTTAATTAATTAAAAATTACGTCTTTTTTTATTAAAAATAAAGTTTATTAATTTTAAAAAAACTAAAATTTTATATATTTTTAAATAGTTATAAAAACAGTTTATAATACATTGTTTAATACAATTTGATTTTTTAAAGTACAAAAAAAAATTTTTTTTAATGTATAAACTTTGTTTATTTAATAAAAAAAGCCTATTGTGCAACTATAAAAATTAAAATATATATTATAATTTACAGGTATTCTGTTTCTTATTAACAAAAAGTGAAACAAATAAAGGTTTTATTGTTTAATTATTAAAAAATAAAACACCCTTTATTATAAAACAAAAAAACTAGAGTAATAATTTGTAAAACTTAAATTAAGCACGTGTTCATTTTTTGTTATTTGTCTTATAAAAAATAAAAGTTTTTTAAAAAGTATAAAGCATTTTGAATACTAAATTAGGTACAGTATAAAACCACTTTGGTATAACCTTTATTTTAAACCGGAAAAATGCTTTTATCTAACAAATAATTTTTAGTGTGGTATAAAGTATAAAATATTAATTGTATATTGACTTATTTTAAGTACCTTTTATCAATTAATGTTTTTTGAATATAAGGATGTTTTTCTAAGTTGAAGCGTAATACAAAAATCACAAACGTTCTAGAAAACAAAAACTTATGTTACATGTTTAAAAAAATAAAATCAATTTTATTTAATTTTTTAACAAAACATTTTTTAAAGGTGTCACTTATTAGAGTAATAAGGCTCAACGTCCATAAGTATATACTTATTAAGGGATTATCAATTTAAACCCATTTTACCAAAAAATAAGTAAATTAACATTAACAAGTTAATTTAGAACATATTGTATCACCTGAGCTAAGTGGTTTCAAATAAACGATTACATTTTGTAAAGTTTAAAATTTAGTATTCAAAACAGTATTACTAAAAGAATATATTAGTGAAGTTCTTATTTTACATTATTTATAATATAACATTGTATATATTTCAATAAAAACAAGCTTCTACTTTAAATTTTGTGAATACTACAAAAATTTAAGTTGTTTGAAAATAAGTGTTTAAAATGTGTATATTATAATTATTTTTCAATAGATTATTATTACAATTTTAATAATTTGAAATCTATCCAAAATTGAGTTTAAAAGAAAATTAACTAAATGCAAATACTTATTCAATTTTTCTTAGTTTCTACTTGTTAAAAATGGTTCCCGCAAAACATTTAAGAAGTAAAAGCTAATTACAATTATATTTGTTTTTAATTGGAACTGTATAATTAGACGTTAACAATCTGACTGTTTTTTAAGTTTTAAAAAATTGTAAATTGATACTATCGATCCTTAAATTACTCCATAAAAGTGTGCTACATGTTGCTGTTGCTAAAATATTTGGGTTAATAATAACTACAAGTTTTACAAATTATGTTTTTACTTGTGTAATAAACGTTATTTTGTTAGTTAAAGATATATTTAAATTTTGAATTGTCTTTATATTTGTAAATTATAGTAATTTAAAAAACAGTTTGTATTTAAAGTATGTTTAAATACTTTAAAAATGAATTTACTTTAATCAAAAACTTAAAAAACTGAAACATAATTTTAAATAATTTACAGAAATTAACGATTATTAAATTATGTCGACAAAATTAATTTCTAACATTGTTTTAAATGCATAAAAGCTTAGACTAATATATATAGTGCCATTTGTGACACATTCAAGTGTAAAAATTAATTAATGTGTAAATAAGTTTAATGTATTTTTTGTAAATATATTTTTAAAAATATTTTAAATAAAACATGTTTAATAACTAAAACTCTTTACATTTTTATAAATATAAATTAAATTAATTTAGAGATACAGCGCTCAAATAAGTTGGTTATGAATTTGATCTCTACCACACTAAATACAGGCCCTCCTTTTGCTTTGAATAATTTTTTTAAATTAATATCAAATACCTTTTTTGTAACAATTTCCAAAAAGTTTATTTTAAATTTTAATTATAAAAGATTTATTAAATGCAAAAGTAAATTCAATTTGTTTATTTATTTATTTTAAATAATTTAATTTACTTTTATTTATTTTTATAAATTTTTAAAAATTAAATTTATTAACCATTTTTTATTTTACACTAACCAACCAAGTATTTTTTTAATAATTAAATTTAAATAACATTAAAACCAAACTAGATTTAGAAAATAATTATTTTCAATAACCCATTAATTTAAAAGTTTTTTAATAATGACATTTCTTAAACTAACTTTTTTTTATATTGTTTTGTGAGTTTAAGCATTTAGCATGCTAACTAATTGATTAATTTTTAAATTTAAATTAATAAATATTGTTAAAAACATTATCTTCTTTTAATTAAAACAATTTATTTAAAAACATTATTTATAATGTATATCGTTTTGTAATTAAAATTATCTATTTACTTATATTTGTTTTTATTGCTCCAATCCTTTATTTTAAATATTTTTAAAAAAATAAACATTTAGCTGCATGAAATGAGAGTTTATAATTTAGAATTTGTAGAATTCTATGATCACTGGGATACAATTCTTACTGCCTATCCACTTTTGCAACGAGATTAAAAATAGATGTTACCAATGACAAAAAATAAGTATATATATATATATATATATATATATATATATATATATTAACACAATTAACGTGTATTTAATATTGTTAATAAATATAAAATAATAATAACAATAGTTAAATGTATTTTACTTATTATAAATTTAATTATCTGATTAATTTATTATTATTATTATCATTATTATTATTAAATTTAAAACACAAATTTTAATATTTCGTATTTTTGTATTTTTGATATTAACAGTGTAACATTTAACAAAAACATAAATTTCTACTATTTTGTGCCAAATGCATTTGCACGCGCACACACACATCTACTATGTTAACCTTATAAATTGTGCATTTCATTAAATGTTTTATTACCATTTATCATTTATTATAGTATGCATAAATGCATTTGTACTAGTTTACTTGCAAAAACACTTTGACAGGCTTCAAACTCCTTTTCTAAATAAAAATAATTAATTTGTTTCATATAGAAGGTGTGTGCACGTAAACAAACAGTTTAATAAAAAGAGGTTTGTGGTTTTTGAAGTATTTTTGTTAATTATTTATTTGTGTATTTTTGTGTGCAATTACGTTTTTTTTTAAAGAAAAACACTTATTAATTACGGGTGCATTTTAACATGTAATGTTGGGTGTTTTAGTTTGTTTCCATAAATACCAAAGTTATCAAACAACAGGTGTGAAATAGAACTATATTTTCTTTTACAAATTTAAACAAAATTATGACAGGATGCATGTTAAAAAGTTTGATTGTGTTACATTTTGGGTTTATACCGAAATTCACAAGATACTAAAAACATTGATTTAAACTTTCGAAAATTGTATTAGTATTATTGTAATTAATGATAACATAACTTTTTTTTCATTACCGCAGTTTTTTCATTTTTTATTAATCATGTTTAATATTGCACTATTATTACTCATTAAATAATAAATTAAAATTATATATTTAATAAATGAAGGTTTTTGCAATAATATATACAATATAACTTATACCACATAATATAAAGGGAATCCAACTAATTTAGTAATTGAAAGGAACTATATAATTTATTTATTTATTTTATGTATTTATTTTATTTTATTTTATCTTTTCTACTTTAAATGTTTCAGGAGACACATCTTTCAGCAGCGGACAATTAGCAAAGCCATACGTGGAATTCTAGTCTGTCTATTACTTTCTGTCTAAACTTTGACAAACTTTTCTTAAAAATATAATTATGCAATCCCCGTTCCCCACACAATGCTACAATAGTATAAAAATTAATTTGTACTAAAACATTTAAACTAAACTTAGTAGTAGTTATTTATATATACCCAAACATTTGCTTGTTACAAATGCATTAATTTTAGTAATTTTGCACTTACAAAAATCGATCATTAATCTGCAAGTACATTCGTAACTTTACTGTAAAATTTTACCTTTCTACAAAATATTTTAACAATTAAAAGTTTGAATAAAAATAGTCAAAATGCATATAACATTTTAAAAAAATTTTAATTCCAAATACCGATTTATAATACCAATTTAAAAAAAACAATTTGTGTGATTACTTATTGTACTCTTTAGAAAATTAATATTTTTGAACAACCCAAATAATGTCCTTAACCAATGGAACTTTCACTACAACCGAATCGGTCAACTTTTTAAACACATTTAATCAATGTTTGCAACAACCGCCCGGTCTGGACGAAAGTCAGGAATCTCAATCAAAGCCTCGGTTGGACAAACTAGAAGAAGCGGAAGACGAAGAACAGCATCTGACCGAATTAAATGCATTTCAAGGTGAAATAGAAAATCAAACAAATTTAATTGTAAATTATTTGCCTCAAACGTTGAATCAGGAAGAAATGCGAACTTTGTTTGCTAAAATTGGAAAATTAACCAGTTGCAAATTGATTAAAGATAAACTTACAGGTACAATCAATATTTTATTATTATTATTATTTTTATTATTATTATTATTATTATTATTATTTACCTATTATTAATAATTTTATAATCACATAAAAAAGACTGAATAATTGAATTTTCTATAATTTGTAAGTTAAAATGTATAATATTATTTTTAGGGTTATGAATTGAACTTTTTATAAAAACCAATTGACAGCTGGTAGACACAGTACAGTTTAATAAAACTTTATATTTAGTATCAGTAATACAATTAAACCGCTATTTACTAAACATTTTGTAGTTTAGCTACTTGTTTTATTTTAACAAAAAATTTAACTATTTCTAAAGTTGGAAAAAGGCAAATATTGTTTGCATTGGTTATTTTGTAATGTTTAAAATGCAATTATACAACAGCATTTTAAAAATATTGACACTAATATTATTTAAAATTTTTAATATTAATTATAAAGGTTTTATTTTTGTTGACTAATTAAACAGTTTTACTCCTTTCATTTTATTTTTTAGTAATTTTGCTAAGTTTGAAAAGTATTACTATATGACGCAGTGTTAATCATGTATTTTTATAGTTTATCTTTTTATTGTGTTGTATATATATATATATATATATATATATAATTATTATACAAAACCCTTTTGCTTTAAAAATAAACATGGGGCAATATGACAACAATTACAGCAAAATAACAACAACAACAAAGTCTCGTTGACATTGAAGATTCTGCAAATCGCAGATTGAGGTTCCATTCGGTTTTCACTCACCTCTGTCATCCGTGCAACTATGTCATCTAGATACGTGCGATTACTTCTTTGCCATTGTTTGCCGGAATGGCGTCCTCTTATTGTTTCCAAAACAGTATAAATTTTTTACAGAGGCCAGGTTGCTAACCTTGCGCTCTCAAACCCTTCTCCTTTATCCAGGCTTGGGACTGGCTAGATTGAATCATTTCTAATCCAAACTAGTCGGAGTTATATATATATATATATATATCGGAGTAGTAAAAGTCGCCAAGCGTTATATTTCGCTAGATGAGCATGGGTTTAATTCTTACCTCCAGTATTGAATAAAGACCATGGTTTCAATTTACTAAATCTCGACTTGTTCAAAAATGTAAAACATTTTGGTAATAAAAACAACAAAAATTATTTTTTAATTAAATGTGTTTTATCAATTGTAACAAAGTTTATGTTTTGTAAAATATTTCTCAATTTTGCTAACGGGTTTATATTTTTGTAAATCCGAAATGGCATATTTTTTATAATTAGACTTACTAAATGTTGGTTAATTTTAATGTTATATTGATAACCTTTACTATTTCTTTTATACAAAAAACTCAAAAAGTAAGTTTTGTGTATCTTATCGAGATCCAAACGACAAAAAGATTTATTAATATTATAAGCAAAAATCGTTAATTAAATTTTTTTTAAAGTATAGTTAGATTGATATATTTTAAAGCAAATTCACTAGTTTAATAATAATTCAATTAATAATAGTATTATTATTATTAATTATTATTATTATTATTATATACAACACAATAAAACAAGGGCAGGTACCTAACATTTTAATTTTTTTTTGACAAAAGTACAACGTTTAATTTATAAACACAATAATATTTATATTATATTATTTTTTTTTATCAAAATGACTTTTTATTTTTAAACCAAAATTATGTATTATAATGTTTTTCCTTAATTATTCACTGGATTGTAATGTTTTCAACTACAGAATCAATAATATATATAATACATTTTTTAATCAAAAGCTTGTCAATTGGGACAAATCAAAAATTTTTAAATGCAACTTTTAACTCTATTTTCTATTTTTAACTTAGACCCATTGACAATACTACATTTTTGTAAATAATAATTCTTTTTTTATGTGCATTTGTAATTATATTGAATGCTCAATGTAGACTTTTTTTATCTACTTATTTTTACTTAAATGTTTGATTAAAAAAATTTTTTTAATACTTATTTAGAAAAAACCAAACAAGAATCTGTGGTTAATACAGGTGATAAAATTTTAAACCCACATCTATCTAAGTTTGAGTTTAACACCTGAACTGCTTTTCCCATTTCGACTTTAACAGTTAGTACGAGTAGTAGCTTTATTATAAAAAACGCATTAAATAAATAATTATTTATTATCTAATTATTTATTTTTGTTAATTCAAGATCAAAGTTTGGGATATGGATTTGTGAATTACGTCAGTTCCGAAGATGCCCAGAGAGCAATTCAAACACTCAATCGTATGCGATTACATAATAAAACCATTAAAGTATGTGTTTTTAACATAGAATGCAGTGGCAAACATATATACATTATTAGTAGTGCAGCAAACGTTGATAAACTCGTACTACAGAAATTCGAGTTTTCCATTTGGCATTAAATGTAGACCTCTGTTTGATTGCGCTAAATTTTGATAAGCTAAGAATGTTTACATTTAAAAATTATATATATATATATATATTGATATCATTTTAAAAGCATATTCAAGTCAAAGCCAAATAACAATATTTAATAAGGTTATAAATTAAAATTAACAAATTATAATATTTTTCTTACATTTTGAAAACTACAATAGTGGTAATTTATTTATTTTTTTTATTCAAGTATAGTTTTATTAATTAAAGTATATTTTTTCCTATATTGCAATAGTTATGCACAAATATGTAAATGTAAATAATTTTTAAATAAAAGCAATTAATAAACTAATTTAGATGGTTTAAATTTGCACTCAAAAATTGTTCTAATCAAATTAAATAAAACGTTTTTAGTATGCTTATGTTACATTTTATTTAGACATTGTTAATATACATTTAAAGATTTAATTTTTGAATATTTTTATTTAAATATTTTCAAAAGTTATACTCAAAATAACATTAATTTACAATTACTCTAATTATCTTTTTGTTATACAAATATTTTACAATAACAAGCTACGCCAATTTAATCTGTAATACATATTTTTATAAAGCGATTATGTCAAGTTAACAGCAAAGGAATTCAACAACTTGTCAATATAAAAATTAAGTAAAAATTATCTTTTTTTTATAGTTGTAGTATAATGTTTTAAACCTACCAAAATTGAAGTCAATCTAAATAATTTTGTTTGTTTAAACCTTACCTTGAATTCCAAACTATAAAACATCTCTAAATAGCAATTATTTAAATTATGTAACTTTAAAAATTACTCAACAAACCACAAACCGAAATTTTATCTATTTATATGTCGTGAATTAACCTTAATTTAAATTATTATTTTAAGCGAAAAATGATTAATGTTGTCTGACAATTTTAACTTAAAAAAGGAGGGCAACACTTATTGAATATTAATAATAAAATTGTCTAAACATGTTCCAGGTTGATATAAACTCAAAAAAATAGATACATTTAAATACATTTATTAAATATATTATAATATGCTAATTAATGTTTTTACATTTATAATAAAAATGTTTTAAATTATTTTTTTTTAATTTAAACAAATATCAGCTTCTTATTTTAAAACTATAAACATTAATTCTTTACAATGACTAATTCCAAATAAGTATGGTGTATCAGACTTCGTTTAAAATAAAATAAAACCACTTTTTCTGCCCAAAAAGTAATTAATTCAATTTTTAAAATTACTTATTTTAAAAAATTAAATAAATAAATATTATAAGCAACAATACACAATTTAACTTTGTGTCTAATTTATTTTTGTAATAATTTAAATATTTTTTTTGCATTTCATTTTTTAAAAACTTTATGATATCTCTTATGGTATATTTATATTGTGATTATATGTTAAAAATTACTTTTTACTTAATTCAAAACCCTTTTGCTCTAAAAAAACATACGGCAACAAGATTGTTTTATGTAATTGTCCATTATATATTTGGTTTTGAAAATCATGCATATCGGGGACTGAAATTCTATTCGGATTTCGCCAAACCCTGATATGGGAATCATGCTGCTTTTACTTCTTTGCTGTAGTTTAATGAAATAATGTTTTCCTGTTGTTCGCTTAGTAATATTATTTTTTAGAAAGGCCAGGCTGCTAATCTTGCACTCAAATCCTCCTCCTTTCTCAACCGGACGTCGGACAGGCTACAGTGGAGTTATATTAAAAGTACTAAACTGTGTAAACAACTATCAACTGTTATAGCAAATAATTAAATAACCTAATAATATTTACTTAAAAGTGTTTAAATTTTTTGCTGAATCTACCTGAGTTGAAATATCTAAAGCAGCAATAATTATGATTAATATTGTTATTATTAAAAATTACATTTTAATACAAATAACTTAGTTTAATTTATAGTTTATTTATTGTTTATTTTAATGTTGTTAATAATTATTTTTTAATATTTTTAAAAGAAAATTTTATGTTGTTTTATGTTTTTTATTATGATGTATTATTTATTTACTCCAAATCCTTTTTGTTTTGAAAAATATATTATATTATAGTTATTATTATGTCATCTAAAATAAACATAAACTAATTGCATTAATTTTAAGCTAAATTAACTTCAAATGCATTTTCTATTTTGAATAATTTTTCAAACATATTATTTATTAGATTATTTTCCCTTTTTATTAGATTTTTTTTATTAATAATTATATTATTTATTTTATTTTATATTTTATTATTTATTAATTTCAATAACACAATTTGTTTATTTAATTAAATTTTAAAATTGAAAGCAAATAGAATATATATATATATATATATATATATATATATATAGATTAAAATATTTATATGTATTGCTTAGAAATTTTATATATGTATTGCTTAGAAATTTTATTTACATTTTTTTATTATGTTTATATTTGTTTTATTTACAATATTTAAACCGTAATTATATAATCTTAGTTTCTCTAAATTTATTAAATTAGTCAAAAATAAACTACAATATTTATTACAAAACTTTTATAATAAAAAATTGTTTTGCTCAAATAATTTAAACTTTTAAATATTTAACATAATTCCCAAGATACTTTAACAGAATTATTATGTTGTCATTTATTTTATTTAGTCTAATTGTTTTAAATAATTGTTACTTTTGTAACTTTTTACGTAAAAAAAAGTATTTATGCATATTAGTTTAAAATTCTATAGCGTCTGTTTAGATTATGTCTAAAATTGTCATTAATTAATTATGAAACTAAAACATATTAAACGATTAACAAGCGGTTTATTAAAGATTGCGAAATAAACATACAAACGTTAAATAATGTTAAATAATCAAATAAAGATTATCAGTAGTTTGATTGATGTTAAATATAAAAATATTATTAGATTTAAATACTTTAAACACATATATGCCATATACATAATTACGTTTAAAAAATAAAACATATACTATAGTAAAATTTTAAATTATTTATTACACAATATTTCTAATTTTTTTAGATTTAATAATTTAAATGGTAATTTTCTTTAGTTATTTTAAATTATTATTTTTTTTTAATTTTTTATTTTTATTGTCATTTATTTTTGTTTCGTTTTTTTAGTTTAAATTAAGTTTATCATAAACTTTATTTTTACAAAAAAAATAGATAATCTGTCTAAAAAAATTCATTAAATTTTGTTCTGATGTTATTAAACTGTTGTTGCATGATTTGTTTAGTGGACTACCATGCATGTTTCCTTAAACTCAAAGTTATTTTGAAAAAAGGATCAAAGTTGAAAATAATTTAATTTGATTTAATTTTTATATTTTATCTAACCACATAATTTGTGTTAAGTTTTATAAGAATGTTCTTTATTTAATATCTCAATACACTCAAAATCATTTGTTTTAAAAAACGTACCGATTAAAAGCTTGTTTAGTTTTTTTATCTAACGATTATGTTCATACATTATATCACTCAGTTTTGATATTTAAGTTTTTGTTTAGTATAATTTGCTACGTCTGTCGTATATGTCATGTTGATTTTTTAAAAACCAATACCCTTTTATTTTATTAAAATATTGAAAAATATTTTACCATATTTATACATTTTATTAAATTAATTATATACATTTTAATAAATTGCTTTAGATATGTTAATGCTTAAAATTTAGTTCAATTTTAAAATATCTTTATTTTGGTGTTTTTTTTAGTTTATAAAATTTTACAAACGGCGTGTAGTTAAAAATAAGTTGTTTTAAACAATAATATATTTTTATTTGATCTAATATTAAATAAGACACATTTAACTAATAGTAGGCCTTTTTTTCAATTTAATATAAGAAAAATTGAATGTATTTTTTATTTCTACTACTTTAAATGTTTTACTGGAAATATTTTTCAACAGTGGACATTTTAGCAAAGCAGAGCGTATACCCGCATTTTGATGCCGGTTATGGTGATTGAATCCATGCTAAAAAATAAAGATAATTTATGAATAGAGTTTTTATCTTTACTTTAAACGGTTTGAAATGTATTGCATTATGATTATCTCTATACAAACTGTAACTACTATAGACTTAATAATATGATTGCAATGTATCTCTTTATATGGATAGCTGTGCTGCAATAAGATTAAAAGAAACCTTTTTTAATTTTTAAAGTTTATTAAATTATTATTATTATAAGTAAATAAATAAATAATCACTATATGCGTATATAACGCAATAATTGTAATAATTAACATGTTTTTTTCTTTTTATGGTTTTATTTTTATAAACTTTAAATAAACGTTTTTTACATTTTATTTTTTGTACAAATATATTGCTATTTTTATTTTTTAGTCTTTATTTTAAATTTAAATAAAATTTAATAAATTTGTTTATTTTATTTCTTTATTTTCAAAAAGGTTTCTTTGGCTAGACCAAGTTGTGAGTCTATTAAGGGAGCAAATCTGTACATTTGTGGATTGCCCAAATCTATAGACGAGGCCAAACTGGAGCAATTATTTTCGTCATGTGGCAAAATTATAACATCAAGAATTCTAACTGACAGTGCAACAGGTAATAATCATTATTATTTGGTGCTATTTTTATTGTTAAAACATAAAACACAAAGTCGTACTATTTATAAAATTAATAATATTTAATTCTTTGTAGTTTAAACTAAAAAAATTATAAATAAATAATTCAACATTGTAGCTTATTTTTTTAAATAACGCCTACTATTAGCATATATTTTGATATATTTTTTATGTTTTATAATTATACGAATTTGCTATTTTTCACTTAAACAATTAGTTTGTGCTTTTGATACCGGTAGTTCAAAATACTTTCAGACATTAAATATTGCCACTGTCTATCTAATACAATAATAATATTAATGTTAGCTTGTTTTACTAATTCAAAATGCAATATAAATAACAAAAACTTTTGTACAAAATTATATTATTAATTTAATTCATATAACGTTCGTTAAAAGTATGTTAATAATAACAATCATAAATAATAATTGATAGATTATAATAAAATTTTTAAAGATATTTTTTTTCATAATTTGTATAATTTTAGAATTTTAAATTCATTAAATAATAAACATCTTCACTTTAAGCCTGCCAGAAACACTGTTTATAATTCCTAATAAAAATGTTAAACAGTGTTCTTAGTAAGTACAAATCAAGTATATTCATTATTCGGTTAATCTGACCAAATAGTGTAATATATTATATACAACATATAGCAAAATAGTCCATTATGTTTACTGGGAATTTTCTAGGTCAAACAAAAGGAGTCGGATTTATTCGATTTGATCAAAAGTTTGAGGCCGAATTGGCAATTCAGAAGTGGAACGGTCAAAGACTCTCGTACTGCGATCAGACCGGTCAGCTTGTAGTCAAATTTGCGAAAATGCCCACTTCGTCGTCTTGCACTTCAGCGCCAACAAATGCGAAATTGCAACTCGTCAAACCGAATGTGTTAAATGCCGACTGGTCTCAGCTAATCGAATGGAACAAGTTGCAAACAGCCGAATTGCTGCAAAATGATTTAAACTACAATTTGGCTTTAAATGGATTTATTCAATCAGGGCAATTAGGCAATCAGGAAACAAAATTAAATCGGCGATGTGGTGGACCGCTACATACAACTGATTTGAGGAGATTTAGGTAATAATAATAATAATAATAAAAACCAATAATTTTTAATATAATTTTTCCTACATTTACTGCTTACATATTTACGGAAATTATTATTAGTAGTAGAATAAAACCAGAATGAATAATTATCCAGTCATATTGCTACATAAGCAAGTTAATAAAATCAAACAAATCAAACAACTCGCCCAAACCAAGTTTTTTGTTATTTAGTTAGTTTAAATTTTCTGATATTGCTCTCGAACAATTTTATTAAAGAACAAGTTGAGACTTGTAAATTAACAATGGAATAAATACAATTTACAAGATGCATTGACGTTATGTTTATTCAAGCCGAAAACATTATGTACTTAATATGTCGATACAGCCTAGTTTTAGTCCTTCCATGTTTAAAAAGATTTAGGATAACAAATTAACTTTTAAAATTTGGAATTTTAGTGAATATTTAACACACCAAAGTAATTTGATTTTCTAGTTGTTTCTTAATAATTTTAACCTATTTTAAATTTTAGCATTAAAAAAATCTCTTTTTTTACTTTGATTATTAGTTATTATTATTATTATTATTATTATTATTATTGTTATTATTATTAGTATTGTTTTTAAATATTTTACTGTTAAATCAATTTTTGTAAAACTATTCCATACAACAATATTATTACAAACAATTTTTTATGTAACCAAAATTACTTGACTTTTATAAATTTAAATTTCTGAAATTTATTTTTAAATAAGAATTTATTTAGTTTGGGTATACTGCAAAATAGATAAGTCGTCAGAATTGTAGAAAGTCGGAATTTGTTTTAAGTCCAATTAATGATTCTTAATGCATACTCCCGTCTACAGCTGCTTTAAATGTCAACTCACAAAAATATTCAACTTTAGGCATTTAAATAATAAAAATTAATATATATATATATATATATATATTGTAATTATAAAACCTGTTTTTGCTATGTATTTAAGATATAATCCGTTGGACGCATGTGCTATACCGATTCGCTTGAATTTGTTCGACAACCTCAACACGAATAATTCAATCAACGGCATTACATCGTCACCCGCTAACGCCAATGGATTGCGATTACTCACTAAATTGTCTAATTTAAACGCTAGTCCAAACTTGGCCACCAGTTTGGCGCCACCTTATCAGCATCAATCTAGTATATTATCATCCCAACTGCTCAATCAACTCAATGGTTTGCAACATGTTCAGACAAATTCAAAGTAAGTTTTAAAAAATTGGATCATTTAAATTATACAGCGTAATATATTGTTTTAAAATGATTTTAAATGTTGATTATACTTGTTTCTTATTTATTGTTTTAATTTGCACAGCCAAACAGTTGATTCCGATAATCTCGTACCACTCATTGTATAATTTCATTATTTATTTATACTACTTATAAGTAACTAAACATTATTAAGTAATATTTATATATCTACTTTTAAATCCCTTTTTAACTCACAGTTTAGGAATTCCTTGGATCAACCCCAATTCAGATCCTACCAATATTCAATCTCTTAGATCATTTTATCAACAACCTGTTCTTAAAAATACTATAAATGACTTAATTGTATTAAATCAACAACACCAACAACTGCCCCATACTGCCACAGTTCCAACTGCTTTAGGCCAACCCCAACAACAACTTTCACCAACCTCTCTCAATTTGTTAAACAACTCAAATTACTACAACACAATCGATAAGATCAATAATTTGGATATTTTAAATCTCACCAGTCCAACCAAAAATTCATGTTTGTTCACGCCTAGTGTAAATAATTCAGCACAGCTACAACCGTTTGTATTAAATAATTCCCAATCCGCTCCTACCATTTCCAACGAAAATTATTCATTTTTGTCAAATTCGATTAATGCAAATTCTCAAAATACTCCACTCAATTATCCCATTTCATTTATTCCCTTAATGACCGATAATGCAAATAAAAGTGACGTCAATGATTTGAAAAATCTCAATGGAGACGAAAGTAATACTCCCAGTATACTAAGAATTGATGGACTAGCTCCCAACACAGACGAATCTATTATTTGGCAATTGTTTTCCGCTTTTCCAAGCGTTTTGTCCATTCAGATAATTCCAGATCCTGATCAAAATAACGCCAAAGCTATGGTCACCATGTTAGACTCAAAACAAGCTAATTTTGCTGTTCATTATCTCAATGGGTAAGATAAATTTTTTAATGCTTAAAATTATCTTTTACGTTTACAACAGCATAAATTGTATTTATTTAAATTTAATTGTATTTTTCATACTAACAATTAATTTTAATATACTTTAACTTTTAAAAAACAAGTATTATAATACGATAATTCCGTTGTAGTCGCCCCCATATCTGTTTTAAGAAAAGAGGAGAGTTATAAGTACGATTAGCAATCTTGCTTTCATTAAAAAACTAATATGGTAATGCTAAAAACTGAAATATATAGTTTACAAAATACTGCTTTTTTGAAAAAAAGAAATCATTGGTAAAGATCTAAAACAGTAGAAGTGGCTCAACTACTAGACTCGTAGCTTGGTGAGTATGTAGTTCGCGCCTTTCCACCGACACTAAACGCAGATCCTCGTCTAAGGTTTTGCTAAATGTCCACTTGTTAAAAAATGTTTTTTGCAAAATAGTCAATTAATAAAAACCATTTAAATTAAATGAATTAAACAGAACAGAATTACACAGCTATTGCTAATTTTATCTAAGTTTATCTATTCTTATTTTTTATCTATAGCATTTCCAAAATTTGATATAATGTCACTGTGTTTTTTAATATAATATTTTAATTATAAACAAGATGTGCAATTTACAGTAGCATTTCTATTCGTGTTTAAATATTATGTAATTGTTTGGTGTTAAACTAAAGTACTTATAGAATCCTTGTTAAATAAATATTGAAAATGTATGTTGTTTGTCAAGTTCAAATATGGACAGTGTGACATTATATTTCAGTCCACGACAATACGAATGAGATAGATGAATATGTTAAATGTACATTATAAACAAAAAATTATTAATTATTAATTTGCCAAACACTATAAGATAAGTTTTAGTAAAGTAATGCAATCGGTTCAACTTTTTAAAATAACAAATCAAACGAAAAATTGGATTATAAACTAGTTGAATTTAACTATTAAATAAGGCTTTAGTAATTATAGTAAGGTAACTAATGCGGTAAAACTGTGCATTAAATAGTATTAATTTAAGGTTAGTGCTGTCAGCTAATCAAAACACTGTAGGTTATATTAACATTATGAATGACTCAAACATTTATATGTATATAAGTGTATATATATATATATATATATATATATATATATATATCAATACATTATTAAATCGTTAATATCAATTTGTACTCTAGAATAATCACTATATATTCACATAAAATTATTAACTTGTATTAAACGTACTAAACACGTATTTTTTATTAAATGATTATTTTTTCAGTCTACTATCTACAGTCTAAAAAATAAGCATCAAAAATTAATGTTTTACAAGTTCAAATGTATATTATGTATTTGCGTCTTCTAATTTAGTTACAAATAGTGGCATGAAGTTTTATCGTAGATTAGCTATTGCTTGTTCCAATGTAACAATGAGAATTATCTTATGTCGTTCTTATATTTTCACCAATTACCCAATAATAGCGAATAAAAAGACAAAAGTATTGTAGAAAATTGTATTGTCAAAAGAATGTACGCATTCATACCTATTGGAATAGCATAATGAAAGATAAGTGAATAATTTGGCATAACAGAGTGTATGGACTAATCGAATATTGTTAAACAAAAATAATAGTCAAACCAATAATGACGGTAATATTAAACTAATGGTTTTGGGAATAAATGACATTAGAAATAACATTATTTTCTTATCTTCCAATTTCGCTTTAAAAACCGTAACTATTTCAGTTTACTAACCGAAACATATTGTGTTTTTCAGTATTTTTAATTTGAGAAATATTTTTATACAATTACTGATAACTTTTTTTGCTCTATATTTACCAGATGTACTCTTCAAAACCGAATCATCAAAATCAGTGTGGAAACAATGTATTAATCTCAGGACGTAGTTTTAAATTTTTGAACTACTATTTGTTATTATTACTACTAGTATTCAGAATAATGTAAACTTACTTTTTACAACCAAGTGATCAAAATATGGATATATGCACATGTACATGTTTTTAATCTGTTTATTAATAAATTAACAACTTAAAAAACTTGTTTTCTTTTTCTATAAATAATAAAAGTATAAATGAAAATTTATAACTATCTCATTACTTTTAAATAAAATGTCAATGTTTTCGATAATTACAAACCGGGTCAACTCATTGCTTTGCAACAAAATATCATTCAAAGTAAATAACCCAGTATTTTGTTTAAACATTAGTCGAAATTATAGTTATAACATAATAATATTAGTATAAAATGTTTTTAATACAATTTTTTATCAATATTGCTTCAGTAATGTTTAAATAACGTTTCGGTAAAATTTAGACATGTTTAATGTAGCCAAGTTCTATGATAAAAGCTACTCAATTACACTGCATTGATTTCAACAAACACCCGTGCACTTGCGTTGCTTAAAAAAAGATTGCAAACTAAAAACATTGTAGAAAAATTTTAAACTAAATAAAAATGATAGGAAACACAAATTGTGAGATGAATTGGCACATCAAAACCCAGTTTGTATACACAAAAATAATTGGTAACTTAATTAAATTTAACTTGAATGACTTGTGTTGTGTGCGTATGAGTTTCTCTGTAGTATTTGACTGAAGAGAATATACGAAATTCATTCATCCCACAGTTTACGTCTTTCATTATTTTTATCTGGAATTATAGAAAACCTATTACTTTAAAAAATTAACACGAATAATCGACTTATTACTTTTCTGTAAATGTTAATTGGTGAAAAGTTTTATTGACCAGTTATGTATTACAACCGACGCTTTTAAAAAAAATTGATTAATTGCTTTACTGCAAGCAACAAACACAGATCACGGTAAGGAATTGGTTTTATTTAAATTATGAAAATTAAACCATCTGTGTAGACATTTAACAAAATTAAGTCAGCTTTAGAAGTAAATTGGCACTTAATATTTGACGCGTTAAACAGATCCACGAAAATTGACTGAAACTAAATAGATAATGGCTAATTTTACGCCAGCCTTATTCAAAACCAAAATCGCATTCTTTTTCGCCCCTCCACCAAAATAATGACAACTACCTGATTCAGTGCATCTCAAACAAACATTTCCCTTTGCTTATTTTAAAAAATTTAAGTTTTTTAAAAACAGAAAAGCAGGTTTCTTAAAACATCCTGTCAAAAGAAACTCGATATTTTAATTACGTCTAATTTGCATTGATTATTTATTAGAAATTGTGCAATCGTACTAACGTTTAAGACATTTTCAAACAACATTTGTAGTCAGAATTAAGTCATTAGACCTATTCGACTGGTATATTAATTTAATTAATGGCAAATAAAAAGCAGTCAAATTCAAATACAATATATTCATTCTTTAGTGCAGACCCGTGTAGATTTGTTAAGATCAAACCGTGTCTATAAATAATCATTTTCTGTATTTCTTATGTGTCCTTACTGTAAATCTTTTGATTAATTATAGTTGAATATAGAAATATTAGAAATGACCATGTCACCAATTATCGGACTATTAGCAACAAAAACAAAATGTATCGATCTTTCACTAAAATTGATTTTTCTGGCAACCTCTTTTTAAACATGTAGATACCAATATATTACTGTAATTCAGATAGATTTTCCAAGTACCATTCCTGAAGATGATAAGTTTGCTAAAATTGTTCTGATAATGAAGCTCAATCTAATCGGTGAAGCATTAATTAGTTGGTTATACAGTAAATTTTCGCATAAAATCACCATTCATCATCGAGGACAAATATCCCTTAACAGTTATTATTGCCCAGTGGTTCAAATTACCAAAAGGCTGCAAAACATCAACGTTCACGTGCACTTAATAAACGAAACTTGATGTATGCTGATTTTAATGTTAATTACATCCCAAATTAAGCCCTTCAATTATCTCTATTAACTGTAAAGGGTAGGCAATCGAACGTCAAAATACACTTTTAGTACAGATGGACTAATATATAAACTTATAATTATGGAATTTTCAAGAGTGATTTATTAAAATTGTCAAATTTACAGTAAATCCACTTAGTTTGTACAGTCGTTTCATTCAGATAAATCAAGGCGTAAAGGTCAGGTTAGGTATAGTTCACCCTTCCAGAACTTTAAATTATTAATTATTTTTGTTTCAGGTTAGGCAATCTGGCAGTAAGAAACATGTATGTAACGTAACATCTATGTAATTGCGTTTACCACTGATGATATGTAATTCAGTCTATCATAAACCGAATGTTAAAACAAAACAAATACAAATACACCGAACAAAAACGGAAAATATATTATCCAGGATCATGTATATATATATATATATATATATATATATATATATATATATATATATATATATATATATATATATATATATATCAATAAATCAACAATTAATCCAGCATTTGACATTATAATTTATTAATTACACTTAGCACATAATAACTGTAATGAAAACAGATAAAACATCCAACAACATTGGGGCATCCAATGCATATTCTGTACATTCATCACATTGAGAAAGAATTCAAGGTCTACGTGCACGTCTTCCAGCCGTTAACGGCTTGCGCCGAGCAGCCACCAGCCCACTATTTTGTGAACTGTTCGTATTGAACGGATTCGAACTACTGCCCTGCAATGACGACTGATCACCAAACGCAGATTGGCCAAAAGCAAATCCACCACTCGTTGATGACCCACCAACACCACCAAAATTGAATCCCGATTTGGGAGCTGAAAAGGATACATTACTGGTGCCAAACTGAAATCCGCCAATCGATGCCGAAGTGGTAGTCAAATTCGCAGTTGCAAAGTTCGGTTGACCGAATGCCAAACCACCGGATACAGTAGAAGGAGGAAGAGAATGATTTGAACTGCCAAATGCAAATCCCGAATTTGTCGAAAAATTGGTCAGCGTAGGAGTGTTACTGCTGGATCCGAATAAAAATCCCGTCGTTTGCGGCTGTTGTTGACTCGATGCCAACGTAGCTGCACTCGATTGACCAAAGACAAACGGCGCCTTAGAGCCAAACATTCCGCCTAGTGTCGAACTAGATGAGGTTAATAAGGACGTTGCCGTTGTTGTTGTCGTTGATGATATTGATGTTGAGGCTTGAATTGAATGAGTTTGTAAACCAAATATATTTGTCGCGGTTGTCGTAGAACTGCCAAACATGACATTGTTACCCGAAAAAGCAGTTGATCCAAAACTTCCAAATGATGGTGCTGATGTTGACGATTTAAATCCGAAATTAGACGCAGATCCAAAAGATGACACACTGCTGCTGCCGAAAGTACTTGGTGTGCCAAATAAATTGCTAGCACTCGTCGTACTCGATTGGGAAGATGCAAATTGGAACAAGTTTGTGCCGGTCGTACTGGTTGATGCTGTGGACTTGACATTGGACATGCCAAAAGTGGGAAAATTAGGCGTTGTTTGACTTGTCGACATTGCAAATTGCGATTTTGGAAAGCCCGATCCAAAAACGAAATTGCCGCCCGAATTGGATGTTGCACTGGTCGATGTTGTCGCGACGGATGACGACAAACCGAAGGCGAAGGGTTTGGGCGGGTTTGACGCAGCCGTTGAACCGAAATTGAACAGATTCGTGCTCGAACTAGTAGCCGTCGCCGTCGCCGTCGAAACGACAAATGTTGCGCTTGAGGTCGTTGCAACTGTCGTCTTGTTGAACATGCCGAATAGGGAAGATGATGATGGGGAGGAGAAAGAGGAGGAGGATGGAGCAGTTGTTTTTGTTGTCGCTTCCTTGCCAAACGAAAATGAAAACGGCGCCGTTGACGTGGACAATGCGCTTGGAGCAATTGATTGGAATGTACACGATGGGGCGGATGACAACAGTGATGAAGGCGATGTGGAAACTGTTGGATAGATGGGAAAATAATTTAGTCGGTCGGTCTATCGATCAGTCAGTAAACGTTAAACAACCACAACACTTCATTTCACAACAATCAATTGGTCTATGTAATACAGAGAATAGAGTTAAACAAACAAAAAACTTTATCGTTGTATTCGTATAGGCAGTTAGACGTTAATGTAAACAATTTAAATAAAAACGTTGGAAATCTTATTCCAAAAACTTATTACAGCCTACTTTACAGTTAATTGAGTGAAAAAAGTTTGGTAAGTTTCTCTTAGCTATTCAAAAGTAAGATTCCCACTCACTTTGTATCATCATCATCATTAGTATTTTAAAACCAAAAGACGAAAACAATTCAGTACAGTGAGCCCTTCAGAAACCTTCCTTTAAACCAATTAATGTGTTACATAAATTATCATAGCATAATTGCAAATTCCCTTCTTATATGCTAATAACTTTTCCTAAACCGCATTAAACGGGAATATAAAATTTCCAAACAAAACAACACAAATCGTTTTGTTTGTACATTCATTTTCAAAACCGTGTCGATCTAAAAAGCACAGAGAAACAAGATTGTTCCATATAATTGTACATTACATTTTCGGCCTTGAAAATCGTGCAAATCGAAAATTGAAATTCTATTCGAATTTTCCCAAGCCCCGTTATCGGAATCATGCCTTTACTTCTTTACTGTATTTTAATGAAATGCTGTCCACGCATTGTATATTAAACAATATTTTTGTATAGAGGCTAGGTTGCTAATCTTGCGCTTAAACTCTCCTCCTTTCTCAACCAGACTTGGGACCAGCTACGATGTTCGCACATAGTATCATGAAATGCACATAAATAACTTTAGCTTACCTGCAGTTTTTGATAAAAAATTGCTGAAAGAACTAGGGACTGAAGCAGTTGTTTTTGTTAATGTTGTTACTTCTGTTGCGATCGATGGTGCCAAACCGCCAATTCCATCTCTTTTTGTCAAACCAACAATACTACTACTACTGCTGCTGCTACTACAACTTGTAGTTGTCGTCGTCTTGAACAAATTGTTACCAAAAGCAAAAGATACACCTTTTGGTTGAATCGGATTGGTGCCAAACGAAGAAAATGTTGAAGATGTTAACGAGGATGCTGCAGCTACTGCTGCTGATGATGATGATGATACAAGTGTGATATTCACGCTGCTTGTGCAAACAGTAGTTGCAAAGGGGCTCGCTTGATTCCAACCTGTAGCACTCGTAGTCGTGGTTGTAAAAACCGAAGGACTGCTAATTGTCGTCGAATGTGATGCTACATTAGATTGCGATGAAGTTGCTAAATTATCTGATTTTGAAGCACCAAACGAAAAGGCAAACTTTGACAAACCCGGATTGGCATTCGAAACAGCACCAGCACTAGTCGACGTAGCCAAAAATGTGGCTGCAGAGGAACTTGCGACTGAAGCTGACAATGATACGCTTGTACCAACTGTAGGCTTATTGGTAACAGTGAACGATGCAATTGACGTTGTAGAAGTAAATGTTGAAGTGCCAAAACTCAGTGTCGATACAGCGACAGTTGTAGTCGCAACAGATGTCAACATTTGACTGGTTGTCGAAGAAACTCCAAATTTAATCGAATGCGCCAATGAGGATTCACCAGCTGTCGTTGTTGCTATTGACGTTTTAGCCAACCCGAATCCAAACACCGGTTGGTCTTTTGGAGCCGAAGATGAGTTAGTAGATAACAGCGATGCAGTTGTCGCTGTTGCTACTGACGGCGTCGAGGTCAAGCCAAATCCAACCACTGATGTACATACAACAGGACTTGCTATAACAGAAATCGGTTTATCTTTTTGGGTCAATGATGACTTGGCAGATAACAACGTGCGAATGCGTTTGATGCGCGAATCGGCATCGTTTTGACCAAATAAATGGCTACGATTCAAAGACGAAGGACATTTTATCTGTTGGTGGTGGTAGTCGGATTCGTCTCCTGCTCCTTCGTGGTCATCCAAACTAGCCAAAAAATTGGCTAAGGAAGAACGATGAAGTGCGACGCTATCGGGTTGTTCGTTCTTTTCCTCGGTCGTAAAGCCTTGCACACCGACACATTCATCTTTCAAGGCCATAGGAGCGGACTGATTTACAAATGAACAAGTCGCATAGACAACGCTGGTTGATGATGATATTGATGATGTTGATGATGATGTTGATGATGATGCTGATGATGACAATAGTAAAGACGACGTAGACGTAGAACTTAGAGCACCGTCAGTCGGGACGTGACTTGATGATGACTTTGGATGTTTCATCATCACATCGAATTCATCATCTTCATCATCACTAAAAGTGGAATAGGTAGGTTGATTGTCACTTTGATGCAGCTTAGAACAATGATTGAATGCACTTTTGGCTATCAAATGCGCTTCCAATTCGGACGGAGACATGTAGGGAATTTTGCGACGCAAAGCAATTGCTGCTTGGGAATTGGCCAAAGATTCCGTACAAATAGACGAAGGTGGAAGAACGGGCGTTTGAGTTGACATTTTCGTCCGAAATTCCTGCTGGCTTAGGTCATCCATGGGAATTTCCAGTGGAGGAGTCTGGACATATTTGTGATCTTTGAGAGCTGTAGGAGTCTGTTGAGCTGTCTTTTCATCAGATCGTCCCAACAATTCATTGTTCGTCAAATCCCTAATTGACGTAAATGAAAAATTAGTATCGTTTGCATTTTGTAAACATCCCAACGAAGCAATGTCCACTTGAGGGGGCATTGGACAATGCAACAAGGATGAAAACCGAGTAGTGTCTATTTCGTGAATATTACTTGTACATGTACGTCGGCGTTTCGAATTGACATTAAGCAGATTCTCATAATCGCTGCTGCTACCGCTGTTATTATCACTCAATTGCGACTGGTTTAAATCAAATGGCGCTCGTTTTTTCGACTGCAAAACGCGCAAGCCACGTTCGACTGAATTTGACAATGCGTCGCATGTTTGCAATACGTGTCGATTTGAATTAACCAAACGGCGACGTCTCAAAGCGGTCGAATGATACACGTGTTGATTTTGGTTTCGAAAATTAAACAAAGTTGGCATGTAGGTAGATGGATCTTTTGGTGTTGGCAAGCCTATAGAACGACTGAAATAAACGCTGGCACTCGAACTCATTCTGTTGTTTTTGTGTTTGTTACTACACAATGATGAAGATGATTGCTGAGTATTAAATGAACCTTCAGATAGAGTAGAACAATTCGATCCATTTATTAGCGAGGATGAATTGTGTCGATTGATGGATGTAGACAAATTTACGACCTGATTTGAATCTTTTGGCAACAAAACTCGTGGGTAATAGGGAGACTGTTTCGTACGGGATGAAGATGACTTGGATGACAGATAATGAAAATTCATCACAACAACCTAAATGGAAACTTTAAAAAAATTAAATATGAAATTCAATTAATCTTCTTCAGAATCATTAAAAGTTTTAATCCATAACTTGTATTGATTTTTTAAAATACATATTTTATAAAAATGGAATATCCTGTGTGCCACTTAAAACGAATTTAGAATCGTTTTTAATCTAATTCAGTATTCTTAAATACCCATTTTTAAACAAAACAAAAATTAAGTTATCGGTTCTTAAAACCTCACAAGCCAATATCTTAACTAGAATTAGATGATACTGATTTTGCATATCTCCATGTAATGCATCTTCGAATCAGACTACCAATAATTTATAACCGAATGAGCAGTAGTATAACTAGGCTTCTTCCTTGGCGGATGGATAAAAGTATAAACTTAATGTACTTAAAAGGTATCTTAAGTATATAGCTATTGGGATGAGACAACTAGCAACAATCTGTATAGATATAAATGGTGTTTAAATTTTGAGTAGTGTTTACAAAAACTCAATTTTCAATAATTGCAATAATCCTGTTTCTGTACCTCCATCTGACGTATCTTCAACCCAAACCAACATGAATCAGGTACAGAATACACAGCGACATAATTAGGATTTTACCTTGGCAGATAAGTACAAGCATACCTTCAGAGTATTTAAAAAACCCTGACAAAAATTCAGATAACTTCGTTCATTTTTGTAAATGGTAACCGCATGTTATTTGTTCTATAATTTACAATAAAAATAAATTTGAAGAAATAAAAAAACGGTAACAAAAGTTTAATTAGTAAGAAAAAATAAATAAATACATTCTTCAAAACTATTTTGTGCCATATTCCATATTTCCAACCAATCAAATGACATCCATTGGAATAAACCGATAGTTATTTACTATCCTTAAGAGCCTACAAACTTTCTTCATTTCTCGTAACCATATCACTAGGTAACCGCTTTGAGGTTTTCTCTAATGCTTTTCCAATAAAGAAAAATAACACTTTGTGTGAAACACAATTATTCCTATTCTTAAAACATCCATCAACTATCTAACCTTATTTTGAGCTAAAATGCTTTCTTTACCAATGCGTGTGCTCCATTCGTCTATAAACCTTAGGCACTTGTAGTATTTATGGTCATTGTTTCTAACACAGGTTAATACTGACCATATTATGGTATTATTCAACGTATCCTTAAAAATAATTGATCAATCTTCCTTCTTCCAAATATAAAACATTCTGTAAGCTACCTGAGTTTATATATTCTTTTACTTCCATTGAGTTGTTGTGTGAACTAATGCATCTTCCCAAATAAATATATGCAAATTATTTAAGTTAATCGCAGAAATTATCTGAGTCTCAGATTTGCATTTCGACAACGCATACCCAAGCAATTCAAAATTTGACATTGTTAATGAATTTCCTTGTTCTTAAATACACATGAATAAATCTCATTTAGTCCTGTGATTTTGTTAGTCTTTAATTTGTTAAACGCACACTACTATGTCACCAACCACAATAAATGAATGAATAAACACTAGTACCTTAGCTAAAAGTGGATCCATAAAAACTAACGACATTTACTGAGCCATGATTGTTGAGCGCGAACAATTAAATTGTTTTTCAAAATATAGAACCCAATTGTGTAAATATTCAACGATAACATGGATTTTACTACCATCCTCCTTTTCAATTACTTAACTAATTTGCTATCGTTTACCACTATTTAAATGTAATTTAAATGTATTTAAATGTAATTTAAATGTATTTAAATGTAAACAACACTTGCATTAGCTTTTTTCTATTTAAGCAACAACATTTAAGCCGTTTTATCTAACCACCAACTTTCCCAACGGTGTCTTGATTGCCTTTTAATTTCTTTATTTAATCAACAAATGCTAATGATCCTGAGGATTTGAGTAATGCTTATAAAGTCTCAATTTCCAATGATGGTGATATTCCTGACTGTTAGTCCTCCACGTAGTGCATCCTGGACTAGGTGCCCCTAGGCATCTAGACTAATAACAGCAGAGTCCGAGTGCACAGCGGTATAACTGGGCTTCCGCTACGGTGGGTGGGTGCGAACATACACCCAGGATACTTAAAAGGTATCTAAAGGTATACGTATACCATATGTAGCCCTTAGGCTAAGAGAGATAACCCTGACAAAAAATCAGGCGGCCTCGTCAATCTTTGCGAACAGTGGCGACGTCACAAGGATGCCGTCTACCAGCCAAGAAACTTTATTCTTCCACGTTTGTCTACGCTTGTCAAGACATCGAAATCGATCGTTCTACATGTCGTATAAATATGGGAAATAATGAAGAGGTGACCACGTCACCAACCAAAATGAATGAATTAAAGTATCCGTAATTTTCAACAATTTTAATAGTTCGATAATCTTTCAAAATATTCAATTCTTTTCAATAAGTATTAAATGCCTACAATCTGTTGTAAATTGTATAAAAACAAATAAAAAACTCCATTACTGTTAGCTAGTCTAAATCTACAGCTGCTCAGCTGCTAAATAGTCTGACTAAACACCTCAAAAAATCGAGAACAGAAGGAATTATTAAAAATGTTGTACGAACTTGGAATTAGTAAAACAGTGACTCTGCCATACTCCCCCAATGTAATTCAAAACGATCAAGTAGGTGTACTTGCGTCCAAGCTACTACGTAATGTCGGAAACTTTACATACTGAAGTGTATCCAAATTATCACTCGTTATACTACTGCTTACTTTTATAAGTCTCATTGTATAAAAACGGTTACATAATGGTACCCACCCTAAAAGTGCAGTAATCCTTTTGGATAAACGTTATTCCTACTCCTATAAATGGGATGCTAATAATCTTCAAGATTTGAATAATGCTTAGTCTCAATTACCAATGATGGTGATATCCTTGAATGTTGCCTCCAAGGACGCATCTTGGGCTAAGTGCATCTAAGCACCTAAACTAACTCAGCAAAGACCGAGTGCAGAGATATAATTGGGCTTTAATCTCGATTGATGGATGCAAGCATACACTCAAAATATGTAAAAGGTATCTTAAGGTATATATATATATATATATATATATATATATATATATATATATATATCCCATATGTAGCCATCGGGAAATAACTATAACAAAAAAATCAGGCGGTCCCGTCAATCTTTGAGAAGAGTGACGCCGTCACAAGGATGTCATCAACCAAGAAACTTCATCAAAATTCTGTTTGTTATGCTTATCAGGCCATCGGAATCAATCGATTAAACCTTGCAAACAAATTTTTGAAATACAGCAATGTCAATGTTTGAAGATTTTGGTAAAAAAGGCTTTTTTTTAATCCGCCTGTCAAATCTAGTAAAAATTATTGATAAAACTTCTATATAATAAATGTTTACATCCTAATTTCTGTATAATGTTTCAACGCCATTAACGCTTTAATGTAACAAACAATATAGCAGGTGCTTCCACAAACTTATACATTTTTTAAACACTGTTATAACTTGTCATTCAAGCAAAATAATAAGATATTTTTAACTCAAAACAAGAGAATAGTTGAAGTACTCATTTAAAACCTCTTACCAAAAATCCTAACCGCAAAGCAGTAGGAGAATCGTTGTTAGTCTGATACCTATCCTTGACGTCTGGTATAAGTAACCCTTCTCCAAAAAAAATAAACTAACCAAAATAACTCCCTAGATAAAAACAAAACATCCCAAATACGTAATTTTGTTCTAAATAACTAAATTACTTTTCACATCAAATAGGTCAATCACTCGAATTCATTAATTTTATTTTCATCGTTTTCACATTTAAAAAATTAATTAGCATTCTAAAACTATCAGGAACGCAATAAACTTATAAAATGATTGTTTCCAAAAACTCAAAAAAACCCATACATTATAAATTACTATCCAGTTAATTACAAAATGATTAATTTTCAATTATTTATTCCTTTTAAAATACAGTACACTATCTGTATATGCCAAAACATTTTCAAAACACTAAAATTCTCACAAAAATTATAAAAATGCATACTTCTAGTGTTTTTCCATGTAATACCACAAAACAACCACAGCCACTTAAACATTTCGGTCTTCAACTTAGCTTTACCAATCTTTTACCTGACAAAATTGTGATACTCATAATGAATATTAACCTTAAATACCACTTAGTGTTGCTATGTATTTTTAAAATACTTTTAACAATTTGTCACTGAAATTAATTAAAACTAAACTAACTTCCATTTACTATTCAAATTAAGAAACAAAAACTTTAGTCATTCAAGCATTCACTACTAGAATACATTGAACTAATAAAATTAAAACTTCATAACTAAAGGTTTTTGTAAAAAGCAATAACTAACAAAATATTAATTACTATAACGTATTAAAAATTAAATTAGCATACCTGCAAGTTTGTAAACTACTCTAAAACAACCGGAGGGGCGCAAGCAAACGTGAATCGCAAACTACTTTTGGCGCCAACTTATTCAGGGAAATCTAGAATGTGTTTTTTATTATAAAATAATTTTACTTAAAAAGATTAATTAATTTTAACACAAAATTAATACACTAATTAAATTAATTATATTAAATTAATAATAAATTTATTTTATTTTATTTACAAATATAATTTAACCTATAAGAATTTTGCATTTTAAATAAATGTTTTACTAAACATAGTTATTATAATCTGTTTTTAAAAAAAAATTTAATTTTTAACATAATTTCAAAAAAAATTATTGAAATAGTGGCATTTTAACTTAAGTAAATGTAAGTAAATAAGAAACTAACAAGATTAATCTGTGACGTGCAGGTCCAAAAGTTCCGCTGTTTGTTCTGTTGCCAGTTTGCATTTACAGTTTGTTTTAGTTTTTGTTGTTTTTAATGTTTTACTGTGTGTTATTAGTTTTAGTGTTATTTTTTGGTTTACGTTTTGCTACGTTTGTAGCGTGACGACGTTTTTATAAGCTTGCCATTATTTTACCTCTCATAAAGATTATCACTTAGTGTTGCTTTGTGATATTATTGTTGTTACTATTTACTCTTTTTTTCTAAATAATTTTGAATTACATTTGATCAATGTGTATGACCAATATTGGTCTTTGTGTCTCTAGAAAGTTCTATAAAACTTGCTCTGGTCTTTCACCCTTTACCTATTCAAGATTCGTTAATTGTAACATTGATTTTAAATGCAGAAACTTCTTTGATAAGATAGAACTATTAGCAAATCTCCTCTTTTTAGAAGCTTGTTTAAATACGATTGCGCATTCTGCATTCTATTGATGCTAGAAGGGCTTCCAACATAATAAAGAACTGTTCCCCAGATGCATCTAATTTTAAAATCTCGTTTATTTTTTGTAAGTTCCATCACTCTTGCAGTTCTCCATTAACTGTAGAGAATATTATTTATAACTGGCGTGCCATCCGTCCACAGTATTCAGGGATTAGAGTAACGAAGGATCTCTCGCACGAAATGTGAAGCTTTGAAATCTAAAAATCCGTTACGAGCTAAATTACCTTTCCCTGTAGTTAAATTAACTCCGCCTAGTCTAAATCATGATTCCCTCATTTCCGTCAGTCAGAATTTTTTCCAGGCGCCTCAGAGTCACCCCACATTTTTGTAATGTCCCGTCTAAAACAATTTGCCCCACTCCTAACTCTTTTTAAAATGCTTTAAATCTAGTTAATAAGTTATTTGAAATCCAGGCTTTAGTCTCTGACCATACTTCTCTTCTTATTATTTTTGAATCCATGTGATACGCTTGCACGGTATGCAATCAAAAGTTGCTTATTGTGTTTTGCGCTTGCCAAAGTACTTACGTGTTTTACGTGTTTTTGTGCCTTTTATTTAATTTTTGGTGTAATTTTGTGTTTAATTGTGCAATTTTGACTGCCCAATTGTTTGTTTCAAGTACGATTTGTATGTGTCGCACTTGATTCTCCATTTTGTGATCACTTTAACCCGATTATCACTTTGCTTTGTTTTGTAATATTTTATCTTTATTATATTCTAAAAAATTTTTGATTTGAGGATAAAACTCTTGCAGTCAACAATTTGTGGCCGTTGGGAGTGTAATAAGTCCGTAAAGACTGGTATGTTTTGTTCTAGGTGTAACACCTGGTTCTATGAAAATTGTACTGGTCTCTCGGAAGTTATATACAATGACCTGACTAACAATGATGTTGATTTTAACTGTGTAAATTGCATTTGGTTTTCTGATCCCTCACGTGTCGCTCAATTCCGCGCTATCCCTAAAACTGACCCTAAAATAGATGCTAAATTAGACCTCATTCTTGATCTATTTAATGAAATTGAAATTAGTAACACTAATCCAAGTAAATCTGTTGAGGATTTAGTTGAGTCCCAATCCGCTCTACATGTACATTCCAATAAACATTCTGACAAAATAAATCAGATCAAAGCCTCCGTTGAGACCCTTATATTGACACTTAAGAAAGTTTCTCACTCTCCTGTTTCTAATGCCGTCCTTAGACCCTCTCAAGATAAAATCTTATCGGCTACTAAACAATATGCCGCTGACAAAAGGAGGAAAAACAATTGAATAGTTAGAGGTATTCCCGACATTACCATTAATTTTAAAGATTGTTTCCAAGATAATTAAGGTCTGCCATCCCCAGTCAATTAGTTTTAAAGCCACCTGAATGACCTGTAAAGGTATCTTCTCCTCCCCCCAATTATAGTCTTCTTCAAAACATCAGACACAGCTTCGGACATCCTTAGTAATTGGTCACAATTCCCGGAAATCCGTATGCATATGGATCACACTACGACTGCTGAGATCGATCAACTTCCGAGGTTGTCACACACTGTCTGTCCAAAATTAGCTGCTATTCTTATAGTTAAGTTAACTCCCCTTAGACTAGAAAATAGCCCCCTCCCCATATCCCTGATTTACAAAATTTTTTATTAGCGCCCCGGAGCCATGTCCAATTCCTCCATCGACTAAAAAGAACAGGACCTCTTCTTCCTCTTCCTGCACCTCTCCCCTAAAAGTGTTTTACACTAATGCCTGCAGTCTCCTAAATAAACATACAGAGCTAAGTTTTATAGTTTTTGATGCTAAACCCCACATAATTGGTATTACTAAAACCTGGCTGTTGGATAATATTCTTGATAATAAACTGTCAATCCAAGGCTACAGTGTTATCCGGTCAGATTCTAAGCGAACTAAATGCGATGGCGTAAAGTACTCCCTCCCTCTTCGTGTTGCTACAAGTCATAAATACGACTTGTTTTCTATCTTTATCTCTCTTTTTTTTTGGAGATTGCGATAGATTCTCTATTCTTTGTAGACCTCCTTTCCTCCCTAAGACTTTTAACTCTGCTTTATTTCAAGAACTCCATTCTATCTTCGCATCTCCCCTTAAATATCGTATACTTGTGGGCGACTTTGATGCCCCTTCTATCAGTTGGAACACCCTCTCTAGCCCTGGTAAGTTCTTCAATTTAAGCTTTCTTTAATTCTGCATCAAAAATGCACTTTTCTAATATGTATCTTCCACCACTAGACATAGGGTTGGTTATTCTTTATCTTGCCTTGATTTAGTACTCACTAATGTCCCTTATTTAATATATACTATCAATGTTCTTCCGCCGTTGGGTAAGAGTAATCATTCTACCTTGGCATACGAAGTCCATCTCCCTAGTACAGCCCTTATTGCCAAACTCAGATCTACGCCTACCCCCGATTTTAGTAATGCCAATTTTGATGGTTTAAGAAATTACTTTAAGAATATTGGTTGGGTTTATTCCCCTACTGATAACATTAATACTTTCTATGGTTATCTCTCCGACATTATCAAAACTGGAGTTAATCATTTTGTTCCCCTCCATGTTCCCATTCTCCCAAAGATTAAAATTCCACGGCGTTTAAAGCCCTGCTCAGCACGAGTTTATGCCATTCAAATCCTGCCTCTCAAATTTATTAGCTTTCACTAGTAGTCTTACTAGAATGCTGGAGTACTCTCATTCGATCGATGTCATTTATTTTGACTTTTGCAAAGCCTTTGACAAAGTACCCTATACGGCATTAATGATTTCAGGATTTTTCACGTGTTGAGTAGGCCAAAACGCCTTTTAGTACTTGGTTCTCAAATTGTCTCAAATTTTCAGGGGTAAAGGGGGATTAGTGACAGAAAAAATATTTAAAATCAAGATAAAATCAAGGTAGATAGTGGAAGTTAACAATTATAGAAAACGAGCAAAAATTATAAATATGCAAAAATAATAATAAAACAAGTTACGTATTACAATGCAAAAACACTGCAATAATTATCAAAAAAGAAAAAAAGAGAAAAGGATAAATAACGCTCTAATGGACGTGTAGCGTGACGCGCGCCTTACCTAATCTAGGTAATGTCCCTGTGAATTGCGCACGCCTACTCTACCAGTTATATATCAGACTCCATTTAGAATATTATATTCAAGTTATGTCCCCTTTCCAAAAAGCAGATATTAAGATTGTAGACAAAGTGTAATGCAGATTTACTAAAGTCCCTAGACAGTTTAAGAATGTAAGCTACACTAACCGTTTAAAGTCCTTTAAACTCTTCCCTCTACAAGATAGGAGGCTTTGGGGCAATCTCATCCTAGTATAGAAATTATTAAAGTCAGACTGTGTAGATCATCTTTTTGTCCCTGCCAATAACACTTGTCTACGCCTAAATCATTTCTCTTATAGTCATATCAGCGTGGAATCTTTTACCGCACCACGTTGTTTCAGCATCTTCCATTGACTCCTTCAAATTGGCATATGATAAATATTTTCTCCACGACTATATCTAATTTTATATATATATATATATATATATAATTTTCGAGATTTATTTCTATTAATATTTAATATTTTGAACCGAGTACCAAAAGGAGGTTTCTCCTACATAACTCGTAAATATGCTTTAATACCTGAATTACAGAGACTTGGTTTACAAACAAAATTATGGATAGTGAGATATCACTTTTTGGTTACAATATTGTGCGCCTAAACTGTAAAAAATACAGATGCGGTAGGTGCCTTTTCTATGTAAAAAATGATCTCAGTTTTTTTTATATCTTTACCCAACTTTGACCACATGTATAAGTACGATTTTCTGTATGTTGCCATCCATCTTAGTACTACTGTCTCGATTTTTTCATCTTATTTTTTACTACCTTCCTTCTCTCTTTAAGCAATCTGACAAAGGTTTTATTGATTAAGCTGGACAGTGTATACACAAACGCCTTATTATTAATTTACTTGTTTTACATGCAGAAAATCTTATTATTATACCTCAATAAAAGTTCTTCCAATATTTGTTAAAGTAAAACTTACAAACATAAAATATTTTTTATTAATAAACTGATAATCGTTGATGTTTGGTTCTACAATACAATATTAATGTAAATGCAACAATCTTTAAATTTACATTAATATACATAGAATTAAGATGAATTTAATAGTAATATAGAATACAATATACTATTAATAACAACAACTAATATTGTATAATAATAACAAGAATAAACACCATGTTAATTATAATAGAAAACAGCTTACAGCAAACTGTTCCACGTTATTACAGTTAGATTTCAAGCAAGTGCCAAATTGTCACACAGTCACAAACAACCAAATAAGCACAAATAAACAAAAATTTATAAATTAATTTATTGGTGTTTTTAAGTAATAATTTGAATTTAACAATATCTTCCTCTTTTTAAAAATTCTGATGGTTTTCTACCCTCTAAGATTAAGACATATCACACTTTTAGTAATTATTTTAGTTTTGTTTTTTGTTTTACCGATCCTTCCTTATCTTTGCAGAATTCTTCTTTTAGCATTAACCCCCATTTTTTAATACTGATTAGGTATTTAAAAGTTATCTAAGCTGAATTTTTTTTTGCGGTTTTAACGGTATTTACCATAGTTTGTAAATAATGTTCCAACATATTAGCTACGGTTTTATCACAACTTTTTGTTTTCCCTTTAGCGCGGATATCTTTCTTTAATTTAAAAGCAAGCGCTTATAAAGTCTATCTAAAGCATTTTTAAAAGCTGGGAGTAATGACATAGAGACTACTTTGGCAGGTAGGCTATTCCATGGAGTAATTGATCTATAAGAAAAATGATGACTTCTCAATCTGGAAAAAGCCCTGAACTTTGTCAGCTTGACATTATGCTCTTTAAGAGAGTTTTGAGCTAAAGCAAAAAAGTGCAAAAAAGAGCCGAAATTGAATAATTAATAAGTCAGGATAATATTACCCCGGAAACGCCTATCGCTTAAGGGAAACAATTTTAGAGTCTTAAGTCTTGAAAAGTAGGATAAATATTTAAAACCACGGGGCAGTTTAGTGACTGCTCTCTAAACCTGATCTAGTCTATATTTATCGGATTTCAAAATTGGGCACAATATTCCAAGTGTGGTCTTAGGTACAACATATAAAGTAAACGTAGACAATTAGGAATGTTCCCAAGATACCTTTTAAGAAACTTAATAAATCTGTAACATTTTTGAGTAGCTCTATAGTGATAAGTAAATAAGAGAAAAAAATTAAGAATGACTCCTAGGTCATTGATTAATTTTACTAAATCTATAGGCTAAGAATTTAGAGAGAAAGCGTTACCAGCGGGTTTCCCAAAAGATATATGCATGTATTTAGCCTTTTTGAGTGGTACCTGATTAGATATCGACCAGTTAAATATGCTGGTAATGTCAGCCTGTAATTATTCAGGATTAGTACCCCAGTTCTTCACATCATCGGCATAAAGCAGTATATTGGAGTGTACACATGATGGCAAATCATTTATAAAGAGAATAAATAAAAGGGGACCTAAAACAAATTTTTGCGGTACCCTTGAGAAGATAGGACAAGAAGAAAAATCCGATCCATTCCTAACCTTAAAAGTACAATTGGAAAAAAATTTTTTATCTAATTTAAAATTTGGCCTACAATCCCTACACCAATGAGCTTAGAATTAAGAAGTTTATGTGGGACTTTATCGAAAGCCTTTGCAAAATTGAAATATATATAACATCAACGGACCTATAATTATTAAGTAATTTAGTAATGTTGTTTGTGTAAATAATCAAGTTAGTAAGACATAACTTCTCGGGCATAAAGCCATGTTGTGCGGGATTAGCTATATTAAGTCTGATAAGGTGTTCAAGTAAATGAGATCTTATTAACATTTCCATAATTTTGTTTGGAAAGGAAAGGATACTAATAGGCCTGTAGCTATCTAGTTTAAATCTACACCCTGACTTGTAAATGAGTATTATAAAGGCAACTTTCTATATTAAGGGAATTTAACCAGTTAATACTGACAGATTAAAAATATAGACTAGGTAAGGAGAGAGAATGTCCGCACATTCTTTTAGAATTTTGGGATAAATACCATCAGCACCACAAGACGTAGACTTTAGATTTTTGAGACCAGTGATGACTAAAAAAACTTTTATGATCAGAGGATGTATAGGTGGATTAACTATACCAAGGTGGGGCCAGGTAGACTGTGGAGACTAAAAAATGGAGTTAAAATAGTCCCTAAAAAGATTACAAGTTGAAGGTCCTAGCATCAAACTTCTTTGTTGATCTTTGAGGCGAGGTTGAGAATTAATGGAAGTTCGTTTATTACTGTTGAACGAAAATAATAAATTTTTGTTAAACTTATCTCTATTTAGAAACTTATAAAGTAGTTTCCCAGTATATCTCTGATGAGTTTATTACATTTATTACGGGTGTTAATATAAGAATAATAGAGGCAAGGAAGCTTAGTGGATTTCCACAAATAGAAGGTCTTATTCCGCTATTGAATTAATTTACATACATGTCTGGAAAGTCTAGAGTTAGTGTGATTTGGGACTTTAAAAGGAACAAACAAATTCACACTATCAGTAAGAACCTTAGTAAAAAAGGGGTAGGCTTTATCAAGATCATTAGAATATAAATTATCCCAGTTAGTATTAGATAAGAAAACCATGAGTCTATTGAAATCAACATTCCTAAAATCAGGAATGGGTTTAGAATTAAAGTTGCGAGTGGAAGGGAAGATGTACATCAAAAGCTAATAGGAAGTAGTCATTTTTCCCAAGCGGGGGCAGATATAATAGCGTATCGATATCGGTGTATTCGTTAGAAAAGATAAGATTAAGGCAATAAGGATTACAGCCTATCCTGAATCTTGTTGGAGAGCGCACATGTTGTTTTAGTGCATGTGAAGTGCAGAAATCCAAGAGTTTAAAATCAAAAAAAAATTATATGAGTTGGAAGGGGAAAATCATTTAATAAAGGGACAATTAAATTCACCCATAATGACGAAGTGTCCAAAGGTAAGACAAAAATATGTTTGAGTTCATTGATGTTAGAGTAATGGGAGAGAGTTGGGAAGTGTTATAGCAGAGAAAACAATGTCTTAGAAGCGGAGGACCCAACAGTTAAATAAAAAAAGTTATAATCGGCTTTGACATAGAATAGACATTCACCATATTTACCCTTCCAAGAATCTTGTCGCACTACACTATACCCATTTATAGAAAGTTCGGGGTCAAGTACATCCTCGGAGAGCCAAGTCTTCGTAATACTAAATAAATGTGGAGAGGAAAGAAAAAAAAGTAACTGATAGATTTTATCTAATTTATTATAAAGGCTTAGGCTTTTAGTAAAATAAACTTTTAAAGACGTGGGAGTGGCAGCAGTGAGGAGATTTGTTTTAACCGGTATAGGATTGGGGGGCGGGGATGGCTCCGGGGTGCTAGCCGAAAATCCTGACGATCAATATTAATATCCAGTCTAAAAGGGGTGAGTTTGACTATAGGTTGGGCATAATGGGCAGGAATTAGATGTTTGGATTGTCTTGCTACACGTTCTGATAAGGAAATATCTTCCGTGACTTTGATTCCTTTAAATGGAGACTTAACATTGGTCCAATTTTTAAGGACTATTTTCTTTTTTATAGAGAAAAAGCAAAAAACAGCGATTGGAGGAAATGTATGTTTTCGCTTACAAGACAATCTACCGATTAAGAAGTTCTCGGCTTTAGGGTGACACTTCATAACAATATTAGAAACTAAATCCTTATAGTTAGTTATGTCAAGGCTGACTCCCCTAACTACAAAATTGCGTTCGCGTTTGACGCAGTCAGCATAGTTTTTGACTCTATCAAAAATTTCTTCTTCAGATAGTTTAAGGACGGATTTGGATACCATAAAAGAGGAGTTAATGTCAAAAGCTTATGTTTTGAAAAAATAGATATCTTTAGATAAAGAGTCAGATAAATTGGAAAGTAAAAAGATGACTAGATTAGTTTTACTGGAAGTATCGATCCTGTGCTCGTTGCTAGAAGGTGTTGCCTGCAATTCGGTTTTACATCTACAATCCATGCAATTATAATCCAGAAGACTATTTGCGAGTTGCGAGTAATAAGCCGATGACAGTCCGGAATATGCTTCATAAAACCAATTTTTAAAAATCGCGCAAAAAATGCCAACTTTCACAGACCTCTTGCACCGTTGGAGGCCACAGATGGATGAACTAGTGGGCATCATATCTGAATAAAAACTAGTATAGGAAACAAACAAAACTGAAATAATTAAATAACAAAATCTATCCCTAGGGAAGATCAGTGATATTCTTTTGAAGGAGATTTAAAAAATTAGTGTTTAAGCACGATGCCAAGCAAAAGCGTACAAAAACACAGGAACACACAAAAAGGTACACCAAAAAACAACCAAAAACAACAAAAAACGGGCGGGTAACAATTAGTAGCAATAAAAACAAGCAACTGTTGATCAGCACGTCACGCAAGCGTATCGCACAGATTCAAATTTTTGTTTATTTTAATTGTTTTGTGTTTAAACTTAATTTACACACGTATTTTTACATAGTTCAACATTATGTGATTACTTAACTTATAAAAACATTTATTAATTTATATTTTGTTTTTGGTACATGCCTGATAATAATAATTAACAAAAAAGATTAAAAGTTAAAAATAATAAACAATAATATTTTATTTTATTACAAAAAATAAACATTTAATTTCTAAAATTAATATTCTTTGAATGTCAACATTTTTGTTTGGGAACACAAACGGATACAGAGAAGTTTACAATATCATTTTTTATTTACACAATATTTTGATATTATTTTATGTTTATAATTTTTTTAGTTATTTTTCTTAGGTATATTTGTTCACATTTAGTTTGTTTCTAGGATGTAAAATCAGTTTTGTGAAAAACTAAAAATTGACAAACAACCTAGAAAAACCCAGCAGACATGCATCTGGACACTAATTCAGACTATTCCAATTGGGCTTTAAGGTTTATTACGTGCAATCAGAGGAAGAGAAATACTTCCATCCGTTATTCCACTTATTTAAAATGGTACTCAATTTGGTGCCTTCTGAGCACCTTACGCCATACCAGAAAGCAAAACGTTTTTTCTTAAAAAACTGCAGTTGTTGGTGGAACAACAGAAAGACCTACTTCTTACTTCCGGCCGCATATATGGGGACAGAACCCCTTTGCAGTTTTACCACGACCTTAAAAAAGAAACGTCTGAATTAGGGTTAATAGATGACTAAATACAAAGGACGTGGTTAAAAAAGTTAAACCCTTTTCTTAAGTCTGTGGTTTTAGCTGCCAGGGACACTTCTCTAGGACCGATAAACATCTTAGCCGACAAGGTGGACAAAGTTCTGAGTACGCATCCAAAAATCAACGCGGTGATTTTTGAAAAAAGCTACGCGTCTAAACGTTAGTAATGGGTTTTATTTTAATGGTTTCTTATACTTAATTTGTATAGTATTCTTTAATAAAAAAACAGGTTTAAAATATTTTAGTTATGAAAATGTAAACTAAAAACATTGCACTGTAAATAATTTTAAAATACACAGCTTAAGGTTTATATTTTACTGCAACCACATACACTCATAAATAAAATGAATAGTAACACAAGACCAAGTAAGAAACATTTATTACCAAAAATTACACGATCCGTGACCAAAAGGAGAAATAGTAGGAAACAATAAAAATTAGATGTATTCAAAAAAGAATTTATAGCTGTGACAATTTATGCACAAATTGGAACATGAAAATAATAAACAATGTTATTATTATATTATTATTATTATTATTATTATATGTATTATAAAAATTACAATTTAATTTTTGAAACAATATTTTATTAATATTAACATGTTTCGTTTGAGTGTGCTAATTATTTTTTCCGGTTGTAAACTCTACATAAACTATTGTTTTTTTACAATATTTACATCCTTCCTTCTACTTTAAAGGTTTTTATTATTTTCTTTTTCTCTCCGACCTTGTGTTTACTGGTCTTCCGTCGGTTTTAATTATAGTGTAAATTTTAATGTTATTATTTATTATTAATGGGTAACCGGTACCGTCATTAAGAATCAAAAGAACTGACCTGTTTTTAAACACTGCTGACAAGACAACCCATTAATATCTGCAACTTAGGTACAAATGTAGATTTCCTACAATTATAAAATAGAGATTAAGCTAATTTGGTTTATTGGTGTAATTTTTAACATTTTTGTTAAAATCTGAATCATTTTCATTGTAGCTATATTTAATAATATAATTTATTTATAGTTTTAGCAATTTAAATTTATTTTTATGCATTAATATGTATAATACAAAAAATAATGACTAGTTGTAAGCCCAAATTTTATTGTAAATAGTTTGTATATTTAAATAAAAAACCTAAATAAACATGCAATTACTTACAAATTTATTTCAGTACTTTAAAAAATAAAATGGTTTTTAATGACACATGTTATTATTATGTAGAAGTAAATTTTCAAATTCAAAATATACTTATAATGTAAATAAAAACAGTATTTCTAAAGAAATTATATATGTTCTTAATTAGAAGATGCGTCCGCCGGGAGTCGAACCCGGGTAGACTGCTTGGAAGGCAGTCATAATAACCGCTACACCACGGACGCTTGTGGTAGTCCTCTATGCAGTTAAACTTAAATAATTATTTTTATATATTTATACACTATTATAGTTCTTTTGTTTTAAAAGAATAGAACGTCATGATTGTACAATATAAATACTTTTTAACTACTGTGCCAGTATTATATTAATAAGTTTTTGATTGTTTGTTTTGTGTTTTTTAAACATGCATTATAACTATAACTAGGTTAGTAGACATCACATATTTGTAAATTATTAACAAACTTATTAAGGAACATTTTAAAAATTGTTGTCTGTGTACTTCATACAAGATATTTAGATAATTTTATTAAAACTTAATACGCTAATAATTAACATAATATAATCATAATAATAATTAATATTTATATAGAACTCTTTTTCCCTAAACAACATGTAGCAAAATTATTGTTCTGTATAATTGTAGTTTTAATTTTTAGCATTAAAGATTTTGTATATTAAAAAATTATGCTTTGAGTTTTATTCTCAGTTTGTTAAAATTGTGTTTTTTGTTGCTTTTGTAAAAATATTTCTTGCACTCCTCCTTGCAACTCTTCTTTCTCAACCAAACTTTGAATCGGTTATAGAGGACTTAATAATAATAATAATAATAATAATAATAATAATAATAATAATAATAATAATAATGATAATAATAATAATAATAGTAATAATAATAATAATAATTATTATTATTATTATTATTATTATTAAGCTTTAATATCTCACTAGAGATACATTCAGCGTAAAATACATTTTTACCATTAATATAAAAAAGTAGTAGTACAAATAATGGGATCAAAATGAAATAAAATGTCATATGTTAATGAATATGAATATAGTCTATATAGTATGCATGTGATTTTTAAAAAATATTCAAAATTATTATACATAGAATGAGTCTTTATAAGGCACACTTGTTACATTATACTGTGAGATGTCCAAATTAGTTCAAATGAATGCGTAGGTGGAACAATTCCTACTTTGATAGGTTTCTTAGTAGTTCAATTTTGTTTGATTCTGGATTGGTTAATACTCTGGATAAGTAGGGCAGACATAAATTTTTGTATTGATTAGTTTTGGCTTTCGTGTGCAGGTAAGTTCTTCTTGTTTTTCCAGAAGCTTTAGAATTGTTAAAAGCTGCATGTAGCGGGTGATTGTTATTATTTTCAATCCTTGATGCTAATTGTATACAGGATTTAAAATGTTTACCAACAATATCATTCAATAAGATAGAATATTTGATTCCTGCAGATTTTGATACCAATGATATGCATCTTTTTAAAATAATGTAATCCTGTTTTAATAAACCAGGAAAAATTATGGGTGAGCAATATAATATCAAAGGATAAAAGCATGATGTAATGAACAATTTAGTAATATAATTGTTAACATTTAGTTTTCTTAATCTTCTTATATAGTGGCATAAGGATTTGGTTTTTAAAAATATATGCTCTACGTGATCACACCAGGTAAGTATGCTATTTATGTTTACACCAAGATATTTAATTTTGTTACAGGTGCATATATTTGTTTGATTTAATTTGAATATTCTGTTTAATTCCATTGTTTTTTTTGGACGCCTCGTTGTAAATTTAACAAACTTGCATTTTGATGGATTTAAATTGAGATCAAAGTTAGTAAACCATTTTTTAATTTTATTAATAGAATTTTCAAAATTGTTTAAATCATTGTTTAAAGAAATCTTTGTGCACAATACCATATTATCTGCAAATTTAAACAAAAGTGATGGCTTCGGCACTAGCAATGAATCTACGTAAAGTGAAAATTAAAATGGAGATAGTACTGCACCTTGTGGAACTCCATTATTATTTTCTGTTAACTCTGATTTATTACGACCAATTTGTGTAAATTGTTTTTTTTGAGAAATAATTTCGTAACCAGTTTAAAATGTGGTTGGGCGTTTCAAGTAGCTCAAGACATTTAAGTAATTTTTTTTTTGATATGCTATTGAAAGCAGATTTGTAATCTAGAAACATGCAATATATTGAACATTTTCCTTTGTTAAGTGATTCAGTAATGTAATGAACAAGGCTGGCTACACAGTCTACAGTAGAATAATTATTTTTATATGCAAATTGATAATAATCATTACTAATGTTTAATAAAGGCTTGAGGTCGTTGAGTTTTATTTTCTCAGTTAATTTTAAAAACACTGAGGTGCAAGCAATTGGGCAATAGTGTTCTGGATTTGTTGATGGGACAGAAATTTTTGGAATAGGTGTGATTCGTGAGATACGCCAAGTAATTCACTTACAAACCAATTTACAAATCTAATTAAATGTTATATATGTTTTAATAATGATAAAATTTAGTAATTGTAAAATTATATATATATATATATATATATATATATATTAACCTCATATTATTGCCATGTTTGTGGAGTTAATATTATATTAAATAAAAACGCTACTAAAGCTATATTTGGAAGGAAACCCGTGAGCGACAGTATTATTTAGGTCAAATTCAACACCGGATTTACAAAAGTATTAATGCAAATCTATGCTCCTACTAAGGTTTCTTAAAAAACAAAAAATGTATTTATCAAGCAATTACAAAATTTGTTAAATAATGTTGTAAAACAGATATTAAAACATTGATCGACGATTTTAATTTAAAATTAAACAAAGACAAAACTTACTACTTCTCAAATATTAAATCTTATATATATGCTGATAATAGTTATAAGTTGTTGACACTAATCAGTTACTGTAAAATAAGTGCTGATAATACATTTTTTGCTCACAAAAACATACACAAGACAACGTGGGTTTTTTTCAAATGGAAACATAGCAAATAAGATTGACTACATTTGTATTAGCACAATATGACAATTTTTTGAAAGATATATGTGCATATCGCGGTGCAAAAGTTGGTTTTAATGACAATTTTGTTATAAAATATATTTTCTAATTAAAAAGAAAAAAGCACAAAAATATTATTTCTATTTTCGTGAGAAATATCCCAAACCAATTCTATGATTTGTTAAAAAAAATTTTTTTAATCTGAAACGAGTAAAAAGATTTGATAAACAATGGAAATTGTTTTAAAAAACAATTGCAAACTGTGATACAAATGTGCTGAGTAAATAATGTAGTTCTACCAAAATATAATAAATTTTAACAGTTTTGTGTAATTTAATTAATTTCAGAAAAAAAACAAAATTAAAAAAAAATTAATCTAACATCCCTATTATTTGGAAAATACTTAATAACAAGTATAAAACCTTAAGTAAACAAGTTTAAAAAATTGCAGTTTAAAACAAAAATGATTGGTTAGTAAGAAAATTTAAAAATCAGATACCACAGCAACAAAAATGATTTCAAATCATTGTATGAAATTGTGAAAAAACTGTCAAGAGTTAAAAAAATGTTATTGTTTAATCATTAAAAAATGATTGCTTACTTTTAAAAAATTACTAAGAATTATCTAAATAAGTAAAGTATTTTAAATAAGTACTTAACCAGTCCACGCCAAATATCCTCATAGAATTTGTTAACAATAAGAACATGAATGTGATTCAAAACTGAACATATGTATTGATAACATTTCTGCAATTAAAGTAATCCATGCAATTCAAAAGCTAAAAATAATAAAACGGAAAGACTTGATAAAACAACCGCAGAGATGTTCAAACACGGAGCTGACGTAGTGGTATGCGAGCTTTCTTATTTATTTAATGTTATATGGCATAACAAACAAGATTTAAATAATTGGAAGTAAGAAGTATTTGTTACTATAAACGATTGCAACAATTGGCGCAAAATTACCCTATTATCTGTTTTTGGTAAAATTTTTTTTAAAGTAATTTTAAACCGTAAACTCGCGAGGTGAGGCGGGCATCATGCTACACGTCCATTGGAGCGTTATTAATTATTTTCTCTTTTCTTCTTTTTTGAAGATTATTGCAGTGTTTTTGCATTTTAATACGTAACTTGTTTTATTATTACTTTAGAATATTTCTAATTTTTACTCGTTTTCTATAATTGTTAATTTGCACTATTTACCTTGATTTTGTCTTAAGTTCAAATATTTTTTTGTGATTTATCTCCCTTTACCTCACCATCCATTTCATATTTTCTCTTAAATTTTACTGATATAATCAATAAATAGAACCGAGAATCAAAAGGAGTTTTACTCCTACTCAACTCGTGTATCAACCTGTAACCTGTAAAAGCAACAAACAGGTTTTCAAAAAAAAAAAGTTGTACTCTCCGTAACTTTATTAAATAATGTCAACATTTTTAACAATTGCTTACAGTCAATTTTATTTATCTTATAAAGGCTTTTGACAGTGTTTATTAAGAATCATTCTGGAAAATCGTAAGGTTTTACAAAATCCAGTTAAAATATGTAAATATTATGAGTTTGTTATACAAAAATTCAAGTTGTTATGTTCGAACAAAAACTGGTCACATTGCTATGTTTGAAATTGTCACTGGGATACGTCACGGATGCATTTTGTCACCATCTGAAGGAACAGTAAGAATGGTTTTGGAATAGACAATTAGTGATGGTAAAAGAAAGGTTGGTAGACGATAAAAATCTTGGCTAGGAGCCATTCTAAAAGATCTTATTAAATTAAATATTAAAAAAAGGTTTTGGTAAAATGTTCAAACTCGTAGAATTATTTTGGAACCCCCATGTTTCTTTAAATGAGGGACTTGGATTTTGTTACTGTTATCTTTTTACCCCATGCTTTTGTAAGCGAAAGGGTTTTGTGTGTATATATATGTGTGATTTTTGTTTTTTTATTATTTAAATGTTTTTTAAATTTACAAAAGTTTACGACATTACAGTTTTTAAAACAATATATGCTGTGCATTATATAATGTACTAATGATAAACGTACTAATGGAGAAATAAATTGTAATCGTAATAATAAATTATTAATTAATTAATTCAATTAATTTAAATATTTTTAATAAATAAATTATTAATTTTTTTGCTTTAGTACACAGAAAAATAATTAATAATTGTATTTTGTTATAAAAACAATAAAATAAATTATTTATTTGTTTTTAAAGTGCATAAATTAATTAAATGTTATTTGTTAATAATTAAAAAATAATTTTTAATTTTATTTATATGTAATACTCTAATTGTTTCTATGTATTGATTTAAGGTTGCAGTTATCAAATTGTAATGTGTATATTCAATTTTTAGTAAACTTAGATATTTGTGTCACTCAAAATTTATGTGCGAAACTCAGCTTATTAAAATTGATGAAAGTGAGTTGTAATTATTTATTTTAATACATTTTGTTTAGTTATAGAAAAGGACAATGAGTGGAAAGCAATATTATATAAAGAAATACGTGAACTAAATTCAAAATGTTTATTCTTAGAAAATGATTTAACAACAAAATGTACACAATTTGAAAAATTAAAAGCCGATTTTTTATACAATTTTCAAGTGATTAAACAACGTGATGATTATATTAACAAATTAGATAATCAAGTATCTTCTTTAGAAAAAGTATATTTTATTTTTGCCATTTAAAATGCATTTTAGTTAATTTAATGTGTTATTAAATTTTAGTTTGATTAATATTAATTAGTTAACGTTTACATAGTAAATATGTTACTACATTTAGATTTTGTTCTACAATGAAGTAGTCACACTTTTATTTTATAAAAACAATTTACAATTACACATTTAATAATATAGACTTTATTACGTTATATATATATATATATATATATATATATATATATATATATATATATATATATATATATATATTATATATATATATATATATATATATATATAATATATATATATAATTTAAGCTTAGATTACATTTTTATCAACTTTCCCTCTTAGTTTAACTAATCATACTAAAGCAATTTGTTCCAAGAATAAAAATAACATTTTTTCTGTTTATAATTTTTGCACTCTAAAAAAGTATTTTGAATAAACATTTCGTTTAACCCAACTTGTTTTTTTATAAAATTATGTATTTTACATTTTCCACACAAATATGTTTATATTTTTAATAGAATTTTTTGACATTTTAAATTCTATTTTATTTTTATTATTAAATTTTTGGTAATTTTATAAATTAAAAAATTATAGTAAAAAAATGCTGCATTATTACAGAAATAAAAGTTTATTTTACATTGCTTTTATATTTTGGTTTAGCAAGACTGGTGCATTTGCTATTTATTGTCTCATTGATGGTCGTTTCAATTTCGGTGATAGCATTACATTAAGTATTTGTTTGACTCTACTTAATGCCAATTTTTGTTATATATATATATATATATATATATATATATATATATAATTGTAGACTTCACATACTAAAGATCTTGTTATTAGCGAATTGAAAATTAATTTAGACCGGATTCAAGCTGAATTTGCTGAAACCAAAACATGCAAATCCAAGTTATACGAACAATTAAATTTTGATCAGCAATTAAGGCTAAAGCGTGAACAAGAATTATACCAAACATACCAAAATCAATTAAATAATTTTAAGCAAACTGAAAATCAAATAAAATCTCAGTTAGAAAGTAAAATCAATCGTTTAGAATCAGATTTGGACAATGAACGCGTACATTCTAAAATTGAATTAGACAAAGCAGTTCAGGAAGCATCCAGACAACAAAATTTGTTAAATTCTGAAGCTTCTCAGAAACAATTTACTTTAGAACTGCGTATTCAATCATTAGAACAAATGATTGACCGATCAAACCAAACAAAAAAGGAATTAGAAAACAATTTAGAAGAAAACAAGAAACAATTAGATGAAATTAATCAAAAATATTCTCAAATAATAAAAGAAGTTAATTCAATGGAAATAATTAAAGAAGATTTAGAACTAAAAGCTAAACAATTAAAAAATAAAATTAGTACATTGAAAGCAGAATCCGAAAATATCAAAAATGACAGTTTAATAGAAAAAGACAAGCTTACAAGCAAAATTAAACAACTTGAGTATGTAATCTAAATTGCTAATGAACATTTATTTATGATTTTATTTAACACATAATGAACGGGATGTAAAGTTTTTTGCCATTCAAACAAAATTTTTATTTTTTATGTTTAATTACTAAATCTATCTATAGATCTTAATATGCTAAACTTTAAAAAACAATTAACATTAGATTTTATATTTCTAATAATAAATTATATATATATATATATATATATATATATATATATATATATATATATATATATATATATATATATATATATATAATTGACAGAGGTATTATTGAATGGCATGAACAAGAAACAAGAATTAGGATTCAAAAAGACAAAGAAACTTTGGCTACTATAGCAGCACAATATGAAGAAATGCTTAAACAACTTGAAGAAGGAAGAAGTCAACAAAGTCATCTAAATAAATTATTGATAGAGAGTCAAAATAAGTGTGATTACTTTGAACGTAAAGCCAGTGCCATTGAAGAAGAATCTAATCGATTAAAATTAGATTTGCAACAAGCTCTGATGAAACCTCAAACTCAATCCACGGCAACCGAAGAATATCACCATTTAATTGTCCAATTGGATAGATTGCAGACTACATGTGACGATTTGACCAATGAAAATATACGATTGAAAAAAACTATAAATATAATGTCCATACAACTGACTAATTTTTCTACACAAATTCCACAAACGCCTACCCAGCATTCTGCTGATAATAATGGCACCAAACACGAACACTCCAATAAGTTGAACACTAAATTTAAAGAAGCCTTAAAACAAATAGAGCAATTGGCGTTAGAGAAACGTTCGCTTATAGAACTAAGTAATCGTTTAAATGCACAATTGAAAAAAGTCAATTTGCAAAATATTGAAACTTATTCTAATCAGGAAGAACAGCCGCACATGAAAAGCAATGATGATAAAGATTGGAAACATCACAAAAGTGATTTTCTACCAGATGAAGATGGACTTTCAAGTATAACAGGAAAAGAATCAGTTTTATCTGTGTTCAAATTGTTAGATGAACCAGCACATTTCCCTAGCGAACTTGAATATGGACGAAAATGTCAAAGTTTAAATCTCAAAATCTGTGGTACTCGAAAAAAAATCGAGAGATTTCCGTAAGTGTGTATAATTGAACTATTTGTATTTTTATACAATCGATTTATCGTACTGATTACCAGTCATAGAGCAACTTGCTAATTGTACATAATGTAATATTTTGAATAAAATAACATAATCACACATTTTTATCAGTGTTTTACATTTAAACTATGGTAAACTAGTTTGATATTTGGAACCCCGACGATGATGATGTAAACATTTCAATATTATTACAAAGCAATATTTTAATAAATAAACAAATAAATTAACTGAAATTTATGTTAGAAATAAAATGCAGTAGCTGCACCGACAGAATGATATTAAAATATTTAATTACAAAATTAATTAGACAATTTCTGTATTTACCTAATTAATATCAGAAAAAGAATTAATTCACTAAAAACAACATTTAACTAAAACCAACTCCCTCCTGTGCAATCCAGTCATAAAATACTCACTCTAAATTATTTTTAATAAACGACATTCTAGATAAGTAAACTTTTTACTATAAAATTGGAATAAGTGCACCCCATTTTTCTTTAAAAAACAACCAGCTTACATTTTACTAGATATATTAAAAATCAAATATGATTAAAGTCATTATTCGTAATACTGAAAGGTAAACAGTATCTATTTAATACACCTCTTAATGATAAAATTTTATCACTTTTATGAGGATAAAAACTACCAATCCACACAGAATGCAATATACGTACCAACGCTTTTTTGAAATAATACAATTATGCTTTAGTTAAAAGACAAAACTTTTTTATCTGTAATATATGCTTGTATATAGTAAATATATATTTATCCGTTTGGTCAATAGGAAAAACAATATTCAATCTTCCGCTATTATGATCTTTTGTAGGAAATCATATGATCGACCCGATGGATTGTAGTCGAAATCGAACGCAATTTGATTTCTGCCGAATTTGTTATAAAATGCGGCCCCGTTTCACTCCAACCATCGGGAATATTTGCATTTCTATCAGTATAAACAAGTAGCTCAAAAGTACCTAAACAAAAATAAAATAACGCTACCATTTTACCGCATTTAATATAATAAAAAAACTAATCAAGTAATTATATGTGCCTTCATATGTACGCTTTTTGTAAAAAATAATATACTATTTTTTCATCAAGATATCAAAAGTGGAACAGTTGTCATTACTGTGTACTTAATAACAACCAACAATTACAAATGTATTATAATTGTATACCTCAGCTTTACTTGCATCTGTTAAACAAACAAGTTCCAAAGCTAAATTTTATAATAAACTGTACCAAAAAAGTTCATATTTCACATCATTATTTAAATCTATTCGTTTTTAATTATAGTAAAAACATTAATAAATTTGCTTTTTAATCAATACCTATATAAATGAAATTACTAACTGTAAAATTATTACTCTATTATAAATTCATGTGCTTAATTTCAGTTTAAAAATATTGTTTACTAACTAAAATGTATGCTTGTTAAACATATTAACCTCTTAGTGAGGTCACTTTAGCCAGAAATAAAATATGGCAATTAAAATAAGTGTAAAAAAATTAATTTTTTACCGTAATTGTTTAAAAAATGAATTGTTTTTATATAACCTTTGTAGAATCACAGTAGTGTACGTTGACAAGTGCTTTTGTATGCAATAATAAATCTCATAACTTGAGTATTTCATTACATAAAATAAAGCGCGTATTAAAAAAAACTCTACAATGTAAAACTCTGAGTTTAAAAAAACGTAGCATTTCAATATATATATATATATATATATATATATATATATATATATATTAAGTCCGCATTAACTTAATTAAATTTTAAAACTGTTATCTATAAACTAATTTTCTGACTTAATTTAAAAATTTTAATCAATTTTACTTACAAGAACTAGTCAAAACAGGTAAAAACGTATTGCAAGCAACAATCTGACGAATAACATTTCGAATTTCTTCTTGAATTTGAGATAATGATTTTTTTCCTGAACTACTAATAAAAATTATTAAAAGTGAAACATATATTACCTATTACAATCCGGAATTTCTGTTGTCAAATCAAATTGCCACCGTTCTAATACTTCTTCCACTTTTGTAGACTTAATGATTAAAACCAATTTTCTAACAGCACCCATCTCCAACCAACCTGTCAAATAATATAACTATTAAAAGCACATTTTAATATTACTTCTTATTTGATTAAGTATTGTATTAATATACTCGGTCAACTTTTCATCTGTTGTCACTAGTACACTAAGATCATATTTTTTGTTTGCTTTAAAAGATGCTTCAGGATAAATACCTCGTTGATAAAGTATGTTATTAACAGCATAAACTAAAAACAAAAAATTATATATTAAACACTAACAAAAATAATCGGATATAATGTCAGCTGAACCTTTAAGTGAAATAGCGTTTGCTGTTTCTACTGCCATCAAAAAAACCTAAAAAGAAAAATAAATATCGTATTATTTAATAATACATAAAATAAAATTCAAATATAAAACAACCAATTTGTAATTGTTTTAAACCAAGGTGGCTAATACACTAGACTCATAACTGAATAAACATAGAGTGGAATCCCACCATCAGAATGCTGGTCTTTGTCTGACTTTGCTAAATAAATTGAGAAAATAATTTAATTTGTTGTTAAGACGGACTTTTTTAAACAAATGGCACATATTGTATATGTACACCTAAAATGTCCTCGCATTTATTCACCGAATCGAAAGCTCAGTTATAATACCTTGTATTCGTTCCCTGCTCTGTTTCGGTTTTCGTCCAAAATGCACCACATAGAAGACAGCAGTATCACCATTATCAAAACCACAAAATATAAAAAATAACTTTTATCAAACACTGAAAATAAATAACATCCCGGATAAATAAATAAGCTCTACTAAAACTCGTGTTAAACATTAAAACTAAAAACCACGTTAACGCTAAAACTAATAATTAAAATAAATTGGCTAGACCAACACATGTAAATAGTAAAGACTCTTTAAAAATGCCATATGTTTATTACGTAATTTAATATTTAAAAACAGTTGTTACATTTATTAAATAATAATAGTGAAAATCAATATTATGAGTTTTTTTAATTCTTTAGCATATGAGCTGAAGGTTTGTGCTCTCCATAATGACAATGGGAAAGTATACAAAAAATTGGAACAACCCTGCCGTGGTAACAAAATTAAAATCGGTGCATTCTGGAATCTCAGACAAAGTTTCAGTGTCCTACGTACGTGACGTTCATGGACTACTTTTCAGCTTTCGACTCGCTAAACAGAAAACGACTCTAGATAGCTATGCTACGTGACGGAACTCCGCTGAAACTTGTGAATCACCTACGTGCTCTGTACAAAAAATCAACTGCTGCAAACCGCATTTGCAACTAATGTACTACAAATCCGTTCAAAATTTGCTGTGATATCCATCAAGGCTGTGTGGCTGCTCCACTTTTGTTCAACTATGCAATCGATGCTATATTTGCCAAGGTTTCTGGACAAATAGGTGTGTATGTTGGTACAAAGCCCATCACCGACTTAGAATACGCTGACGATACTGTTCTAGCTGAAAATAAGGTTCAACTGCAGCGTGCATTGGATTTTCTTGTGAAAGTTTCCGGTAAATATAATCTGAAAATCAATCCCAAAAAATCAGTCATCATGTCGTCGCAAGCTCCTGATGTATTAAATGATGTTGCGCTTCCCAATATAAAGAAATTTACGTATTGGGGTTTTCGATTACTTCTGACCGTGGTTCATCCAAAAATGTAAATCGTCAAATTTGTTTAGCTGCTGTTGCGTTTAGGAAACTTGTTAATTCAGTTTGGAGACAAAAAAAAACATCAATCCAAAGACAGAGATTAACATTTTCTTTTTATTGGTTAGCACAGTGCAGCTGAAACCTGGACTCCTACAGGGTCAAATATCATAAAGCTCAACAAATGTGAGGCAGGATGTCCCAGATATACTTGGAACAACACCCACTTTGCATCATCCGTATCAAGGGATCACCAACCGTCAAATTCGAAATGACCTCCAATTTCATAATCTTCCTTCATTGGTATCGCGACAACGATGATTGCGCTGGTTTTGGCATGTTCTTCGTAAAAAAATCCTGATGCAATCTCACGTACCGTAACTTTGGCTTGTCCAAATGCCGATTGGGTGAAAAAAAAGGTGGTCAGAAACGTACCTGGATGGATGTTGTTCGGAAGAAGTTTCACGCTATTTTGGCCGGGACTTTATCTTGGAAGTAATGGCAGTCGTTGGACTGACATATCTGTGAACGCCTCCCAAAACCGTGAACAGTGGAAATGGATTATACGGGATGATGCGAGAACTTTGAATTAATTATTATTATTGTTTTTAATTTTATTCTTGTAAAAAACTAAAAACCGAACCAAAAATCTTGAGAAAAGGTAGATACAAATAATATGGATGGTAATAATCCTGAGGATTTGAGTAATGCTTATAAAGTCTCAATTTCCAATGATGGTGATATTCCTGACTGTTCGTCCTCCACGTGATGCATCCTGGACTAGGTAACTATGGGCATGTAGACTAATAACAGCAGGGTCCGAGTGCACAGCGGTATAACTGGGCTTCCGCTACGGTGGGTGGGTACAAACATATACCCAGGATACTTAAAAGGTATCTAAAGGTATACGTATACCATATGTAGCCCTTGGGATAAGGGGGATAACCCTTATAAAAAATCAGGCGAACAGTGGCGACGTCACAAGGATGCCGTCTACCAGCCAAGAAACTTTGTTATTCTTCCACGTTTGTTACGCTTATCAAGCCATCAAAATCGATCGTTTATGTCGTATAAAGATGGGAAATAATAAAGAGGCAACTACGTCACCAAGCAAAATGAATGAACTAGATAAATTAACAAATCCTCCGAAAAAAAATTCTCAAAAAATTTATTTCACTTATACATAAATGTGTAGTATGTTCGAATCATAAAATTTATTAAAAGCAGTTTAACTGTCCATTTTTTAACATTTTCGGTCACAACCACTTAATCATTAAAATTATCAAATTTTCCTTTAAATAAACGTTCTTGTGATTGGTGAGTCGTATTCACCTGTTGGTTTAACTACTCTAGTTTGTAAAATTATGTTTAATTAATGACTAATTAACGTAACTAAATGAATGCTGGTCCTTATGTTAGTATAATCTGTCGACAAATAACCAAAGCCTAAGTATCGCTAATTAACAAGTATTATGTCCAATCGTTATATACCATCCGTGTACTCATTAAAAATGTTTTCAAATTGGTAAAAAATATTAAAAACGTTTTATAAAAAGATACTAATGATCCTGAGGTTTTAAGTAGTTTATAGTGTTACCCAGCACTTAGACTAACACAGTGGAGAACGAGTGCACAACGGTATACTTGGGCTTCCAATTCGGCGGACAGATGCAAGCCTACATCTAAGGTACTTAACAAGTTTTTTTTTTAAATACCTATACCAAATACAGCCTTTGGGCTAAGGAAGATTATCCTAATAAAAAATAAGACGACTTTGTTAATAGTTACAAATAATGAAGCCATCTACCAGCTAAAAAACTTCGTAATTCTCATACAATCCCCACGCATATCAAACCATCAAAGTCGATTATTTAATATACTGTACAAATATATTAATAATAAAGAAATGACTACGACACCAAACATATGAATGTTTAAACTTACCACTGGACTGGTAGAAGCGGTTGGCGCTAAAACCGAAAGATAAATTTAGATTTTAAGCCCAATACCGTCACTAAAAGCAAAGCTTTGTTCTAATTTACTAAGTATCCATTTACTAAAAAGGTCTGTAAAAGATTGAATTAGTAAAATTAGAATATAAACTTAAATTTTTAGTGAATTTCATACAACAATAAAACACACTTCCTACTCAGTTTTAAGACATCCAAATATCTTAATACGTAATTTTTAATGTTACCATACTAAATTATAAAATATAATAAGTTTATCTTGTAAAGAATAATCACTAAAAGTAATTTAAATTTGATTACAAAAATCTAACACATTCAAAAGTAAAATAAATAGATTTTTATTTTTGGCATTTTCTCACAATATGTATATATACTGCGTAGAAAAATTATTAAATAATAATTATTATTATCAAAATAGGATTTGTTATCCTCAGCTTCACTCACCTCTATTTATATTTTTCTTTTATTAAAACAACACAATAATAATAACTTTAATTTTTACGATCAAACTGTGATTTTAAAATAGTCAATATGCTGATTATTCACTTTTATATATATCTTATCTAACTGTCGAATGAACCAATGTAAGGAAATAAACGGTGAGAAAAACGATTGCTTTCCGTTATTGATGCAAATAAACAAGCTTATTATTTAATAAAACATAATCATAATATAAATAATATTTTATTTATATATTTTAAATTATTTGCAAAAATTTAAATTGTATTAATTTTTTATTTGTATTTAGCTGATTCCATGATTTTGTGCAAATAATTTGTAATAAAATACATTCCAAATAATATACATTTATTAAAATAATTGTGTAATTTTTAACTTTTAATATTTATTTATATATTAAAAAAATTTTTTTAAATTATTTTTTTAATTAATTGATACATTAAATACGGAATTTTACTAGAATTCACTTATGTATAACGTTTTTAAGGTTTGTACACGAGTTATGTAGAAGAAGCTCGTTTGGGTCCTTGATATAAAATGTTAATTATATCGGGAAAAAAATAATAATGGCAAATAGTGGTAAATGATAAAATATACTATCCTTAAAAGCATAAATGGGAAATCGGGGAATGGAAATGGTTTAGATATAGCTCAAAAAAGTGTATTTGTCATAGACCCATTTATAAGGTTAAAGGCTAGATGCATTAACAATGTGGGAGGAGAGACTGTTTTAAATTTAAATAACCATATTAAAAAAATTGTATTACTGCAGTCTAGAAAAAGTCCTAGGTTTCTGTAGCTTAAAAATGTGCCCCTTGAGGGAATCATCTTCGGATTTAGTAAAATATAGACTAGGGAAGTCAGATTCTATTAGTTAATATGCTAAGTTAATATTGTCTTGGAATCGCCTATTACTAAAAAAAACTACTCTTTTTAGTTATTTATTGCAGGATGCATGTTTGGAAGCCTATGGGAAATTTGCGAAACGTCTCTAAACCTGTCACCTTTCAAAATAGGTGATGCAACATGGACTCAGTATTTTAAATAGGATCGGATATAGAGCATATATAGTATGCAAGCGCTATTGAGGGATAATATGTTTAATTACTGATTTTTGTTTTTGTCTTTTTCTCCAATATCCCATATATATCCCATTTCCAGCCTCCACTATGTTAATACATCAGAATCAACAATTAAACTAAGCTTTGCCTACCCAACCGGTAATACAAAAAATATTTATAATTATACCCTGATATAATAATTATAAAAACAAACAAAATTATAATAAAACATAATTTATTTTTAATATATTAAACATTAAAAACAAAAAAGTACGTTTTTACGTATGGGAACTGGAGGTTAATAAAACATTCAAAACATCACACGGTTGAAAATTATTTAAAACTATAAAATAAACATAAAACAAACTTTTACTTACTGATTTTGATAATTCGCTTATTAAAACAGGTTCTTTTATAAGGATTACATATTTTTATTACCTCCGTAGTATATTATCTGCATATCTGGAATAGACATCGCTATTTAAAAATTATTAAACAATTTGCATTCTTTAATTTTATTTTAAAAATAAGAAATACATCTAACATTTGTGACACAACTAGTTTTGTGTTATCAGCAGAAGACTGAACATACATAAATTAATATATTCATTCACCTGAAAAGTAAATTGATAAATCAACAAATAAAATTATTAGAAATACCATTGCAAGTTTAAACAGGAACTTTTAAATCATTTTAAATAACGTAAAAACGACGAAAGCATTCTAAATTAAATGCGATTTTGTTTCAAAATGCGCTGCGACAAACATTTTAACATTAAATACTCCTTTCTACCTGTTCCAATATCCGGTGCAACTGCTTGAAAACATAACCTTCAATTAACCAATCAGATAATTAAGCAAACAGTATACCCAAATGCTACCGACAAAAGTATGTGTGGGAAGTTTTTAAATATCGGGAAGAAAACCGGAGGAAACCCGACTAGTGAGGCATAATACTTATGTTTGGATTTTTCTAAAAACTAGGTGCTTACACTTAGATCAAATTAAGGGTAATCCATTTTCTGGTAATCAGTTATAGATATTGTTTATGTTTTGTCGCAGTTTGCGATTTGTACCCTATGTCTTAACATCGTCAGGATAAATCAGTATGTCAGATTAAACCACATTTGGTAGGTTATTAATAAAAAAGATAAACAACATGGGGCCTAATACTAATCCTTGAGAAACCCCGGAGTTAATCTTACAAAGAAGGGACAACTCATTGATTTTATAGAAAATCGTTTATTTAATTTAGTAAACGACCCGTAATACCTAAAGATGTAAATTTTAATAACAGCAAATTATGGGGGACCTTGTTAAACGATTTTGTAATGTCAAAGTAAACTCCGCTAACCGATAAATCTCGATTAAGAAATGAGGTTAAACTATTAGTGTAGATTAATAAATTTATGAGATAGGATCTCTTTGGCATAGGCTCATGCTATAAAAGGTTTGTCAAATTATTTTTAACAGTAAAATTTAATAAATAGTTTTTGATAATTTGTTCCATAATTTTACTAAAAACAAGCAGAATGCTAATTAGTTTATAACTGTCTGGAGAGAATTTGTTTCTTGATTTATAGCTAGGCCTTATATAGGCCTAATTTCTTATGTAAGAAAGGGTTCCACTGTCAAGGAAGAAATTAAGAATTTTAGAAAGAGTAGGGATAATAAAATGTTTACATTTTTTGAGGACTCGTAGATAAAGACCAACAGATCCTCGAGAGGTAGATTTTAACTTGCGAAGATAATCTGGTACCAAAGACATGTGGATTATAAGAGTCCCACAAGTCAAAGAGGGTTTTTAATAGGAGAAACATAAACTATCCGTATTAAAAAAATTTTTTTGAAATAATTGTTAAAAATAGCGCACACCTTAGTTAGTAGGAGGATAAAATAACTATTATTTTTGAGGTATGGCAGAGAGTTCACGTTGTTTTACTTACATTTAATGAACTCGAAAAGCACATTTTTGTCAATGTTAGACTTTAATAAAAATTTATAAAATTGTTTATTCTGGTAAGCTTTAAGTGAGGCCACATTTTTATTACGCAAATCTAAATATGTTTGCAGGTTTGTTATCGGTTTAAAAAGTTTAAATCTGTATCCGCCTAAAGAGTTATCTCTAGTAGGTATAAATAGCTCTCTGATTTGAGTAAAGTAATTGGTAGACTAAAATAAGATCACTTCAAAGTCGTCTCTTCTTTAATAAAAAAAAGATTTAAATACTTAAGTCTAAAATTGTACTTTTTATTTTTAAGGCCTATAATTAACTTAGTAGCGCTGCGTTGGATGCGATTTGGAAGCAGTATTCCAGATGGAGACGGATGTAATTAAAGTAAAGTATTTAGAAACATATCGGGGGTTAAAATAGAGATTCTTTTAAAAACTGTAATTAAATTAAAGCATTTTTTTGCGGCCCGGGAATAATGTTCACTAAAGAAAAGAGAGGAGGAAAAAGTGACTCCAAGATTCTTAATCAAGAATACCTGAGTTATGGAAACTTTTTGGGAGCCGTAAGATAATATTTTTTCAAAAGATAGATGATAACATTTATCAAGGCTTATAGGGAGGGCATTTTGCACCGGCTAGTTAAAAATGTTATCAATACTCTACTGGAGCATAAATGGGTTAATAGACCCTATTTTTAATGGTATTTAAATTTATTTTATTTACATAAAAATCTTAATTTAAACATAATACAGACTCAAATAAAAATAATTACATTTTTAAAAATCGCGATTTAATAGGTCTAATATTAATAATATTTATTTTGTTTTTTGCATAGTAAAACTTAACATGCATTAGCATATTTAAATTTTAAAAAATATTTGTCTAAATCAATTTATTTGTTAAAATTTAGATTACATAAAACTAGATCAACATTTTAACCAAGAGCTTACCAAAACACCTAAACCAAATAGTTATAAACACAAGTCATTACACTTATTATTTAATATTTTGTAGTAAATTATACATTAAACAATTTAGTAACTCTAAAAATTAGATACGTTTTGCTTTTTTTAATATTTGAAGTTATATTTTATGTTGTTAATTTTACTCAATCTTAGGTTGTCAGCCAGTTAAGATTTTATGTAATTTTTTTATTAGTTACAACATGTCTATAAAAATATACTAGTTCTAATTATTATATAATTTAGTATATAAAAAAGAATACTAGGCGGCCAACAGAAAATTTGGACAGATATTGTAGCACACGAATTTAGTCCTGTTATTTATGCTAACCCCCCTCGTTCCAATGAATTACTTAATTGGGCGTCTGTTTGCTTACCGTTTGCAGCTAATAGAGATTACTGGAGGGGTTTAACTCGGGATGTAATTAACATTTTAAGTCTGCACATGTCAAGTGTCATTCATTAAGTGCACATTGCAAAAGTTGGTGTTTCTTCAGACTATTTTGGAATTGGGACCTTTCTGGGTGATAATAACCGGTGGGGAATGTTTATCCCCGATGATGGTAATGATGATAATGATAATGATAATAATTTAGTATATTCTATAATTAAAGTGACGGTTTTGGTATATTATGTAATAGTTGGAGATGTTTTAGTTAAATGATCACTTTTTGCGGTATTTGTTAGGATGGTATAAATTTTAACTATTAAACATTGTTTATTTTTAATAAATTAAACACATAAATCAATACGAAGACAAATTATAACAAAAATTATGTAACTTTCGTTTATTATGCACGTTTATATAAGTGTTATTTTTAAAGTATTAGTTTTTTACTAACTCGACATTTTAAAATAAATATTTCTATGGAAATATAAAGCAACTATTAAACTAATTTATATTATTTTTAATTCTTAATATTTATTTTTACAAAGAAAACAATCAGAAATAACATATTAATTTAAATTAAATTTATTTTAAAGTTTTTTCACTAATTTTTAAGGGTTGTAATTTTTAAAAAAACGATCATGAGGTGTTAAGCAAAAACCACTTGTAGCTCAGTGGTTAAGGTATTGGTCTGACATAAGATAGGACGTAGGTTTAGGTTCGTGTGCGTAAAACGTGAAAGGCATACACTGCTAATGATTCAAAATCAGAATAAAACAGCTGTACAATGCTCCTGGTTTACTGAAACCATATGGATTTATTATTCAAGTTTATTTGATAATTCTAATAATTTACCCTTAAAAACCTATAAATAAAACTATTTATGTGAAACTTTTAAATAATTTTAAATTATCAAAATTGTTAAACGGATAATCGATTATATTGTATTCGTCGTCTCCATAACTTTATTGGCTATGATTATCGAATTCAATACTGATTAATTAGCGGTACTTGATGTTTAGTTATTTGCCCACATAAATTACAACCCTCACAACAATTACTGTAAAAAAGTGATTATTAAACTAAAACCTCTCTAGCAACTACATAGCATACAAGAGAAATGTCACTTCAATTATAAAATATACAATACTATATAATAATTTTTTTTAAAACTATAATTATATAAACATATATATTGTAAGTAAAATATATCAACGGGTGCAAAATCGAAATGAGAAAATGATTAACATGATTTATAACGTTAACTATTAATAAAAATACAAATTACACGCAATTTGCTCAGTTACCAAATAATTAAAGACAGTACAAAGTTTAAAAAATTCAATAATCTATGTGATTGCTTTTTCTTAAACAACCTGATTCAGGCGTTTTAAAATGCTGTTAATGAGAGTGTTAATATATTTTTGTTTTATCTCATATAAACAACAAATCAAATGCGTTTACATAAATTCTTAATTTCGGTATGCTTATTGATATTGCGCTTCAGCATGCTAAAAAATTTTTTAATAACATTTATATCCGGGCTGTTAAGTAGCAATTGAGTAAAATATGTTTTTTTTATTTTAGCCTCTTTACTGTAAAATATAGTAAATATAGTAAAATATAGTTTTTTTTAGCCCCTCTACTGTTTAAATGTAAATATAAAGCAAATATAGTAAACTTAGATAAATATGAGGTTACTTTTTTGAACATATGACATGGAGCATTGTCGTGAAAAACAGTAGTAACCCCCGTGTAAGTGTGCTGCATTTTATAACTAAAATAAAAATTTTACTATTTAAGGTACCAGATATAATTATCCATTTAATAGGTTAATTATACTTAATACCAAACCAACACATTACTTGTCGAGGGTGGGTTTTTTTTCTAACAACCGGGAGTAAATATTTTTTTAAACTCGTCCCACAAAACACTTTGTTTTTAAAACCAAATGGTTTATTCCGAATTATTAATTTATCAGCAAAGCATTTGGAACGCCAATAACATAAGTGTCGTTCACTCTATAGTTTACAAAAGGCTAATCTGTCATCCTTTTGTTTTTTAGTAATAAATGGCTTAATCTTCGGTGATTGTAAAGCTAAACCAGATTCAATTGTTCTATTTCTTATAGTGGAATATGTAAAATTGTTTAAATTATTTTTTTAAAATTTTTGAAATAGGTTAATTATAATTTTTTTAACTCTATAATAATTTTTTGGTCATCCGTACTTGTTGCTACACGTTTTCTTCCAACATTATTATAATTTAGTGGTTTTTGATTGTTAATAATCCGTTAAATTGTTGACAGGTTAATTCTATATATAAGTCTGTTAATCTTTTCGGTAAAAATCCTTTATTTTTTAATTTCTTAATAACACGGTATCCATTTTCGGTAAGATGAAAACATTTTTATTATTATTCTCCATTTCAAAAACAATGCAATCAGAAAGCAAAATTAGCGGGTAAGCGGAATCTCAAGGCTAAACGTAAATAATAATTTATTAGATTTATTTTAAAATTTTTATTTAAAATTAATAAAAAATGTTTTTTATTATTTTTATTTATATATATTAAAATAATTTAAATTTTATTTTAATAATTATTATGACATCACAATCAGAGTACATTTAAATGTGTGTTTAACATAAGTTTAAAGAATTAGTTATTGTTCATTTTTAGTAAAATTAAGCACGTAAAATAATAATAATTTAATTATTATAAAAATTGTGTAATTTTATCTTATTATCTACGTTAATATATAAGTAGCTTTTAAAATATGTTATTTTGGCCGACTCAGCCTTCTTAAATAATTATTTCTAAGTATATATAAAGGATCTATGAAGCACTAGACATTATTTTTAATTCCCGATATTTGTTTTTACGAAAAAACAATTGGAAATAACAAATTAATTTAGATTTATTACCTTTGTAATTTTTTGCGTTAATTGTTAAAATGGGTGTATAATAACAAAAAATCAAAAAATTAAAATTACCGTTTATTCAATTACGTTAAAACATTATCAATTTAACATTATATTACGAAAAGTGTTTAAACAAATAAGTGAATAAAAACTCACAAGTCACAAAAGTGTGATATATGTTTATTCAAAAGATGAATTCATAATTATAATAATTTCTAATAATTAACTAAATGGTTTTTATTGGAAAACGTTAAAACAAAACAATTAAATTATTCTTAATAAATTGTCATACTTTGAAGTTACTGTATATATATATATATATATATATATATATATATATATATATATATAGATAGTGACATAAGTGAATCATTAATGTTGACCTACTACTTGATATTAAATATATGTAGCACTTGTTACTTATCTTAAACATATCCAACATTTATTAATAAGTATCTTAGATAATATTTTACTAATATATATACATTTAATATTATTAGCAAAAAAAATCTTAATATAATACACAGTAACATTTGTTTTAGCAATAAAGCACAATACCACCATTATAAAAACTTAAAAATAAACACAGTTAATTGGTTTTAAAAAATAGTTTTATTTACTAAAATATATAAATATACAAAATAAAGGTAACAAACTTAATAATGTTAATAATTTAAGTAATATCCACGCTTTTGTTTAACTTTTGCAAGCTGTTTGGGGTAGGAATCTATTAACGTACCAATATAATTCTTTAAAATGCAATTTTTTACAACATGGTTAATTTTCGTTTTTAATGATACGTTAGTTTTTATGCGGTTAACCTAGCGTTTTAAAATACTAAAAAAGTTTTCAATTACATTTAGGTCTGGATTGCATAGAAAAAATTAAATAAAAGTAAACTTTTTGCTTTTTAAAGCTTTTGTAGTCTAAATAAAAAAAACGTAGAGTAAATTATTATTATTATTATTATTATTATTAAGCTGTAATACCTCACTAGAAATACATTTAGCATAATTGTAAGTTATGTTAAAATACACATTACCACTTTTGAAGTATTAACATGAGCATTGTTCTAGATAATTGTTAAATGTCCTGTAGCTTTTCTGGACAGCTTGCTATAAAAAAATTGTTTGAATATTTGTACAAATTCTGCGCTATTTAAATTGCCACTAGTACGCATCCATTTTGGGGACTGATGTACTTAATTGCAAAATATTCTTTAACACATAAAGAATGTGCAACGTTTATAGCAGTACAATTGTGGTTGAGTAAAAAATTAGGATTATAAATAACCTTTAAATGTTTAGTCCATGGTTTGTAGGATACAACACATTTATCTGTAAATTATATTAATCTCAAAAATGGCAATGGATAATGTTTGTACTTTTTGGCAAACTCTACTCGTTGTTATCTATGGGCACGACTAAGCAAAGGTTTCTTAACAACCGCTTTAAGAATGATAACATCAGATTTTATCCTTCTTTTTACAATTAAATAAAAAAAATTTTTTAAGTATTAATTCTTTATTTGTTTAACATTTATTTTTGTTTTTTAAGCTGTATAATTATAAACTAATCATGTTTGGTTGTTGAACGTTTTCTACCAACAGTAATTAATCTGGGGCTTGTTTTATTATTCAAAATGTTGTACACAGTTGAAACATTTATTTTTATGCATTTGGCAATTGTTTTTAACTTTTGTGCCCTTTTTATAAAAAATTTAAATTAATTAATAATTATCGGTAAACAAATAACGACGATGAGCTGTTTTAACCATAAGTATTATGTGCGCGGAAATAAGAAGCGTTTTATCAAAATTCCTAATTTTGAATCGAAAAATAAAAATCAACCTTGTGCTTAAATTATTAAAAATAATTTAATATTAAAAAAAAACATTGATTTAAAATTATTTATATTAAAATACTTTTAAAATAAATTGTTTATTGACTATTTAAAATTACAATGCAAATTTGTAAATATATATATGAGCAGTAATTTTATTTTAAAAATTATTATTTTTAAAAATAAAAAAATATAAAATTGAAATATATTTCTTAATAATTATTTTTGTAAATAAATTATATATTTTTATATTTAATAAATTTTAACTAGAAAAAGTTTATGTTTTGGAATTGGTTTACCGGCGTATATATCAAGGTTATATATTTATTAAAAAATGTAACGCATCAATAATATATTTATAATGTGCAAAAAAATTTGTTATTTTAAAAATATACATTAATTTATTTTATAAACAAAAATATATTATTTTTAAATTAAATGGAATGGAAAATACGTTGCCTACTGTATATATATATATATATATATATATATATATATATATATATATATATATATATATATATATATATATATATATATATATATATATATATATATATATATATATATATATAATTATTATTTCAAAACCCTTTTGCTTTAAAAAAAATAAGCATGGGGCAATAAGATAACAATTACATCAAAAATTAACATTAAAGACTTGTAATTCAAACAGAACATGAGACAACAAATGTTTCCATGTATTTGAACATTCTGCCAAACGTTTTTGCTTGGGCTCATGAAACATTCATTTCAATAGATCTTTCCGAATAGTTCTTAACCAAGTTTTCTGTGGTCTGCCAATCTTTCTTTTATCATTTACAATTGTCCATTCCAAAACCTTTCTTGCTGATGTTCCGGGCGGTAAACGTAGAATTTGACAGTAATTTTCTTTGTCTAATTGTAATGATGTCATATAGTAAACGAGAGTCAGTTCTACTCATGATCTCATCATTTGATACGTGATGAAAAACATCCACCATCTTATCAATCTTGTCCGTTCGCTTCCAAGTTTAACTCCCATATATTGTCGTAGGAATGATTATTGATGCGTACAAACGAAGTTTTACCTTCAGGCGAATGGTAGAACATGACCATATTGATTTGAGTCTATTGAAGACTGACATTGCCTTTCCAAGTCTAACTTGAACATCAATTTCGATTTTCCATCTTTATTAATGATGCTTTCCAAATATGTAAAGGAATCATCAGCATCAATATTTTGTCCACTAATGTTGATGAGCAAAACATTGTTTGACTTAGTGCACAACACTTCTGTCTTGGAACAATTAATCCGTAAGCCAATACGAGAACTGATATCACTGAGACATATTGTCATATTTTGCATCATTTCTGGTGTTTCACTGAGTAGACCAATATCATCTGCAAAATCTAAATCCGTTAATCTGCCTTGGTTCCATTTGATAACATAAGACAAATTATTCATGGATCGAGTCATAATAAAATCATTTACCAGAGGAAACAAAAACGGTGACAAAATTCATCCTTGACGTACTCCCGTGACAATTTCGAACATAGCAGTATGACCACTTTTTGTTCGAACACAGCAACTTGAATTTTGGTATAGCGAACGCATAATATTCACGTATTTCAACGGTATTCTGCAAAACTTAACGATTTTCCATAAAGATTCTCGATAACCACTGTCAAAAGCTTTCATAAAATCAATAAAATTGATTGTAAGTGATTGCTGAAATTCTTGACTTTACTCAATAATGTTAGAGGGTCAGTATTTGTTCAAAGCAGCTTCTTCCCTTCCGAAAACCTGCTTGTTGTTCTCAAAAGTGTTTATCTACTGCATTACTTAAACGATTTAAAATTACTTTGCAAAACACCTTAGCAGGAACAGACAATAAGGTTATTCCGCGCCAATTATTGCAATCGTTCAAACTTCCTTTTTTGGGAAAAGTAACAATTACTCCCTGTCGCCAATCATTTGGAACTTGTTCATTATGCCATATAACATTAAATAAATGAGCAAGCTCATTTGCTACAAAATCACCTCCATGTTTAAACATTTCTGCAGTTATCTTGTCAAGTCCTCCTGTTTTATTGTTTTTCAACCTATGAATTGCATAAATCACTTCAGTTACAGAAATGTCATCAATGCATATTCCGGATTTTGAGTCACATTTATATCATTATCATTTTCAAAATTTATGAGAGTAATTGGCATAGACTAATTAAGTACTTTTTAAAATGTTCTACCCATCTAGATGATTGCTCATCATTTGTTAGAAGTAAACGACCATCTTTTCCTTTGATTGGAATATCGGTGTTTTTTCTAATTCCCGACAGTTGTTTTACAATTTTATACAGTCTTGGACTCATTTTTTGCTGCTGCTTTATCTGCTTCTCTGCATCTGCTTTCTAACCAGTCATTCTTATCTTTTGCGGGAACTTTTTTAACTCTGTTTATCTAAAGTTCTATATTTATTATCAAATATTTTTCAAATAACAGGATTGTTAGATTGATCTCTCTCTAAATTTTGTTTTCTTTCTGAGATCAACTAAATTCCAGGAGACTGATGAAATCCATTGTTTTTTTGTAGAGTGACATCTTCTACTTAGCACATTTTGCTGCACAGTCTGTAATTGTTTTATGAAACAATTTCCACTGATCATCGACTTTTCTACCCTTTTCAGATTTTGAAATGTATTTTTGAAGGAATTGTAAAATTGATTTGAGATATTTGACTGTTTAAGCTTCTCATATGAAAATGGATGTAATTTTTTTGTGGTTTCTATTGTCTTTAATTTTAAACAAAATTTTCCAACAACAAGATTGTGATCAGAACCAACATCTGCACCGCGATATGCACATACATCTTGCAATGAAGATCGCCATTTTGTGCTAATACAAATGTAATCAATCTCGTTTGTTGTTTTTCCGTCTGGAGAAACCCACGTTGTCTTGTGTATATTTTGTGAGCGAAAAGTGTTGCCAATACTCATTCTACAATGACTGTTTAGCGTCAACAACCTATAGCCGTTATCATTTATCCTATCAGCATAGCCATGTGGTCCAACATTTGAGAAGTACCCAGATCTGTCTTTGTGTTCAATTTCGCATTGAAATCATCGATCAAAATTTTGATATCTCTTCTTGGCACATCATCCAACAAATTTTGTAATTGATCATAAAAAATATCTTTTTAGTTCTCCTCAGTAGCCTCAGTAGGGGCATTGACTTGCACAATTGTTACTTTTGCAAATCTGGTGTTGAATCTAGCTGAAATGATACGGTCGCTCACGGTTTCCATCCAATTATAGCTTTAGTAGCATTTTTACTCAACATAATACCAACTCCATTAATATAATATTCTTCTTATGTCCAGAATATAAAATTGATGTATCTCCATTCTTGAAATGACCTTGGCCTTTCCATTGCATTTCGCTAATATCCAAAATATCTAAGTTGTACTTTTTCATTTCTCAAAGGACTTGTTCTAACTGTCCAATACGAAAAAGTGTGCGCACATTCCATGTCCCAACACTGGTTAAAAGGTTTTGGCATTGAAGATTCTGCAAATCGAAGATTGAGCTTTTTCGGCTATCACTCAACTCCGTCATCTGTGTAACTCTGTCATCTAGATACGTGCGATCACTTCTTTATTATTGATTGCCGATATGGCGTCCTCTTGATTTTTTCCGTAGCAGTATAAAATTTTTACAAATGTCAGATTGCTAACCTTGCGCTTAAACCCTCCTCCTTTATCCAGGCTTGGGACTGGCTAGATTGAATCATTTTTGATCCAAACTAGGCGGAGTTGTATATATATATATATATATATATATATATATATATATATACATATACTTGCCATGTATACTTTATCCTAGATTAGATTGTTCTACTTTTTTAAAGACGATCTTTTGTTAAATAAGATTTAAATTAGTAAAAACGTTAGGTCGTTTTTAGTTTTCACATAATTATTTTGTTCTGTGTGAGCGAATTACCATTTATCTCTTTCTTTTAAGTTAGTTTTTTAAGGAATACTTTAATGCTACTTTTAAGTAGTATAAATACCTTGTAATAATATTAAATTTTTATATTAAAAAAACTACTTTCAATTAAACAATTTTAAATATTATAGTTTTTTACCTTATGATTAAATGCTTTTTTATTTTTTAATTCTTGAATTAAAAGTTTATGGGAATCGAACTCATATCTGTCCATATGCAGGGTGAGCACCGTACAGCTAGACCACCCCGGCAATTTTTTAAGTCACAGGCTGCGTTTAGTCACAAGCAAGTAATTGTGGATGCCAATGCTAATATGGGTTACCCAATAATAAAAAATAATAACACCTAAACATTACCAAATTTTATACAATGATCAAAATTAAAAAGGCCGGTAAACACTATGGTGAACCAAAATGAAAAGTGCTAACAAATTTGACAACGGAAAGAAAGATGTCAGTGGCATGGGAAAAGGGCGGTTAACAAAGGCTTTAAAACCGGTAAAAATATTTAGTACAGTTAAACAAAAATTGTCACTAGTGATAAAATATTGTTTCCTAAAATAAATGGTAAAGTTTTATAATAAATAATATTGTTTATTATGTTTGTGTTGCAATTTTGTATTTATATATATATATATATATATATATATATATATAATAGGTTTAACTATTAATTTGTTACATTTTAAATAAATTATATTACTTTTTTCTTTAAACCATTCAATATAGGGTTACATTAAATGTTATATTTTCAATGTTATAAAAATAATATTCAAACTAGTTTGTTAAGCTATTGTGTTTTATAATCATTCTAATATTTAAATTATAATTATCTTAAAAGTTAAATAAAGTTAATTGTTAACAAATATATTCAATAATAAAACCTATTTGGATTTATGTGTTATTTGTTTATCTTGTAAACTTTGTTTTTTTTTAATTAATTTTTTAATTAACACGTTTCTTTTATCTACAAGTAACATTTATTTTTTTTAAAGTTACATATTATTGTAAAATTTGTATTTTATTAAGTTTAGCGTGTTGTAATTTAAACGTATGTTTATTTAGTAGAGTAGGCTTATTTGGCGAAACACTTTGTAATTAACAGTTGTACAAACAACCAACAACAAAAAATCAATGACAACGAACACGATACAAAACAAAATAGTTTAATAAATGAATACCTGTTAGTTTTTTATTAATATTTATTAACTGAACATTAAACTAAATTTGTTTGTTGCATTTTGCATTACTTTTGCGTTTGTTGTACTCTATCTAATTTATGACGTTACCATAATCTAAATATCAATCAACTTATTAGTAGTATTTTCAGTTAATATAGTAATTTAACATTGTTTTCATTTTACGTTTACATTTGTTGGCAAACTTTTATGTTTTCATCAAAAATATTTTTAAAATTAATTTACCAAACTAAAATATTTCTAGAATAGATAATAAATATACGTTACTAAACAATGGTAACTTTAAACTTTTAATTTACAGTAGGCAGCAATCAATAAAACCTAAACTTTTCCGTTTTTCTTTTAGTTGAAGATGATTGTGTGTTTGTATGTATGTGTGTGTGTTTTTAAGGAAGTAAATATTATACAACCACTTTAATCCTTATTACTTGTGATGTAATTAAAATTTGGTTAGAGTATTTTAAACAATAACTTAAATCTCAAAAGAAATAAAAATTTGTGACAAAAAAATTAAGTATATATATATATATATATATATATATATATATATTACAGAATCCAGCTTTATAATATAACGTTGATAAACTGAAGTATACCTAACCTAATTGCTTACAGAAAATTAAGCAAAATAACAAGTATTACATAAGACGCTTAAATTGTATACATTTTGTCGCTTATATATTTACAACCATTACAACAATTTTCATAAAAAAGTGATTATTTAACTAAAACATTTCTAGCAACTACATAACGTACAAAAGAAAAGGTTGCTTCAATTATAAAATAAATAATACTATAATATTTTTAAAAAAGTATACTTATATAGACATATATATAATCCAAGTAATAAAAATGATATAAAATATCAAATTGTGCAAAATCGAAAATGGAGTAAAATTATTAACATGAAATATTACGTCAAATATTAATTAAAATACGGATCACATGCAACTTTTTCAGTTACCAAATGATTAACTGTATTACGAAGTACAAAATACTCAATAATCAATATGATCGCCTGTCTTTTTAACCACTTGATCTAGACGGTTTGGAATGTTGTCGATAAGGTTGTTGATATACTCATATTGAACAACAAAGTGAATGCGATCACACAAACTCTCAATTTTAGTATGCTTTATGCATGTTACGTTTTATCATAATTAAATTTTTTTAATAACATTGATATTCGGACTGTCAGGTAATAATTGAATAAAAGAAAGCTTTTTTTGGATTTCGGTTTACGTGCTGTCTAAATGTAAATATAAAACAAATAAAGTGAACCTAGATTAATATGAAGTTATCTTTTTGGACGTATGCCATGGAGCATTGTCCTGGAAAACATTAGTGTCCCCCGTAAAAGTGTGTTGCACTTCATAATGAAAAACATCCTTCATAACTGAAACAAAGTTTTCACTTTTTAAGGTACCAGATACAATTTTCTATTTGATAGGTTGATTATACTTAATACCAAACCAACATATTACTTGTTGAGGGTGGGCTTTCTTTCTAACAACCGGAAGTAATTGTTTTTTGAAAATTCGATCCACGTAACACTGTTTTTGTAACCAAATTATTCGTTCCGAATTATTGTTTTATGAATAAAGTATACGAAACGCCAATAGCATAAGTGTCGTTCAGTCCATTGTTTACAAAAAGTAAATCTATTATCCTTTTGTTTCTTGGTAATAAATGGTTTAACTTTTGGCGATTGAAGTGTTAAACCAAATTCCGTTGCTTTGTTTCTAATAGTTGAATATGTAAAATCATTTAAACTGTTTCTCTTAGTTTCTGAAATAGGTTTATTATAATTTGTTTTAATTTTATAGCAATTTTCTGATCATCTGTAGTAGTTGTTACACGTTTTTTCTAACATTATTATAGTTTCCGGGTTTTGATCATTTGTTGAAAGATTAACTCTGAATAATTTTTGCAGAATTTTTGGTAAAAATCCTTCATTTTTTAATTCTTTAATAACATGATATTCATTGTCATTAAGATGAAAAAATTTTCTATCGCTATTGTTCATTTCACAACCAACGCAGACAGATAACAAAATGAGCGGATAAGAGGAATGTAAGGTTGAACGAAACTAACTTCTAATTCGACTAAATATGCATACCTTAAAAAATTAATTATAATCTTTCAAAAGTTATTATTTTATTTTTATTAATATGGAATAGTATTATGATGTCACAATTAGGTCACAGTTGAATGTACATTTAATATAAATTTTAACAATTCGTCATTATGTATTTTTAATAAATTTAAGCACATAAATTAATTATAGACCAATTATTATAAAAATTAGGTAACTTCAACTTATTAATCACGTTTAAAAGTATCTTTCTATCCTGCTTTTTACCTTGACTTGACATTTTTAAATAAATATTTCTAAGTAAATATAAAACAACTATTAAGTATTTTACATTATTTTTAATTCTTAATATTTATTTTTACGAAAAAACAATCGGATCTAACAAATAGATTTGATACTCGTATAAATATTTGCGACAATTGTTGAAATGGCTGTATATAGTTTTTAAGAAAATAATGCACTCGTTTTTTTAGTTTAAATTATGATTTTTGCTTAAGCTAAAAGTTGGTAATTATATTGATAGAAAACATATTTTATACTTACATGTACCGAATATACTTTTACTAATAGATGTAAAAAGTCAATAGTAATGATTATAATAATAATTCACTAATGTACACAAAAATATTCAATACATTTATTTAACTATAAAGTAATCAGTTTTGTTTATACTTTGAACACACTTTCTACTTAATAAAGAATGCATTAGTTACTTATCATTATTCCTAAATTATTGCTTTACCAAGTTTTAACATATATTTTGGCTTAGCATGGATATAATTAATTTAATAAAAATTAGTTTGCAACTTGGACAATATGAGATGGTCATTATACACTAAGATACATTGTTGTAAATCCTTTCTTTTGGTCTTTTAATCACAACATTTTTTTACAAACTGTGGTTGTTAGGCGTTTGTTTCAACGTTCATCTTGTGCAAATATAAGGGCTTCAAATAAACTGGGGGCGGAGTTGAACTTAATATAACATTTTTGTAAATAAAAATTTTATTGATTCACTGCTTTCATTTTTTAAACTAATTTCCATTATGCTAATGTTTTACTTAATCATTGTATTTAAATTGCTCTAAAAATATTAACGTCCTACTCATAATTTATTTACAGTGTACCATAAGTTGAACCAAACAGCACAAAATATTATGAATGAAAGTAAAACAAATAGAAAAGTTACTTGAAAAGTCAACTAAAAAGCTTGTACATCTCATTCAGGCCTTTTCATATATGCACAAATTAATACTTACACCTAAGTCTAATCATTTATTCCGAAAGTATAAAATACATTAATGTGTTGACCCAAAAAATTAAGTATGCATAAATAAAAAATAAATATGCATTTGCATATCGTAATGATTGACTTAATGTTTATCAATCTGTGAATTACAAATAGTTTACAATTCAGACATAACAAACTAAGCTGGTTTAGCAAAACGTTTTAATTTAAGAATTTTAACATTGAAATGAATCAGATCAAATATATAAATAAATGATTGTTTTTTTTTAATTTAAAAATGCTTAGCTACTTTTTTGAAGTTTTAAAGGTACGCTGAGAAACATATAAACGTTTCCAATTTCTTTAGTAACTTGTTCTACACCGAAATATTATATTGACAAATACTAAAATCTAGGCTTGATAACTATAATTTAAAAAATAAATTTTATTTATTTGTTTTAAAAATAGTTTTCTATTTTAAATTAAAAAATTTCAACAAAATATTATTACGTGTCATATTACAATTTAAAAATTATTTTTGTTTAACTTTTACTATCACGAACGAATAATAATGTAAATTCCAATGCTCTTATATCAAGCCTGTATCATAATGTTGAATCGAATTCTCATTATAGATGCTTACTTTTATATAATAATTTATCCATTTTTTAGGAAAGTTATTAATTTGAACTTCATTTTTTATTTATGCTAATAGGCGGCAAAAACTACATTTTGCCATTTCTTTATTTTAAAATACAATAATGAATTTTAAATAATTGCAAGTTTTTCCCCTAAAAATGGTCTGACTAGATTAAACATTTTCATTTGTTTCAGCTCACTTTGGATTTTAAATTTTTGTGGTTAGTTGACAAGGTGTAAAAAATAATCTCATCATGTCAAGTTTATTTATTCCAACCGTTTGAAAGGTAGCGTTCACAATTATTTTTTGTATAATCGGTACACAAGTATGAAATGATTTTAACGCTTTTAGCTGATACTGACACACGTATGCGGTTAAAGTAATATACAAATAGCTGACAATTGAGCTATTAATTATTAGCTTATTTGTATATAAGATATAGTTTATTCGACAGCTGATTAACATTTAATTCAAGCAGTAATCTAACAATTCCAGCATTGCCAATTTTACATCCAGTTGAGAAAGAAGGAAGATTTGATTCGAAGGTTAGTAGCTTATATTTTTTAAACTATATATATATATATATATATATATATATATATATATATCGCTACAGAAACAACAAGAGGTCTCCTTCTGACAAACAACGGTAAAGATATAAAAGCAAAATTATGATGATTTAGTTCAAATGAAAACCAGAAGAAAACTTAACCTTTAATATGCGGAATTTACAGTACCAAAAATACAATCCGAATGAGTATAGTGAATAGTTTAAACATGTTTTAAAGAAATTAAAAAAAGCTATGTAGATATTATGAGAATTAAAAAGATATTTTTAAAAAAACAATTCAATTTTAAGAATGGATATGCTTAAATGAAATAAACAATATACATTGAGTTGATATTATACTGACTAACAGTTAAGTGGAAGTTTGTAAACAATAGTATTATTTTGAAGAGATTTAACACAAAATTTGCAAAAATGACAGTTGAGCAAGTCTATACCTACAAGTCTACACCCACTGATAAAAGCCAAAAAACGTCTTCCACAATTAATTATAAGGATTGTTTTAAAACGTGCCAAGAGACAATACCAAAATATCGGTTGGGAATTTTAATGCTATATTAAACAAAAACGCAATTAGACACTTTTCAAATGTTGGACCGCACAGTCACGTTCATAACATAAATAATAATTAGTTAATGGGTTATTAACACTGGTCAGTCATTATGATGTAAGCATTGACAGCACATTTTTATTGATAAAAGTATTTACAATACAACATAGATATTTTTAAACAGAAAGAAGACGATTAAGATTAACCACATTTGCATTAGCACAAAATAATGTTTTTCCTTAAAACATATTGTGTTACGGATGTTGGTTCCGATCACAAGCTTGTGGTAGAAAATTTTGTTCAAAATTAAAAAGAATAGAAGCTATGAAAAATTTAATTCTATTTACATGTAATAAACTTAAGCAGCCAACTATTTCAAGTTGATTAAGTCGATTAATTCAAGAATCAATTTAAAGACCTACAATACATGTGCAAAAATCTGATTAAAAATAAAAATTGCTTTAAAAAAAGTCAAACTATGCGGCAGATATGCTAGGTAGACAAAATAACTCTACCAAGAACAAATAGATTTCAAATGCATTATGGAATTAAATTTATCTCAAAAAATAAAAATAAAAAGATCATGTAAAACTGTCACAATGACAGAATTAAATGGTTGGAAAACATAAGTAGATAATATTGATTTCAGAACTCTACAAAACTATTAAAAAACTGTCTAGTTAGAAATAGTACTAATAACTTAATCAATGATGGGTATCTACTTTTAACAATTAATGAACAATCATCCATGTGGATAAGCTTATTTAGTACTTAGCCAACCTACACAACATATTTTTATTATTATTATTATATTTAATGAAGATATGAATATGGTGAGAAAAGTGAAAGCAGGAAGATGGCTTGACAAAGTAATCGTGGAAATGTTAAAAGATGTTTCTTTTAATAATACACTTACCTATTTAATGTTATGGGATATAATGTTCATAATATATTGGTAATTGAAAGCAAAACGTAATTGGTGTCATATCTAACAAAGAAAGCATGAACGATTTGAACAAATAGTGCAGAATAACTTTGTTATCTGTTCTTGACAAAGTAATTTTGAACTATTAAAGTAATGCAGTCGATAAATATTTTTGAAGATAAACGGGTTTCTGAAAAGAAAGAAATCGCATTGTACAAATAATTATTTATTACAAGTTCGTTGAACAATGTCAAAGATTTAATAATTTTTGTTGTTGTCAATTTAACAGAGGTTTTCGACATCTAAATTGATGTAGAAAATTGTTCAGCTTTGCAGAATATTGTTAAAGTATATGATTATTATGCGTTTGTTATACTAAAATCCGAGATGTTATATTTGAACAAAAGTAATTACAGTGTTATGTTTGAAATAGTCACAGGAATACGTCAAGAATGCATTGCGTCACCATTCATATTTCTACTGTTAATTGATTTTTATTATAACGTGGTCTGTAAATAATTTAGCATATGGTATTATGTGGAACCAAGGCATATTAACAGATTTGGACTTTGCATCTACTATTGGTCTACTTAGTGAGATACCAGAAATTATACAAAATATGACGACAAATTTTTGTAACATAAATTCTCAAGTTAGGCTACATATTAACTGTTAAAAACGAAGGTATTGTAAACGATGCTGAGTGATTATATGCCCATCGAGATTGGTGGACAGAGGTATTGAAATCATCAATTTTTTCACATAGTTCGGAAGCAATTTTCATAAAACCAGGTTTGGAAAAGCAATGACAGTCCTTCACAGATTAATACCACTATGGTTGTTTTTTTCACATTCCTGAAGACAAAGCCTTGTATGCATAAATTATCATTCCTACAGCCCCCTATGTGAGTAAAACATAGAAGTAGATAAACAAAATTTGTAAGATGATGGATGTTTTTTATTATCAGTGTCATAGAAACACAGAGAAGTTTGCTTGAATATTATTATCACAAGAATTAACTATTGTTCACATGACATCATGACAATTTGATTAATAAAGGTTATTTACTCGAATGCTACAACTACCATCCAAAAAATCAGCAAATAAGGCTTTGAACTTTGAAATTGAAGCTTGTGAAAGAAAGGACTTCAGAAAAGTAGAGTAAGAACTATTTGAGAAAATTAAATGGATCCAATTTGGTACTTATGCACTCATATGCAACAATTTTGAAGTCATTTTAGAAAGTAATACTTGAATGACAATTAAAATGAGACGAAGGAATTATTGATTACATTCGTCAATATCGTTAGACCAATCAACATTTAGGTATAGAAAATGTATTATTATTATTATTATTATTATTATTATTATTATTAAAATAATATAATAAATATAGTATAATGATAATGCAATGCATCATTTTAATCATGAATCAAATTTTGAATGTATCGTTTGTTCCATAGTGTTTATGTGCACATTGTTACAAAGTAAGTCTTTGAAATAGTACACCTAACATTAATTATTCACCGGTCTGACTTTAAACTGGGTTCAATAGGTGGGTGCTGATTACATATATGATTGTGGTAATAGTGACAGGGGGACGGTAGGATAGATAAAAATTGTACAATGTTTTTGTATATTGTTCATTTGGCTAAAATATAGGTCTGTTGTTGTAATTGTACACACATACACATACATATTTTTGTCATTTGAACAAAGCCCAGAGAAATAATCGAAAAATTAAAAAATGGTAAATTTAAAACGTATTTTTTCCAATTTAAACGCTTTCGTAACAGAACTATAACTCGAGGGTGAACGAACAAGTATATTTGCTGTTGTGCATTTTAGAGTATTTCTGGTTCGGTTTTATACTCCAAATTGTCCTAAGTAAAGTTAACCACTAATGTTTGCTTTAAATACAACAAAAACAACAAATGTTGATGGCAAGCTACCTCTTTATTAATTCCAAGTTCGTATAGCATCTTGAATAATCCCCTTCCCCTGTTCACAGTTTTCGGCGGGCGTGCATAAATATTTCAGTCCAACGATTTTGCCATTGTTTTCAGGATAAAATCCCGGCCAAAATAACGTGAAGATCGTCTCGAACAGCATTCATCCAAGTACATTTTTGATCACCTTTCCTTTTCTTCCAATCGGTATTTTGACAAGCCAAAGTTACGGTACGTAAGATTGCATGAGGATTTTTACGGAGACCGTGTCCAAATCAGCACAATCTTTGTTGTCGCGATACCAATGAAGGAAGAACCTGAAATTGAAGATCATGTTGAATTGATTTAACTACCTTTAGCGATTAGTGTAAGCTATCTGTATTAAGTAGATAAAATTAGTCGTTGACAGTATGTAAATGCTTTTGATACTGAAAATCTTTATCTTTAAATTCCAAATTGAATGTACGAAATATGACAAATCTTATTAAAACTAATTGTCAACTTCAATTATACAACAATTTTTCTTAACCCAGTAGAATACTAATCTCTTGATATATATTTGGTATTTAATTTTTTAAATGCATTTTGTCTATACCTAAACAATATAATAGAATTATTATCCTTATTCATTTATCTGTCAACAGTAGACACTGTATCGAAGCCAAACGTAGGCCCGCATTTTAGTGTCGGTGATGGGATTCGAACCCATGCCCACCCAGGTCCAAATCGAGCGCTGTACCGCTAGATCACCCCCAGCATGTAGCCGTTGGGCTAAAAGAGATAACCCTGATAAAAATTCAGGCAGCCTCATCAATCTTTTCAAACAGTGGCGCCGTCACAAAGATGTCGTCTACTAGCTACGAAACTTCGTTATTCTTCGACATTTGTTACGCTTATCAAGCTATTGAAATCGATTGGTTAATATGTTGTACATATATAGAACTAATAAAGTAGTGACTGTCACTAACCACACAATCACTATTATTATTTATTTCAAAGTCCTTTTACTCTAAAGAACATGGGGACACCAAGATTGTTCCATATGAATGTACTTAAAATTTTTGGCTTTGAAGATGGTGCATATCGAAGAGTTAAGTTCTACTCGAATTTTGCTGAACCCCATCACCAGAATCATGCGTTCACTTCTTTGCCGTATGTTAATTAAATTGTGTATTCTTGTTGTTTCTGTAGCATTTTTAGAGAGGCCAGGTTATTAATCTTCGCTCAAACTCTTCTCCTTTCTCAACCGCGCTTCGGACTGGCTACGGTACAGTTTTTTTTATACTTGCTACTTTGAATGTTCTACGAAAAACATCTTTCAGCAGTAGACATTTTAGCAAAGCCGAAGTGGACCCGCATTTTACTGCCAGTGGTGGAATAGTGGAATGCCCACCGAGGTCCAAATCGAGCGCTGTACCCCTAGAATGATAATTCTACTGTGGTCGGTTTTAAGTCAATGTCAAAAAAGAAAAAAGGGGAAGGAGTATTATTTGAACCATAGTAAAGTATCCTATAATTGAGAAAACAACAAAAAATAGTTTGCAAAATTATACGACTTCCTCCTCTTCCTCTGTAGACAGTTTTTCCGTCTTTTGTGAAAGGTCACTCTTTCTGGTCAGCTTTCTTTATTTGATTCTGTCGACAGCGTCGCTCTTTGTCAGTTTTTTTTCCTTTAAATCTGCACCTCTACACAATCTAACAACCATCTTCTCTTTAGTCAACTTCGGCTTCCTTTATCTTCTACTTCCGCCTCATCTAGTTTTCTTCTCTTAGTAAAATGTGACCGTATCACTTCAATCTTCTCATTAGCTTCAATTATTTTTAGTTTTCTACTAATAGCAACACTTTTAAACCGAAAAATAAACAAAGTGCAAACATCCATCTGTGTTACCCAATGTCTCACTAGGGTTGATTGATAATTATGCAATATATTGAATGTACTTTATTAAAATATTTGAGCATAAAGTGGTGATAATATTAAGGCACTTGAATAAATACACATTTGGCACATATTACAATTAATAATCCATGTAGATGATTAAGAATTACGGGTGTTTTATAATAGGTTGATTCATGAATAAGAAATAAAGCGCGATGTCAAAGTTTGGATTCGTTGTTTTGAAAACAAATATTTAAAACAGATATATATTTGCACAATTCAATCAGTAATACAAATTAAAAAATAAACTATAGTAATTCAATATGTGAACAGAAAAACAAACAAAAACAAACAATTAGACTACAAAGTAATACTTTGGAATAGTTGATACTATAAACTTTGATTCCAACTCTATAATCGTTACAAATGTAATTAGAATTAAATCCCCAGATTATATGTTTTCAACATGATATTACGTGTATACGTCATCCATTTGTGTGTATAATAGTGAATATTCTGTTCTTACAGTGAAATAAATTATATAATACTGATAAAAGATTTACGTCTATGTTGTTCTAACCTATTATTAATTCAAGGAGAAATATTTTTCTAGATCACAACTTGAATATCTTTTATTTTAGGTCAGAAACAAACACAAAGCGGATTTTATCTTTTCAGTATCTATAGTTAGATGGATAAAAAAATTTTTTAAATAGGTATTATTATTGTTTTGCTTATTGCTTGCCTGTCATATTTTTTTTAAATTTAAATAAAACAAATGCAAATTTTTAAAAAATTATAAAAATGTAACGTGTTTATTTGAATGGGTACAATAAACTAGTTCTTTCATCATCATAATTTTAAAAAAAATAAAGTCAAAATTGTTCGATAGATATGTTTAATATAAACTATCATTACTATTGTTTATATTACAATTATTTGCTGTAATGCTTTTACAATAAAATACAATTAGTAATATTGAATAGGCAGAAATTGTCTAGCACTTAGAGGTTTGATGTTTAGACCAAATACCTTGCTGGTTCAAAAAGAAAATTAAATATTGTAAACCTTTAATTCGCTATTCAATCGTTGTACCGATTAAACATAGACAACTGATTGTGTTTTTTGTGCAAGACCTGTATAATCCCAAATAAAAATATGAGAAGACGTAAACTGTGAGATGAATTCATTTCGTATATTCTCGTCAGTCTGTTTATATTCACACAGTAAAACCTGCTTTGTGTACACAAAAGCAGATCGTCACTACATTGAACTTAGCTTGGTCGTAAGATTGTGTGTGTATGTTTGTGAGTTGTACTGATGTTATCTGTATCCCTTTTTTATATAAATATACTAAAATGTTATATGTTTGTAACTGACGCGAATATACGAAATGAATTCATCTCACAGTTTACGTCTTCTCATATTTCTATTTGGAATTATAAAGGAAACCCAATGCTTTAATAACCTGTATAATCCTTAAGGCTTGTTCAGATTTACTAAAAATATATGGCGTGTAATCCAAGCCATAACTTTTAATGTACAATTGGGAACACCTACTGTTAAAGTGTATGTACTTTGTCAAATAGCATATACAATAGCATTTAATGATTAAATTCTATTTTTTTTAACCTGCTTGTTTCAAACATTTTGCATCTTTAAAAATATATAACCAAGTGCTTCATTTGCAATGCTAACATAACTCTAGAGAAAAAATGTATTTTATACATTTTTGATTTCCATTAAATTACTTTTATCATAAAACGTTTGCTAACAATTCGTAATTTTGTCGCAGTTACAGTTTTTTATTACTCAGTGCTAAATTTAATTACCGTACATAGAATGTTGGTATAAATATGAAAAAACTTGAATAAAGTAACGTAAAAATTGTTCCATTTATACACTAATTAGCGATATTTATTATTATTTAATCTGTTGAATTTGTTGAATTTATTAACTTTATATTTAAAATGTCCAAAACCTCTAATTGAACTTAGGATTAGGTAAATAAACTTCTAACATTTTCTTGTTAAAGGCTATTTTACAAACAACAAAGAATTATAGAAATAGAATTAGAATAACTTTTTTAAATATTGCTGATGATTAAATGAAGTTAATTGTTTTGGATTACTGCATATAAAACTAATTCAACTCTATTTATTATTGAACACCTAATTTATGTTACTCTTTAGTCAAAATGGTGTAATAGGTTTAATCCTAGGTGTAACTGTTGAACGGTTACTCCACTTTACGCAATCATTAAACAGTAAAAATATTCAACTTAAAACAACAAATTAACTACAACTTTTTGAAAACGTTTGAACCAAGAAACCAAATTTAAAACAGTTACAAATATAAAACTAACTATAATTTTTAAAAAATATATCGAATAAGGCATTCCTGTTAGCATGCATGTCTAACATAGCATAAGATTGACAAAATACATTTGGATAGCACAAGTGACTAAGTTGCTAAACTCATATCCTACTTGACAGTAGTTTAAACTCTATTTCCGAACCCAAGTTTAGCGGCAGTTAAAGCTCACTTACTGAAAGATATTTATCGTAACATATTCAAACAATGAACACTGAAAAAATTGAAATTTTTTTGTTGCATTTTTAAAAACTCACATCAATTACTTTTATTTCAACAACGATAAATTCAAATAAATATTCATAATTATTCAACTTGAATATTCTTAAAAGTTGCTTTATTTGTGATAAATATTGGATCATTTATTTTTAACGGAAAATTACACTTTTCTCACACAATGTGCACAAAGTTAAAATAAACATTAAACTTATTCGATTTGACACTTAACATTTTTATTGAATCAGTTCAATGCTTCAAATGCATTGATTGATTTCAGATTCAATTTTGGCTATCCAACCGATACTTACTGCACATGCGAATGTGTGCACGCGCATACAGTCAAAAATGACGCGTTGTTTTGACAATCAATAGAATGCTAATTTACATAAAATTATTTATTATGTCATAGTAATGACAAAAAATTATGGAAATAAAGAGTAATTGTTTTGAAAAACAGTTTAAGGCAACAAAATTTATTAGTGGAATATTAGACAATATCACAATATCACAATTTATAATTGTCATTTTAATACAAAAGTTCATTTTTGTAATTTGTTTTACCCTTTGTTTTTCGTGTTTAACAAAAGTAAAAATGCTAGTCCTATACTTTGATTCATCTCCTTACTCAACGTGAACTTGAGATCGGTTAGAGCGGAGTTAAGTTATTTATGTACAATTATAGTGCCAAACTAGATTTGACTTGAAACATTATCACTATAACCAATTTTAATTGGATTTGTATTGCTTAAACATTTTACGAAAAACACCTTTTAGTAAGTGGACACTTACCGACCTGTGTTTGATGCCAGTAGCAAGATTCGAACCCATACCTACCTTATTTCGACTCCAGTGCTTCAACTACATCTGCTACCGTTGTAGGGAATTGGAAAAAATGCTTAGAAGCTCAAATGTAATTTAATTGTTGTTTAAACGTGTCATAATATTCTACGTAAAAATGCAGTTTACTTTAACGACACTAAGAGTAAACCCGTATTTTACTAGGTTTATTGTTTGAATGTTTTACAGTAAAAATGGTTCACTAATTAGAGCTTTAGAGGAATGAAGCATTTTCTCACAATTGATAAAGATTACAGTGATAAGTGGCGCTTGTGTATCAATTTTTTTAAACTCACTAGGCATTGATTTTAAATAAAAAAAACACGATCAAACGCGTATTAACTGATAACGTACACCCACACATTCATGTTTATTTCAAACTTTGTTGTGAAGTCCTATCGACGCCTTGGTTAAATCAATAAATAAAATACAATCCAGTCCTCACAAACCAAATGCAAGAAAATGCAAAGTTGACGTTCAAAAAAAACATTGGACATTCTCATGCTGTAAGAAACACGATATAAAAACCCTAAATCTAATTGCATTCAAAACAAATAGTCTAAATTTATTAATACATCAATAAACTTAACATTGTTTTAAGCAAAAATTCTTTTTTCATCAAGTGCTTCAAACAACTAAACAATGTGAAAACTACTTTTATTTTTTCAACCACGTTGGGAAATAAAATCTTTTTTACAAAGAGATTGTTGAAAGTTTTGAAATATCTTGATGCAAAGACTAAAAATGTTTTTGTGTGAAAATGTTTTTTTAAACTGGTGTTAGTGCCAATTTTTAGTAATGTAAAAACTAATTATTCAATAGTAAACTAACTTTACACAAAGTTGAACACGTTTACATTTATTGAGTTAGTGGTTGTTGTCAGATACCTGAAAGAGTTAATAATAGCTCTCATCAATTTATGCATATAGTTTTTATCATTAAAGAAGTAAAGGTTTTAATTTTTCTCAAACTAAAATTTGTTTTTGGATTAAATGATTTTTAAAAGCGAAAAGCTCATTTTGTCCTATACATTTACTGGTTATTGTCATAAAAATTCCCAATTTTCACTTTATCTTCTGTGCCAATTGAAACAACACAACCCTGTGTGGATATTCTTACAAACGAGAAAAAAAATCCATTTGTATCATTTTAGTTGCAACGTTTATATCTTTGTTATTTTGACATTTTTCAGCAATAAAACATTTGGGGCAGCCAAAGAACGATTAAAAAATTTGCTACTGTTTATTACTACCTAAATTGAAAAAGAATGAATCAATAGAATCTATTGTGCACTTAGTTTAGTAAGCGTAATTTTCATGAAAACCAAAAATAACAGCTGTCATAGAAGAAATATAAAAATAATCTATTTATTAAAATCAAACTGACTATCAATTTACCATTTAAAACCAATACCCAAAGCAAAACCTCATCTTTGTTACAAATTTTGCCTAATAAAATTGTTTATATGCACTTTTAGTCATTTTACATGATTCGAATAGACAATTGTACTGATCAAAACAAAATTAAATTTAGTAAATACAATGTAAAAGACTGATTTTCAGGGTTATTTTTAACAAAACAAACGTTTTAAAGTAGACTATTTTTTCCATATTGCAATGCAATAAAAAAATGAGAGATGTAATCTACATTGAAATAGTATGTTGGTGAAGTAAAATTAATATGCATTACATAACTACGAATTATTGCTTGCAGACTGAATTTTATATCGATGGCCAATGTAATTGAATTTTATTCGACGTCAAATTATAGACATCTACCGCATTTCAATATTAAACCATATATTCCCTGGTCCTACAGCTCGGCAATGAAGGTACTGGTTCAATGGATATAAATTAATACTATTATAATTATTGTTATTGACTTAGATACATAAGTAGAAGCTATGCTTGGTATTATTACAAATAAACCCACTATTTAAAAAAACCTATAATACTATTAAGTTGTTCCATGCTCAAATATGAAACAATGTACAAATTTGAACCCCCTCAGCCGTGAGATAAAGATGCAAGAGTTTGAAAAGAAATTTTTTTTAAAACTTGACTATTTAAAAATTTATTTCATACTGTTTACAATAAAATTTTAAATGAACTAGTATTTCAAATTGTAAAATGTCATTTACAAAAGTTGAGCAATTCGCTAGTAAAAAGCAGAACGAAAAATATGTTTTTTAATTATTGAAAGTGTAGCACGTTTTGATTACAAAATAAAGGAAATAGGTTTATGAAAATTAAATTAATCAATTCTTCCATTTTCGGCACTGCGTTTTATAGTAAACAAAACATTTATTAAAACAACCAAGATTTTGAGCAACAAAATAAAGTACTGTGTAGAGTCGACTTGTATAAACGTTGATTCAAACGATTAATATTGCATTAGTTTAAAACATAAAATAGCCATTATATTGCAAATAATACGAAATATTTGAAACCGTGACATTTTTATTTTAATATGTTTAGTAGCTAAAGTGCACTATACCTATGCAAAAATTACAATTGTTTTAAAAAATAATGTATTATGTTATATTTTAAAAAGTCAACTTTATGTGTATCGAAATCTTTTTTCATCTAAGATTTTTAATTTAAACATACAACGGACTAAAATAAAATAGGTATGTTTAAACGTTATTACCTAATAGAACTAACATTAATCTTATTTAATTTTTTCTGTATAATAAAACAAAACATTTGTAAATATATTTGAGTTAAAGTATTATTTCTCTAACCCATTCTTGTTAAAAAAGAAATTACATAATACCAAATTAACAGTCTAATTAAGATGCACAAGAGTCAAGTAGCTACATGAAAAGGTGATCACATTTATTATTGACTATTTTGTAATGCATAATACAAGAAACTATTTGGCAACTAAAAAATTTGTGTATGCTTTGTATTTTCTTTAATATTTGACGTTATATTTTATGTTAATGAATTTACTCAACTTTGTATTATAAATAAATAGACTTGTAATACTACATTTTTCGTTATTAATTATATATATTGATGAAATTATTTTGTTTTATTTATAATATACTGTAACTCCACCGAAGCTGGTTGATAAAGGAGAAGGATTTGAACACAAGATTAGCAACCTGACCTCTCCCAAAAAAAACATATTGCTAAAGAAACAACAAAAGGACGCCATTTTAAGTGAAAGCAGCATGAATTTGATGACGGGTTTTGGCAAAATCCGAATATAATTTCAATCTTCGATATGCACGATTTTCAAAGTTGAAAATTTAATGTATAATCCTGTGGAACAATCTTATTACCCCATGCTCTTCAGAACGAAAGGATCTTAAATAAAAAATAACCACTAAAAGAGTTTGAGTTATGTATTTACGTTAATTACAAGTATTGGTTATAGTAGTTATTAATTCTTTGCCCAAACACTTTTATAATTATAAATCTCAACAAAATATAACACTTAAACCCCCAATCCACCTATTCAACTGTTGCTCCACAGAGTTGTATCGAGGTATAAATAGTTAAAACGCTGAACTCAAAACTGGGTAGTTTCGTATTTGAATCTTATCACTAAATGCACATCCTCGTCTAGTTGCGTTAAATGTCCTTTACTGAAAAACAATTTCTCTAAAACATTTAAGCAATGAACTCGCACACGCAAAAATAAATTTTAAAAGTACTCTACAAGTCATGCATTTTGCAAATGTTTTGTATAAATTTAATACAATGGAAACGTAACGGCAATTGCCCATTTATTCACAAATTAATATAATCAATTTGAAAAACTTTTATGCTTGTAGCCATACCAACCTTTATAATTGTACATACAACGAATTTTAATTATGAAATTATGAATTGATTTGTCTGTAAGATAATTTGCATTTGTTTATTTGCAATCTAGTGCAATATTTTCAATTTTAGTCTAATTAATTTATTTTATTGATACTAACACGTCGTTGTTCGTATTGCCCTTGTGTGCTTAAATGATACTTTTTTGATAAAAGTACGTACAAGTAAAAACAGGGAACGGCTATAATTTGACAACTGTAAAAATAAAATGACAATTGATCCAACTCTTTTCGAGGTTGTAACGGGAATATTTCATAATTTAAATAACAAAGCAGGTAGAATGGAATTTTCCCGTTTATTATTTTGTTGCTCATTTTTTGTTTATTAACAAATTCTAACTTTTTTTACTTCAGTAGCAGTATTATGCAATATATTTGTAGTGTAACCATATCCATTAAAAAAATAATAAAATGTTGTTAGATGGTCCAAGCGGTGATTATCAAAATTCAAACTGATGACTTTCTAAACAAAAGTTTGTAGTGTGAACTATTTTCGTTCCAGTTGACGTAGCACTAATGCACTATACACAAATTTTACGATAGTCATTATTTTATTGTATTTTTAGAAATTTTATGTTTATTACTATGAATGTTTTATGAGAAACATTTTTCAGCAGTGGACAATTTAGTGAAGCCAAACGTAGGCCCGTATTTTAGTGCCGGTGGTGGGATTGAAACCCATACCCATCAAGGTCCAAATCGAGCGCCGTACCGCTAGACCGCTAGATGTAGGTTGGAACGACTTCAAGTTTAGTTTTCTAAGCTGAAAAGTTTAAATGTTTTAAACAATTTGATAATATTACACTTTATTTGTTGTCTATATATGACATTTAAATGCAGTTCTATAAATAAATCTAAATGTGTTTATTATTTAACTTTTCATACAACCTAAATGTTTATTTTCAGTGTGCAAAATTGATTTTTTTTAATTCAAATTGTTTTGTAATACAAACGAAATTTTGTGCCAAACACACAAAATTAAAAGAAAAGAAACATTTGATTGTTGATGTATCTTTACTTATAAAGTTTTTAATTGCTTCTTTGCAAAATAAATAATTTTTTAAAACCCTTTAGTTTTTTATTATTTATAATGTTGCATAATTTTCTATATTGAATAATTTTGGTTTTATTGCTAGTTAAAATATAGCAATTGTTGATGAATTTTTAATTTTCAAATCGCAAGTAAATTTCGAATTTTAAACAGTAACACTGAGAATGTTTTCGATTGACATTTTACCAACATAACTATTTGTATTTATCAATGGGTTTTTAAGAGATTATTTATTTTTACAATTGACAATAATAATAGCATTTTAGAAAGGTTATATTAGAATTGTTAGATTCACTTGAATAATAAATTTACTAAGTTTTTAAGTCAAACAGGAGCACTGTATAGCTGTTTTATCCTTATTTGGAATCAGCAGCAACGCATACCTTTCAAGTTTTACACACACATGAACTTGAACCCACTCCCTATCTGGTGCCAGGACAGCGCCTTAAACCACTGAGCTATGGGTGGATGACCTCGAACCTGTAAACTTATTATCCATAGTGATGATTCTAAATAAGGATGAAACAGCTGTACAGTGCTCCTGGTTGACTTAAAAACCTAGTAAATTTATTATTCAATTAAATCTGACAATTCTAATATAACAATTCAATATGGATTTAAAACCTATCGTAAAATAACAAGAAAATTTTATTATTACAAATAGAGAAAAATTTAGTCAATCTCCAGCTCGTTTTGGGAAACGACAAAAATAACATTTGCCAATGATTTTTTTGAACGGTCAGAATTGTCAGATTCACTTGAATGGTAATTTCACTTGGTTTTAATCAACCAGGAGCATTATACAGCTGTTTCATCTATCAACACTGCAAATCTTTCAAGTCCTGCACATGAACTTGAGCCCACGCCCTATCTGGTGTCAGGCCGTTGCTTTAACCATTGACCTGTGGGTAGTTAAATTAAATCTATGGTCACTCAGTTTCGAGTCTATTATTTTAGCGGCTTCTGTCGATTTAATATTGAATAAATTTATATTTATAATGCCATTTAGCCTTTTTAATTGAAAAGAACTTAAATCTTTAATATTTTTGTAATATTATTCGTTAAAAAATTTAACATTTTCAACATTTTTCTGTAAAAAAATGTAAGTAGTACAATATAAAAGGGTATAAGTTACGTGGTATGCAATATAACAAATTTTGCAAGTTTGTACAAATGCTTTTCTAAACAGTTTCTGGCATAAAAATATGTGTCAGAACGATCAATAAAATTGTAAAATTTTATATTTAACGTTTTGTTCTAAAAGCCCTCCTATTTTTCCCCCTAACAAATGCTATTTTTTAACATTTTAAAATATACTATAATAAAACGATTAATTTTTTAACATTGTTTTTATGTAATAACTATAACCTATCAATGCATTTTCAAACAACTTTACTATAATGTTTAAAACATGAATGTATATTTATAGTACCTACAGTATTGAACGGTTTTTTAATTAACGTATTTAAAATTTTTTTTTATTTTCAATAATAAATTGTTTTAAGTTAAAGTTTATATAGTCTAACAATATTTCAGTCTAATTAACTGTAATGAAAATGCATGTTGAATATACTCTTACTGAAATATTTAAAAAGCAATCATAATACTTTATTAGGGAAAAGGTCGGTTTGTCTATTCTAATATTTAGGTAGTTATTTAATTAACCGTTTATTCCGACTTTTCTGCGTCAGTACTTTTATTGTACACCACAAGTACCAATGTTGCTAGACTCATAGCTGGGTGGTCATAAATTTGATTTCCACCACCGGTACTAAATGCGAACCTTCGTCCATATGACAAAAAATTTTTTTTCTAAAACATTCAAACAATAAACTTACAAAAATGTATTATTTACTGCTATAAACTTGGGTAACTGTGCTAACTTTTACACACGATTAATAGTGTTCACAGTCTTGATTTTTATGCAAAGGATGGTTCACAATCAAACTAATGTCTATAAAAAATAACGATCTAATCAATACTGTGCTTCAATTTTTACAATATTCAATTTCTGAAGAAAATAATTTGCCACAAAAAATCTAGTATTAATGTAGCCACAAAATCTTCCAAACTGTGACCTTACATTGACCAGGATAGCTAATGAAACAAGGCAATGCTTGTACTAAATGTTTACAATTAAGTATTTTTAGCACAATGCTTAAAAAAATGAACATCTGTATTCAATAAATGTTGGAATTGATAAAAGAATGCCGAAAGTATCCTCAATGTCGTTTTCGTCAAGTCAAAAAACAACGCCTACGATCTTCCCAGTAAACATACATAGACAGAACATAAAGGCAAGACAGTGATTAACTTTGTTTGCATTAGAACAAAGCTACTTGCATTTTTTAATACACAAACAATACGTTGTCATTTAAAAAGAATAATCATACATATGTCCCATAAAGCCTAACAGTATACAATGGAAATGAGGAAAAGTAGGAAAATATTGGCTATTTAGCGACAGTACTATTATTAATAACGCTATTATTTGTCTTCCACATAGGATACGCAATGAATCATCGTTTAGATTAACAATTTCTAAACACATTTATTTTTAGTCTAAATTACTTAAAAGCTTCGTTTATATATATAACGTCGATTCCATATTAATTCAGTAGTTTCGATTGTTTTTGTGAAAACTAATAACTATAAATTTTAAATTGTCGATGATTTAAATCTAAAGTTATTCAAGCAAGTTTAAGTAACTGTTAAAAACTCAAAACGAAAATTATATATATATATATATATATATATATATATATATATATATATATATATATATATATAACTATAAATTTTAAATTGTCGATGATTTAAATCTAAAGTTATTCAAGCATATATTTAAGTAAATATATATATATATATATATATATATATATATATATATATATATATATATATATATATTATAATGAGGAAGTTGACTTTGTCATTACAAAAGTTCTTTCAAGAGAATAAATGTTTTTTTACACATATTAAGACTAACTTTAATAGAGAAGAACATTATTTTTGTCGCTATGTTTGTAGTAATGCTAAGAGTCTAATAACAGTCGTCGTGCTGGTAATTTTATGCTTATTAAAGTTGGGGACAAAACGTTAAATTCGCGTTAAGAAATTTGAGAAACAAAACTTATAAAAACGGTAAAAACTGAACTAGATTTGGATCAGTGATGACAGTATTTCATAAACTGAAATCAATATCATCCTATGACTGCATCCACTTAAAAATACAACCTTGCATGTATACATCAATTGTCATTCCTACAGCGCTGTATGCAAATAAAAATTGGAAGCGAACATACAAAATAAACGCTAAGGCGTCTCTCATAAACGACGCACATGACTCTCACCTGAATTATGTGATAAATCCGCGATAGATATCTGGCAGTAATTATTATTATTATTATTAATTATTATTAATTATTATTATCATTATTAATATTATTATTATTTAATATTTACTTCAATTCTTTCTCACTTTATTTCCCAAACTTTGTACAATAAGCATTTTTCAACAAGTGATTACTTTAAAACTCGCACTCAGTGCCGATAATGAGATCAAAGGTCTGCCAACTATAGAACATGTCCATCGACTTGGCCACCTATAATATTTTTTACTTTCAGTTATGGTGTTGTTATTAATTTATTTCATATACATTTGTTTTAAAAATTAAAAATATCATTTTTTCTGTTAAACACAATACTGCGCATTTTTAAAATCTATCAAATTCTATTAAACTCCTTTATTGATTTAGATTTACTTGTTTTATGAATTCTAAACTGTCAATGAAGTATTTCTTTTCCCAAATGCTGTTCATACACGAATAAATCACAATTTGATAATTATAAACATGAGAAATGATTATTTTCGATTTAATTTTATTTACCATTGCATATTCAATAAACAAATGTATATTTACAATTAAATCACCAAGTAAATATTATGTTCAGCACTACATGCATACACAAATCACCATAAATATATTTCAATTTTATCAATTATTGATTTATGTTTATTTCAAAATTTATTAACAAATGTGTGCAAAATATGTACATGTTTGTGTTTGTTTTTGATATATTATCTAATGATTTAATCCTGTACAATGCGGTAGAGTTGAATGCCTCTGCATGTATTGAAACAGGTATAATATCACTGATTATGCAAGTACCTTGAATACTCATTGTAAACTAACTTTAACATTCATAAATGCAATTTTCACTGAATGCTTTTAGTTATATTACAGATGGAGTTCGAAGATTAATTGTCGATTCGCGTAGCTGAAAATTTAAAAAACCAACGTTGTATCTTCACTTCGTTTTGACATTAACTGCACGAGACGCTATTACTAGAGCCCAAATGCTTTTTATTTTTGTTTTATTTGATTGGGTATTTTAATAAAGTAAATATTCTATCATAACGTAAACATAAATTAATCATAATTAATTAATTAATCAATTCTTTTATAAACAAAAACACCGACTTTTTTGGGACTTTGTATAAATAGTATTTAAGTGTCCGGTTTACAATAGGTATTATTAAAATTCATATGAAAATTGAATGAACTAAGTAAAATAATTGTGCAGTTATGATTTTAAACAAAATTATTTCTTAATACTAAATAACGTTGATATATAATTAATTATTTACTTACTTTAATTTTTTAAATAGTTAATTATGTAAAAAGTAAACAAAAGCTTGTGTACTTTAAAATCTCGAGTTTGTTTTATTAATAATTTACAATTACTAAGAATACGAAAACGAATAAAAAATGTAATAAATTTGATATTACTATTTGAAAGAGTTGTACATGTAATTAAAATGAATACTTAAAACGAACGAGCAGTTTTAAAGGATTAAACAAATTTTACAACGATTGTAACCGTATATACACTATGAACTAGTAAACGAAATGTTAGTTTTATATATACAAAAATAGAATTTAATTATTTATCTAATGGATAAATATTATTAAAAGCAAATTTAGAAAGTTTGTTTTGTATAATTTAAAAGAGAGATAAAATCAGTTAATTTGAAGTTTGGAAAAAGGTCCATGAAGGCACTACTTATATCATAAAATAGAAAATAATATGTTGAACGTTTTTATGTGCAAATACTTCTGATGATCAGTTTTTTGTGTTCTATAAAATGAGCCTTTAACTGTATATTTTAAAATTATTTCTAGTTTACGTTTTTTTTATCTATATTTTTATAGCTAAAAATATTTTCAGTTTATTTTTCATTAAAGGACATTATTAAATAATAAGTACATAAAACCATTCAAATAGAGTTTCATCGATAATACTCAAATTTTAAAGAATGTATTTAAACTTTAACCACAACATAATGCTTTAAAGTATTTTGTAATTAATAGAATAAAGCTCTAGTATATATTTTCTAAATTGAATAATTTTAATTTTAAGTTTTTTAAATTGTGTAGAGTACAAAACCCTTGACCACTAAAACGTCACTAATAAATTTACATCCAGTTAGCTCAAACGTTAATGCAATTATGATTTTCTCAAGTTGTTTTAAACAGTATTATAAACAGCTTGATAATCAAAAGTATTTGATAAAAAATTATGTAATGCAAAATATTAAATTGATAAAAGGAAGGACCCCTAACTTAATCGCTTACAGGACATTATAGAAATTTACGAATGTTACTTAATTTATTTAAAATTTATGGTTTATATATATTATATTATATTATATTATACAAAACCCTTTTGCTTTAAGAATAAGCATGGGGCAATAAGACAACAATTACAGCAAAATAACAACAACAATAACAAAGTCTCGTTGGCATTAAATATTCTACAAATCGAAGATTGCGCTTTCTTTCGGCTTTCACTCAACCTTGTCATCTGGTAACTTTGCCATCAAGAAACGTTTTTGTTTGCCGGAATGGCGTAATTTTTCATTGTTTCCGCAGCAGTATAAATTTTTACAAAGGCCAGGTTGCCAACCTTGCGCTCAAACCCTCCTCCTTTATCCAGGCTTGGGACTGGCTAGATTGAATCATTTCTAATCCAAACTAAACGGAGTTGGTTTATATATATATATATATATAGTTTTTAAGCTGGTAATTCGGTTATATTCTTATTTCCAAAAATGTTCAAATTGCTTTTTTTGTTTAAGATTTTGGTGATAATATTTGTGAAAAATCTTTTTATATTTTTTATCATTACTACTAAAGTAAGGTTTGAAGAATGTCTCAGTAAAATGTAGATATACCGAATATAGTTAAGTAATGTTACAGTAGCTAATCATTTACGCTGCATTGATTTTGACAGCGTCCAGTACGTCTATTGTGTTCTGAGAACACTTTCACAAAAGCAGTTTGGTTCATTTTTAATTTTAAAGTTATGCTTGTGCTGTTTTTTAACAATGTATTAGCAGATGTATTTATTAATCCTCTCTCTTATTCAATACACACTTATGACATTTAAACCTAAGGCGAACTCAATAAACTCATCTATTATGTTTCGAAATTATACACAACAAATTCTTTTGTAATTGTTTGAACATTTAAATATATCTTAATTTAAAGTCATTTTTTCCTAAGTAAATCAACAAATCATTAATTAAAGATCATTCTTACGTAACAGTTATCTTGTTTCTAAAATTTATACTAGAAATTATTATATATTTAATAAGTTTGATCCTAATAAAGCTTATTAAATCGAAAATAAAATTGCTTCAAGTATTGGGTATAAAATTAATAACATTTTAAAAGATAAAATAATAATATCTTTTATTGGTTTTCCTTAGTAGCCTCAGTAAGGGCTTAGATTTTCACAATTGTTACTTTTCCAAATCTGGTGTTGAATCCGGCTGAAATGATACGGTCACTCATGACCTTCCATCCAATCATAGCTTTGACAGCGTTTTTACTCGACACAATGCCAACCCCGTAAATATGATGTTCTTCATGTCCAGAATACAATATTAATGTATCTCCATTCGTTAAGTGTACTTGACTTTTCCATTGCATTTTGCTAATACCCAAAATATTTAAATCATATCTTTTCATTTCTTGAAAAACTTGTTTTAACTGCCCATTACGAAAACGTGTGTGCACATTCTATGTTCACAGACTGGTTAAGTTTGGGAATCGAAGATTATGCAAGTCAAAAATTCAGCTTTCTTTCGGCTTTCACTCAACCCTATTATTTGGGTCGTGCTGTCTTTCTATGCCGTTGTTTTCTAAAATAGCATTCTTTTATTGTTTTTGTAGCAATATTGATATTTTGCAGAAGTCAGGTTGCTAACCTTGGGCTCAAACCCTCCTTCTTTATACAGACTTAGAATTAGCTAGATTGACTGATTTATAATCCTCTCTAGACGGAGATACAATAATAAAAAATGTATTTATAGTTATTTTCTTATTATCCATGCAAACTTTGTTTATTTGATTATCACATAAATAATGTAGAAAATATTTTTTTATTTAGAGAAACGGAGTGAACATTTTGTGCAGATCACACAAATCCTCTAAATTAAGTCAAAAAACCCGAACATTACTGTGAGTATGTGTTGGTAAATTTTGAGTATATGTGATAATCTTCTACTGCTTATTTTTTCATACTATTAATTTCATTGTTGATACTAAATGTAATTAATAGCAGTTTGTAATGCATTTTGACGAAAAGTGCACCTAAGTGGAACCATGGTGTCACTCGATCCTTTTCAGACCTAATAGAAATGAAATAATTTTTAGTATTAGATTTTTTAAAACATGCACAGCTTAATAAAAACACATCTAATGACAAACATTTCAAACAAACTCTTAATGCTTTTTACAATTAACTTTTTAAGAAAATAATTTGTAACGTGAAATTCCTTTTAGCACAATCAGTCAAATAAATTGGTATGAAAAATGTACTTTGCGTGCGTTTTTAAAATCGTTAATAATTTTGTGTTTTTTAAGCATTACCTTTATCAAAACTAATTTTAGTTAACTGTAATTTTTTGTATTTTATGAAGCTGAATGTACTTCGACTGAAGTAGTCAAGCTGACTGTAATAATAATAATAATAATAATAATAAAGTCTTTTTAGATTAAAAATCATTTATCTAATTAAACAAATTGTTATAATTTTATTATTTATATTTTTTATCTAGATGTTACTGCTTGAGTGTTGTATAAGAAACATTTTTTAGTATATGGACATTAATCGAAACCGAACGGAGGCCTGTACCACTAGACCGTTCGAGCACTGACTGATGATTGAAAACGACTGAACAGCCAAACACTTCTGTTTTGGAGAAATAAAGCCTATTTTCAATTATCAAACTATGTAGTTGCAATTAGATAATTTATGTGCACATTTTTTCAAATGTTGTTGCTTCAGACTTGTTCACTAAGTATATATTTAGTGCAGTCAAATAGAAGTTCGTATTTTTATTGGTGAACCTAGCCTGTGCCTACTGAAATAGGAGTCCAACATCTTAGCCAATGTATCATTCTGGTGTATACTAATTAACACCAACCTAGAGACAAAGCTTACAATGATAACTTTAACTTTTTTATTTTTTTTACTACTTTGAATATTTTACGAGAAACATCTTTCAGTAGTAGACATTTTAACGAATCCGAACGTGGGCTCGCATTTAGTGTCGATGGTGGGATTCGAACCCATGCACACCCAGGTGCAAGTCAAGGGCTGTGTCACTAGACTATCCTGGCACGTATATGTTATATTACAGTGTTACTTCTTTATTCACATGCTTAAAGTTACCGTACATCAAATGCAGAAGCATTAAAATGTTCTCCTTCAGTCTAATTACGTAATGTGTAAAACTTTTTGTGTAACTGTGCTATTTCATCCATTTGCTATACAACCTATTTTGAATTACAAATATGTTCCAAATGTAAATGATGTGCGGAGCAATAAAACACGTGTTCACAAACAAAACACAAATGTTTTAAAAATAACTTAGACACGTGATTATTATTTTAAATAACAAAAATAATTATTATTGCTCGAATGTTTTACAAGAAACATTTTTCAGCAAGTGAACACTTTAGCGAAGCCCAACAAGGGCCCGTATTAAACAAATATAAATGCAAAGAAATATTACGTGGATCAAGGTAAAAGCAAGAAAACGATTCTTTGCAATGCATCCTTTTCAGTATTTCTTTAAAAAGTTACCTTATAACAACACTTTGCTTTCTGCTGTTTTTATCTTGAAAATGTCCACTTATTGGAAAATGTTGCTTGTAACAATTAAAAAAGATTGGTGTGCACAGAATACACTTTGTACTTTTTACAACAAATTAGCCCAGTATGATGCTTCTATATATAAACAGGACTGATAAGAGTAGCAGCTTTTGGTATATTTTCGATTGAACCAACTGTTAAAAGTTGGTTTGGTTGATTTTCATTTAAAAACCTGGCTTATTTATTTTCTTATAACTTAACTGTTGATTTCTTTATGAACATTAGTACATCTATTTTAATAAAAAATGTGTTGATTCTAACTGGGTTAATAACTTCTATTTAGATATCCACAGGTTTGCGGTAGCACTACCTCTCCAATTTAAAACAATCTGTCAAAAATGTGCTATATTAAATGTAAAAGATACACCTTACCGTATATTAAATTATTCAATCAAATAGCAATCACCGTTACTATCGATTTGCCTTACTCCTAAATCGGTTTCAACAATTTTTAATAAACCAATCACAACAACATAAAACAGATAACCTTGAAACCAGTTAATCAGACAAAGCGTTTTCAATAACCTTTATGATTGGTCCGAATAAGATTGTTTGTCATATGGACTATTTATTTTCTTTCAGTCTATCCCAGCTACGTGATTGCCCTTTAGACCTATCTTCGACATAAGTGTCTGTCAGCAAACTATTCTGTTTTAACTGTATGGTTATTCTGACGTTTTAGGCTAAAATATGAAAAATTAGGACTGCCCTAGGTGATGATTGTGACATTGTACTTTCACTTTCTTTATCTTAAATTTTGTTTATTTATTAGTCATTGACTTATCTTGAATACAGAATAAGAATGAATTGAAAATTTATACCATTGTCTTAGTTGTCATGTTTTGATAGCAATGTATTTTATTTTGTTGCTATTACTTGAACAGCTTCATGGGAAAAAATTTTCAGCTTATGGATATCTAGGAATGCCAGACAAAACGTCGAGTTTAGTGACAGCGGTGACAGTCAAACCCATATCCATCCAAGGAGTGACTAGTTGTTTGGTTGTATTTTATAATCTAGTAATTATATTAAACAGTATCTTAGCAATTGTAATTATTTGAGGTTTTTTCTTTATTGCAGTCCCCCATTAATTTCATAAAGCATAGAGTAACAATAATAAATCAATTTTTAATTTTTATAATTTCTAGATTAATCCTCATTTTCATGAAATGGTAAAACGCAGAAAAAATTAACTAATTCATTCATTTAGTACTATAAAAGCAATGTTATGTTCATGTTATTTGATAATGCTTTTAGTTATGTTTATAGGAAGATCTCCAATTAAATTAATGAGGCTTGGTATCAAAACAATATATTCAATCCGTATATACACAGAAAGTTACTTCAAAATGATATTTTATGTAAAAATCAAACATAAAAATGTGTAGCTACCATTAGATGGTATAACGATTAGAGTATATCCAGTGTATAAATGTTTTCAAAAATCTTTAATTTAATTTAGAGAACTTTTTTATTTGGTGATTCAGTATGCATAATAATTCACTAAACCTGATAACGTCAAAAGTATAAGGATAACTAACATTTTAGTTCCGTTAACTTAAGAGTATCAATGTTATTGCATGTACGTTCTAGATGGTAATTTATGGATTTATCAATATTATTGGCCAAACTCAGGCAGAAATCATCTATATGATTTATCATTTTTTACTACGATAAAAAAGGAAGTCGATTTTTTTTATCATATCACAAAAACCCTATTTAAATTCTGACAACGCATGACATTCAATAATTTTGGCTAGCGATTTGCAAATATACAATTCAATCTACCTACATTATTATTTATTATTACATAATTCTTTCAGTCTAAAGAGCATGGGGCAACAAGATGCTTTGTGTCATTGTACTTTCAATGTTTGGCATTAAAGATTGTGAATGCCAAAGATTGAGCTTGTTTTCACTTTTGTCGCAGTTTACTCGAGTAGTATCCTCTCGTTGTTTCTTCAGATCAGGTAGGGTTGTATATATATATATATATATATACATCATTCATTCATTTTGGTTAGTGACGTGGTCACCTATTCATTATGTCCCATATTTATATGACATATGAACGATCGATTTCGATGGCTTGATAAGCGTAACAAGCGTGGAAAAATAACAAAGTTTCTTGGCTGGTAGACGGCATCCTTGTGACGTCGCCACTGTTCGCAAAGATTAATGAGGCCACCTGATTTTTTGTAAGGATTATCTCTCTTAGGCCAAGGACTCCATATGGTATACCTATACCTTTAGATATCTTTTAAGTATCCTGGGTGTATGTTTGCACCCACCCGCCGTAGTGGAAGCCCAGTTATACCGCTGTGCACTCAAACCCTGCTGTTATTAGTCTAGATGCCTAGGGGCATCTAGTCCAAGATGCACCACGTGGAGGACGAACAGTCAAGAATATCACCATTATTGGAAATTGATACTTTATAAGCATTACCCAAATACACAGGATTATTAGCATCATATATATATATATATATATATATATATATATATATATATAAATTATATATATATATATATATATATATATATATTGTTTATGTTAAGAGCACGTTAATTTTTTATTACCAATCCATTATTTCAATATACATACATATTTCACATTTTGCCCAGTTGCGAAATAAGCACAACTGTGTATCAAAAAGAGATAATGTTTAAAGGTTTGTAAGTGTTCGATTCCCACTGCTGAAAAACATTTAACGTAGTAAAAAGATAGAAAACAAATACCGAATGTACTTATACCAAACTCATTGCATCAACACTATTGCCAATAATCTGGCTAGTCAATTTCTACCATTCAGAACAAACACCAAATATAAAAATTGGAATAGTAGAAGGACTAATGACATGACTTATTCAAAGACACGTTTTCAAATTTTAAAGTGACATCTCAATCTATTTAAACAGGTACAAACACGAAACACTATCATTATATACCCCAAAAACACGGTTTGTAACATTTTATTGACTAATGATCAGCAAACGTATTTAACAAAACGTGCCATTAAAAGTTCACCACTTTTTGAATATTTGTCACAAGAATCGTACGATCCTTGAAAACCTTTTCGTCTTGTCAAGATTATAAATGAATGATTTCTTTTTTGTCAAAATAACGTTTAGAATTGATATTTAGTGTAACCAAGCTGATTTGTATTTTGTATCCATCTTGAATTTGAAATCCTGTACAGTATAGTAGGTGTCTAGCTAAATTAACTCAACTGAATTTTATTGAATGCTACTATTGCCTAGTAAAGTGCTAGTCAATAAGGCGACGTAGTAGCTTAGCTAAATTCTCACTGTGATTTCAACCCATTCATCTGTACGCTAATTTATCGTATCATCCTATCGACTAATTGACTAACACTTAAGACGAAAAGTTCGCTAGATTTGGAGGAACTGCTCACTTTGCAATGGGACGAAAAGGTAAGAGATGTACGTGTGTCAGTATGTTATGTATATATATATATTATATATATATATGTATATATATATGTATTAGTATGCACTATTCAAATCATTGTTTGCATGTGTCTAGACTAATTGTGCATTTGTGTATTAGTGGTCAAGGTTATGAATTTCATTCGATCTCAGATTCTAGACAGGTTTTTCCAATGTGGTTTATGCGATGTGTCTGTAAGTTCTTTTTAAAATTCCCATTGGCATAAAAAATCTGAACGTAAATCACGTGATAAATTTTACTGCTGTTTGTCTATCGACCATATATCATTATTTAAACGACCTTGAAGTAAAATGGAATAAGTAAAAAGACGGACTTTTATCATAAACAATTTGCTTTACCCCAACCCATTTAATGTTTGGCTAGCGAAATAAGCTGAGTGTTTATTTAGGTGTCCTAAAAACTGAGCCAACTTGTTTCCAATGCATCACTATTTTTTGTTTTTCATTCTGAAATTTAATCTTTAGGTTTATCGATGTAGATACACTGTAACTTGAGATTATTACAATTTTTCCATTATAGGTGATGTTGACTGGTTTTGTTTTGGATTGTTTAAAGAGGCAATATTTTTGACTTAACTATAATAATAGTAATATTAACTTTACTTCAGCATAATCAAATACAAAAATACTGCACGTCATCAGTATTAACAGTAAAATAGAGAGCGGATGATTATATATCCATTGAAGTTGATATTCACAATTTTGTAATGGACGATTCGTTTTTATATGTTAGAAGCAAAATTAATCAAGACGAAAAACCGAATTTGGTTTTAAAACCAGGCTTGGAAAGTTGATGGTCATGTTTTTCCATCCGATAAAACTTTGCACCCATTTATCTTTACTGCAACGTGTGAAATTTGGAAGTAAACGGATAAGACTTATAAGATAGCGGCTTTTTGTAATCGCTAGCATTTTAGGCGCAATTGCAACACGGACAATGGAATTTTGTCACGTAGAATAAAAAGTACAGTTTACAAGTTAGAGCAGCTACGTGCAATAATTTTGTTCCATGCTCTTCAGATTAGGAGCTGTTATGATGTAATGACCTTTCTTGTCCCTGTAATAGCTCGGATTCTTCAGTTAAATTAACTTTCAGTATAGTGTATGGATTTGTAAGCATATTCATATTCTCCATTTATCTTCATTGAAATGCGCGAACAATTGGCACTGAGGCAATGTTAGGCAAACTATGATTAAATTTAGCTCTTAATAGTTTATGACTCGTGATAATCTACATATTTAGGCTTACTGACAGTCTCCAAACTATACAGACTGAGACATGTCGGTATTGAGATTGAACTTCCAAACTGACAACTTATTTACAACACCGTCATAGCTCGTTCTAATCACGCCTTAAATTCGAAATTGTAATGTCTTATTGCTAAAAGGAACAAGGAAAGTGGTTTGCAGGAATGTATTCTAATTTTTTTTTTAATTTTCCAATTATTATCGCTTGTATTTAGTATTAACAAGTTAGATTGTTCTTACCCAGATAAAAGTATTTTCAAATTAATGTAACATGAAGTTCCCGATTGCTTGTAAATATGTAGAACTCGAATAATAATAATAATAATCTATTTTATAATTAGTAATTAAAATAGCTCATTGCACTATAGTTAAGCAGCGTATGCATGTGACTCGAAATTTGATGTAACAATATGTTCGAATTGAAAATGTCTGATTGTAAAATTTGCAATTATTAATTTAATTGTACACTAACTATGCTTTATAAATGTCTGGATTTTAGTCTGAAATATTAAAAATACACGTCCATTTATAGTGAATGTTTGCTTATGCTATCAGTTGGCTTTAGGTGGAGTGACGAAATGGATTAGTTATTTGGAAAAGGTGAAATATAAATTGATGTTAACATTTACATTTATATTTTAAGCAGTTAACTTGTTAAATTACATAGGTAAAAATAAATAAAATGTTTTTATTTGCAAAATTATTAGACTACGAAGCTTACTTATTAATAAACCACGGTAACAGTCGGTGACAAGATCACTTTTTAATTATTTATCAAATTGATACAATTATCTTCAAGCTTTTCATACTCACAATGGATTTATTTGATTTTTATTACTTGAATGTTTGGTATTAAATATGTTTCAGCAAGTAGACTTTTAGCCTAGCCTTAGACGAGGGTCCACATTTAGTACTGGTAGATGAAGTTGAAGGCGTGCCAACTCAGTTTTAAATTTAGCATTTTAGACACCTTTATCATCCAGGCGTAAGTAATAAAGTTTTTGGTACAAAATATCACTATTGTAACATTACACCGTTGTGAACTCAGTCTGTGCTCTTCTATAATACAGTCGTTAAAGATGGAAACTTGATAAAATAAGCGCAAATCCATGCATTCATTTTTGTTGATGACGTGTAGTCATTACTTCACTATTTCCATATTTGTACGGTATATTAAACAATCGATTTCACTGGCTTGATAAGCACAACAAACGTGGAAAAGCATCGATGCTTCTCGGTGTCCTCGTGACGGAGTAACTATTCGCAAAGATTGGCAAGGACGCCAGATTTTGTCAGAGCTAGCTCCCTTAGCCCAACAGTTATATATATATATATATATATATACCTTAAAATAGCTTTTAATCACTCTGGATGCATGCTTACACCTACCCACCAAAGAAGAAGCCCAGTTTTATAGCTAGGCACTAGGTCTAGATGCCTAGATGCACCATGTGAAGGATGAACAGTCAGGAATATCACTATAGTTAGAAATTGAGACTTTATAAAACCATGAGGCAATAAGTTAAAAACAACCCTTCATAGTTCCGAAGTAGCATAGGGCAACAAAATGATTCCATGTGTTTGAACATTTTGCAAAAGTCTTTGTTTGATCCCATGAAACATACATTTGAATTAGATCTTCCCGAATGATTATTAGTCAAGTTTTTTGGGTTCTATCAACCTTTCTTTTGCCATCTTCAATTACTCATTCTAAAACCGTTCTTCCCGGTCTTTTGGGCGGTAAACGTAAAATTTGACTGAGTAATTCTCTTCATTTAATTGTAATGATGTTGTGCAGTGGACAAGAGTCAGTTCTTCTCATGATTTCATTGTTTGAAGTGTGATAACACCAAGTAATCTTTATTTAATTGAAATTATATCATGTAGTGAACGACAGTCAGTTCTCATGATCTTATTATTTGATCAAGTTAGGTATTATTTGAACTACTTCTAAGACATTGGCGATTAAAAAAATTTACCTTATCAATCTTGTCTGTTCGTTTCCAATTTCCACTCCTATATATTGTCATAGGGATGATTATTGATGCGTACAAACAAAGTTTTGGCTTTAGACGGACAGAGGAACATGACCATATTGATTTGAGTCTGACTTTAACATCAATTTCGGTTATTTCAATCTCTACGACTGATGTTTCTCAGATATATGAATGAATTAACGAATTCAAGTTTTGTCGACTAATTTTGATAAGCAAAAAATAATTTGGCTTTGTGCACAACAAGTTTATCTTTGAACAGTTAATCAGTAAGCCAACACGAGAACTAATATCACTGAGATGTGTTGTCATATTTTCGGTAGATGATAAAACCAATCGAGGAAAAATGTTGCGAAAGAAGGAGCCAATAAGAGTTAGATAACCTTTTGTGTGAGTGTGTGATTACTCGGCAGTTGGGGGGGGGGATGAAAAAGTTTCTAGATGTGTCACAAAATTTGCACGACGACGCAATACAAATCGTATAGCGCTATGTAAATATTGATTTTTCCAACTTATATACATATTCAAAGTCAAACAATCCCCTTTTGATAGAAGAATACACCAACTGACTAATAGGATTTAAAAAAATTCTTTTTCCCTTCATGTATGGCGTCTGCGTAGACTGATATCATTTGCAAAGTCAAAATCTATTTGATTCCATAAGATAAATTATTAATATAATACTAATAATAATATTAATAAGCTAATTAAAATTCCCAAATACTAGCATGATAATAATGAAATATACAGTTAGTAGTAAAATCGATAAAATAACGATTTGTTTGAAAAAACACTTTTTACATTAAAAAAGGCTATTTTTAGAATGACCGAAAAAAGCTTTAAAATTTCCACACAAACCTGGTTAATTCAGGACTTTACAATTGACCGATTATTTTGGTTTAACAATATAACGAAAACATCTATTGACAATAACAACAATACTAACACCGAATAGAACTTCGTGTTTGTGCACATACCTAAGCCTAAAATAAACAATCACATTTAAAGTTCAAATAAAATTGTGTACTTAAAAATGATTTATTTTAAAATTTTAATTGTGTGGTAATTTGTATGTACGGATTTGATAAAAATTTCCTTAATTTTCAGGAAAACCTTAAATGGTTCGACTGTATTTACAAATCCTAGACTTCAAAATTCAATAACTGGAATAATTTATAACTTTGTCGTAGTTAGGATGTTTGTATATTTATAAATGAAGTCGGTTGCTTACAAAGCCGAGTGCGTAAAACATATCACAAGATTTATATTTTCATCATTTTCGACAGAAGACATTTGTTATGCGTAACGAATGCGAGAAAATAACTGACAAAAAATCAAGCGGCCTTGTCAATGTTTGTCTTTTCTGACGCCGTCACAAGAATGTAGTCAATTGGTCAAAATAGTTCATTATCTTTCTACGCTTGTTACGCCTATCAAAGCATCGGAGTCCAACGTTTGATTTGCTGTACAAATATAGAAATAATGAATAGATGACTACGTTTCTCCAATCACCATGGTATGGATGAGCCCATGCTAAGCAAACTGAAAAGTGGAAGTCAGACAAACCATGAACTTCTCGCGGTTAGTTGACTTTTCCAAAATACTTAAACCGTCCAAGCCTAAATAACAGACAGTGTTTGGGTTAGAACCTTAAACTTATCGGTTTTATGACTGAGACACATTCACCTAATACTAAATTTTACTTCTCATTTGTTCAAAACCCATGTACTATCCAGTAAGCAACACACAAAACATTACTCTATTTTTAATAATAAGTAATAATCGACAAAATTGATCATAGTTGCAACCAAAAACCACATTATTGGTTGTTTCACAATAGAATTAACATAAATAAATATCAGTCGTTCAAAAAATAATAACAAATAATCCATTGATTGTGGGGATTTGTACGGTTAGAGGTTCTTAAAAAAAAGGCACATTAGTAATGTATATTTTTGTAAATGAAGACCAATGTACTACTAATCAACTATTATTTGGAATAAAGAATAAAAACAAATATCGTTTTAACTCTATTGAAGTCAAAATATAACTACTGCCATATATACGAATTCAACAACAAATATCTAAGCAATTTATAGTAGACAGAAAACTCTTCAAAGCGGACGTAATTTTAGTTAAGCTTGTATTTTGCAATTTAGACTGATAAATTAACTTGAGCAACTAATGTTATGTTTTTATAACCTCTAATTTCATTATCTATTTGGCTAGTGGTAAGGAATATTAATCGAATTTGATGGCTTGATAAACCAAACAAATGTAGAAGTGTAACTAGGTTTTTTGGCTAATAGACGGTGCACTGTTAACAAAGATTGACAATGCTGCCCAATTTTGTGTTAGGGTTATTTCCCTTAACCCAATGGTATAAACCTTAAGATAACTTTTAAGGACATCTTGCGTATGCTTGCACCCATCTACCAAAGCAGAAGCCGTTATACCGCTGTGCACTTAATTCCTGTGTTAATCAAGGTGCTTAAGTTCACCTACTCAAGAATAACACCATCCATGGAAATTGATACTATATATATATATATTTGATTTATTTTTTATGTTTATTACTTTGAATGTTTTACAAGAAACATCTTTCAACAGAAGCCGAACGTGGGCCTGCATTTCAGTGCCGGTGGTGGGATTCGAACCAATGCCCACCGAGGTCCAAATTCGAGCGCTGTGCAGCTAGACCACTCTGGCACTCCAGCATTATTCAAATTCTCAGGATCATTAGTACATATAAAGAACTAAAATTTCTTTATAACTAATAAAATTATAAGCTTGTTTTTCAAATCTGCTTTTTACATCATTTCATATTGTTCTTCAGTAAATTGTCACGATACCAACGATGGTAGATCTTGACATTAGAGGTCATCTCGAATTTGATAAATCCTAATCTTATTCGTTCAATCCCTTCATACGGATGATGCGAAATTAGTGTTGTATCAAATGTATCTGAGATACATTGGCTCAAATTTGTTAAGCTAAATGATCTCTGACCCAGCAAACAAATAAAGAAAAAATGTTCATCTTCATCTCGAAACAATGAACGTCAACAACTACATGCTAATAAAAAATAGCTTTGGCAGTATAAGAAAATTAATTTATACTATATGCAAAACCAGTTTTATAATCTGTACGAAAATTCAGTTAATGTCATTTCTTTATATTCGGTACATCGTGATCGCTTAGTGTGATCCGACTGTTTTTTAACAATTTAACCACCAGTTTAGTTATTTTAAAAATTTCGTATTTATTTATTTCAACAATATTGTCGTAGAACTAGGCTCAGTAAGTAGTTATTACTTAGTATTATTTCTGATGTGATTATTGTATAACTTCGTGCGTTTTTGCATTCTATTTTCTGCCAAGACTGTTAATTAATTCTGCCCATTCCATTACACTAAATAGGATATCGAAACAGACAACTTCCTTCATTTGTTAGCATTATGTAATCAATTGTTGAAGCTGTTTACAATCCTACATTTCAGTGTGCACACACCCAATAGACCAAATGTTCGTGCGGCTGGAAATTAGTTCAACACAAACTCCTACTAGATAAGCCAAATTCTTCTTTATTTCAATGCCCACAGAGTGATTAGACAGCAAGGGTTAAAGGTCAAATTAGAGGTCAAAGTTTAAAATTATGATTGAATGTCTGAAAGATTTACAGTGGTGGTAAGGTAAAGCGTTAATTCAACAACATTAGCTTACACCAACTCTGTGGTGGACTAAAAATGGAAAAAAATTAGGTGTCAAGTGTACCGTCAGGATGATCCCAGATAACACAATTAATGCTAACGATACTTCATGAATGTAGAAATGGCACGCAAAATACTTGTTATTATCGCTTGAATACTTAAAAAATATTTTAGCAAGGTCAAATGAAGGCCCAGATTTAATGCCAGTAGCATTCAAATTCGTGCCTACTCAAGCTTGAGTTCATCATCATCGGGGGTAGACATCGCTCACAGATATTATCGCCAAGAGTAGTCTAAATTACCAAGTCTGCAGCAAACATCAACTTTCACGTGCACTTAAAGTATGCTGACCTTAAATGTTAATTACATCTCGAATTATACTCTATTAACTGCAAACGATAAGCAAACGGACGCTCAATTACGTAATTCATTGGGACGAGGGAGGTTGGCATAAATAAAAGGACTGAGTTCGCATGCTACAATGTCCGTCCAAATTTTCCGTTGGCTATCTGGTCTACTTTTCCAGTTGAGTAATGGATGGGCTGCTATACATATTCTGGTTCGATGAGTGGGCGATCTACTTAAAAGATGGCTAATCCATTTTAATCGTCTTCCACTTGTGTCAGAAATGCATGGCCAATAAATGTTAAGTGACATGTGAATGGTTGAAATATTTTATTAGTTAATAATGGTTGCGTTCAATAAAGGACAGTGAGCGAAACCATATGAATCTTAAACAGCTTTGCTCAAAATGGAGAAGCTTTTGTATATCCACATGGATAATAGTTCAAATTTCGCAAGCATAAAGTAGAATAGAAGGCCCTGAACTCTAATATATTCTAATTTTGATTTTAGTAGAACTATTACTTTTGTTCCATAAAGGTTTACTTAAATACGTAAAAGCTACAGCAGAGACGAATACAATGTCGAATCTCTGAAAAGCTAGATCATTTGTTATCCATAGCCGAGTGAATTCATCAACCACCGGACGTGGGTTACAATTACCACTGATTGGATTTCTAAAGGGGATATTCGCTAAAATTACTATTTTTTAGTATTAAGATATAAACTACATTTGAGACTTTTCGACTAAGCCGGATCGTCTGCGTAATCAGGATAGGCTATGTTGCGACTATCATGATTTATACAGCCTTCGAATGACTGGGCAACCTCACCGAAAATGACATCAACTACAAAACTGAATGTCCTTGGCGGACTCCTGAGTTAAAAAATCCCCTTTCCGTATTACTGCGTTGGACGACATATATAAAGATTTAATGTTGACAACTTTAGCAGGAATTCCTTCAGTAATGAGAAGATTCCACAGCAGGTTGCGATCAACGGAATCAAAGGCAGTTGAATAATCTACAAATGCACAGTACGTGGAATGTTGGTATCGCGAATGTTTGGGTTCATCATTGTATCACTTGACCAAGCAGGAGAAATGAATATCTTAGTCATTAATTTTAATGATTGATAAACCTAGCCAATACATTGGTTTAAAACAGCTATAGAAAAGATGGTGACCATACGATACTAATGTACATTCCGAATTAGTGGATAAAAACTAACTACATTTAGTTACCAAACGCAAAGTATCGTTCACACAGATTAAGCACACACACTACGTACATAACGTGTACAGGAGCGTAATGCTTAAATTTTTTACTTGATAGTATGCCGACTTATTTTATATTATACTTGTAGTCCATAAATAACTTAAGACAATTAGCGCTGACCATGGTTTGCAATTTTAACCTCACGAATAAAAAACTATCTAAGAGATTGTGATTCGCGTTGACTTGAACTGAAAATTCAAAATTTGTGATTACACACCAGGACATATTGTAACTGTTGACACTGTGTAAGTCGTTTGTAAAAGATAACACAAATCAATGGATTGATGACATGGTTATTTCTTAGGAAGAGTCATCGACTAATTTATATGTCCAACAGAAGTAACCTGGCTAATAGATAACTTCACTGTTCACAAAAAGTAATAAACCCTCTTGATATTGCCAGGGTTATCTCCGTTAAAGTATATATGGTATTAATATACTTTAAGAGACCTAAGTATTCTGGATATATGCTTGCATCCATCGGATAAAGCCGTTTTACAGCTGTACACTCGGTTCCTAAATCTTGCTAGTCTATATGCAAGTGAGAATTGAATCAGCACTATAGAAATCAAATCATCAACCGATTTTTTCATAATCATAAGAATAATCTCAAATTTATTATGAACACTGAGCAAGTTAATAAAATGAATTGTTTTCTTAAAATCAATATTAATTAAATTTAAACAATAACTGCTAAAATGTCTCGTTCAAAAATTTAACTTCCTATTTTAATTTAAAAACGATTTTTATTTGCAATGAAGTACATAATTTATTGGCAAATTTCCCATACTTAATCATTAAAATGAGTTACTTTTAAAATAGACGGGAAAATAATTTTTTGTTTCTATACTACTTAAATGAATTACGTGCCTAAAAAAGAATACGTTACAAACGTAAAAGCGGTTTGCTTCAAATATATACCAATGCAAATCAAACTGAATATGACGAGTTTTGATAACTGAACAGTTCCAGACTTGTTCAACATTCATAAGTCGGTGGCAGGGCAATCTCTTCAATAATTCTAAATTTACACAGCATTTCGAAGTGCTGTACGAAAAGGTTATCGGATGCGAATCGAACTTGGAGATAAATGAAGCTTCATAGCTCTTCCTTGTTGCGACGCCAATGTACACAGGAATTGACAAGGCGACCTTTATAGTTGACATAAGTTCCAGAAGCCTAATGACACACATGACATACACTTTTAAGCATCTTGAGTGTATGCTAACACTCATTCACTAGGTGGGAATCCAGTGAAAGCCCAGTTGTACCGCTATGCACTCAGTCTCTGCTGTTATCAGTCTATATGCCTACTGACAGTCCAGGAAGTAAGGAAAATCATCATTGGAAATTTTATAAGATTTATTTTATAAGCATTACTCAAAAGTTCAGGGTCATTAGCATCCCAATACATAGGAAGTTGACACAGACGTTTTAGTTTAGTTATATTAATCAAGTTTAAAAATTATTATTGATTATCTTCTAAATTTTGTAACAGTAGAATATTTCTATGCACAATATTAATATTTTGTTTTTATTTGGTTACGTTGGCCGCCTAGTCTTTTCCATGGGGGGTAATGGATAGGCTTCTATAGCTATTCTGGCTGGATGAATGATCCACGTAATATATGAATCCATTTTGATAGCCATTCTCTTATCGTTTTCGAGATACATGAACAATAAATGTTTAGTGTCCTACAAATACCTGGAAATTGTCGAAATATTATCAGTCATTAAATGGTTGCGTTCAGTAAAGGATAGTGAACGAAACCATATGAATCTTAAACAGCATTTGTCAAAATAGACAAGCTATTGTATATCCACTTGGGTGAATTCAAGTTTTGCAAGTATGAAGAACAGAACGTACTAAACACGTATATTCTAATCTTCGTTTTAATAGAAATACTATTTTTGTTCCAATGGTTGATTCAAACGCACAAAAGCTGTAGCAGAGGCGAATACGACCCGAATCTCTGAGGAGTTGGATCTTTTATCTATGCATCAATCGTAACAAGGGATTGGATAAAAAAGATCAGTATCCGCCAAATTCGAGATGATCCCCAATTTTACGAATTGCCTTCTTTGGTATCGCGACGTAATTGAGTTGGTTTGTACGTTCTTCGTAAAAATCCTGATGCAATCTGATGCTCCGTAACTTTGACTTGTCCAAATACCGATTGAAAGAAGAGGACAGGTAGTCAAAAACATACTTGGGTGGAAGTTGTTTGGGACGACCTCCACCCTATTTTGGCCTGGAATTTATCTTGGAAACAATGGCAATGTCGTTGGACTGATATCTCTGCACGACTCCAAAAACCGTGAACAATGGAGAGGAATTATTCGAAATGCTTTGAGAAGTTGGAACTAATAGGTGGTTTTCCTACCAACTTTTGTTATACTATATTATTATGAGCTAGTCTAGCCACTAATGGCAAGAAATTTCATTTACCAGAAGTTCAAATCGTACCCAGTAATCCTTCGGTATAGGAATTCGGGATGCTACGTGAACTTCGAACTAACATGACGCCAAATTTTATTGTTATACCAGTATTTTGTATAAATGTTAACAATCCCACACTCATAAGAAGCTCTTTACACTTAAGTGTTGGCGAAAGGATGGCAGTTAGTAGAGCCTAGATTCGATTCCAAGTTCAATTCTCAGAAATCGTACACACTTAGATAGAATCAAATGAAAATTTAACCATGTACATTTTAGTTGAGTCTCAAATAAGCCATGCAATGTATTCTGAAAAAGATATAGTGGCACAGTAAAACACTGAGTAAGATTTCGTTACAAAACCACTGGTTCGTACGGTTGGGATATTCAAACGGGTATAATGCACCACAAAATTGAAAAAAGCTATTCACTGATGATATCAGTCAAAACTGAGTAGACAACTATTCAACCCATGATTCAAAAGCTGACCACCTACAGGAATTGGGAATGCTTTACGAAAGCGACTTATTACAGATAAATGGTACAAAATCACAGGCATTATAAAACAGAAATCTCTTTATGACTTAATAAACAAGAAAAATTAGACAGGCTGTCAAAATGGAGATTCATATAATTCGAATGCGTAAATAGCCTTTTATTGGAAGGCCAACAGTATTAGGAACATTGAGAAACGTACTCCAAATCACCCTAAATTGAAATACACCGAAAACGAATTAGACTGAATTAACTAAGCCAGGTTGACAACAATATAGCGGCTTTTGGAAGAGGAATCAAACATTCAACTACTTTCTGATATACACCCTAATATAACTAATCAAGACCAATAAACAAAATCCAAAACAGATTCAGGTCGATTGTCCCACCAAGACTTACCAAAGCTTGGACTGTGATACACAAAGTTTAATGAAAGCAGTATAACGCAGTCAAAGTTGGTAAGAGGGGTGGGAACGTCAGACGTTCAGGTAGGCAATCTGTGTCCCAAGCAGGGCTGTGATACATATTCAGTGTTTCACAGGCCGCTGAGACGCGCACCACCTACCAGTGGCGGACGTGCGCCCTTTACAACGTTCATCAATACTGGCTGTGACAGAAGCAATGCCTTCAGCTAATATTGACTGCGGTGCAAAGGGTAAAACAGACGATCCGTGGTCCTTACCGGAAAAGACGGGATAGGGAGATGTCATTTACATCTCACTACCATCGTCTTTCACAGCATAAGTACCACAAAACATTAATTAAACCAATTAAAAAATAAAATAAAAACTCACCCAGTAGTAAATAAATAAATGACTTGACCACTTATAGAAAGTAACATAAAAAAATGGGAAACACGATACCGTGCCAAATAAAATGACTGAGGAAAACATTGTATGCAGATCGTTTAATCGTTGATGCATTTAAACAAAACATAAAAAAAAATATAAAAAAGAATTAAAAAAATTTAAGTTTAAATTTAAATTTAAATTAATAGATAAAACATTAATAATAAATAAAATCTTTAACAAGAGTTATAGCAAACATTTTAATAACATTAAAAAATAAAATATGTTCGCTGTTTAATTTATACACAGCAACTACAATTTTGGTATAACAAATACATTATATTTAGATATTTCAATGCTATTCCTTCAAGTTAAACGCTTTTCCAAAAATATTCTTAATAAACAGTGAAAAACGCTTTTATAAAATTAACTGAAAATAATTAAGGAAAACTTTTTATGTTAAATAATGTTACTAGGAGTAAGTACTTATTTAATGTAACATCTTTCAGTTTGAAAAGTCGCTTGTTGATCTAAAAGATTTTTGTATACTGCATTCCTTAAACGGTTTAAAATTACTTAGCAAATTATTACATTAAAAACAGGGTTATCTTGCACTACTTTTTGCAATTGTTAAAATTTTTATTTTTACACGGAATAAAAATTACTCTATTACTTTAATTATTTGTAATTTGCTTATTACACAATGTTTTAGACGATCGTGTTAATGTACATGAATTCAATTGATAAGTAATCCTTTTTGGAGAATTCTATGTTGCTTTGTGTATATTTTTGCAAACAAAAAATATACGGCTAATCCTTATGCTACATTGACTACTTAGCCTTAAGAACCTATTACCATTATTATTTATTTTAATATCTAAAACATTAAAAAACTATCCAAATGTTTTTTTAATTTCCCATAAAAATATCGGATAAGTATTTTAATGTTACCTTTAAGAACATTTTTTTAACAAATTTTGTAATTAACCGCTAAAGTTATGTTAGCTTTCCTTGATAGCCTCAACACGGTCATTAACTTACATAATTGTTACTTTTGTAAATATACGGTTGAATTTGATGATACAGTTGTTTAGCCCTTCCGTTCAATTCTTTAACATTTTTCGGTCGGCAACAAATCAATAAACATTTTTTATTATTGTAAGTATTTACTATATTTTTTAAAATGAAAAAACAATACACTTTTGTGAATCAAATTGTATTCATTTGTTCGTTTAAACACTGTAATTTTTAAAAATGTTTATTACAAAAAATATCTTTCAGCATTTTAGTACCCGTGGGGCAGCATTTAGGTATACCGTTCGCTAAATTATTTAGTTAATCAATTCAAGGTCATGTTTTTAAGCTGTTGCATGGGACAAGCAGAGGAAAGAGTATTTAATGTTGAACTTTTCGTTGCAGCACTTTTTGGAACTAAATTGCATTTAATTTGGAATGATTTCGTCGTAATTACGTTATTTGGAAGGAATTGAAAGTTCTTGTTCAAACTTAAAATGGTATTTTTAATAATTTTATTTATATATTTATAAGTTTACTTTTCAAGTGAATGAATGTATTAATTTCTATATGTTCAGTCTTCTGATGATAATATACAATTATTTTTGGCGCAAGCCGTGGAAGCATTTTTTATTTTTAAAGCAAAATTAAAATAATGTTTATTACTCTAGGTAATGCAATTTGTTTAAAAATTTTAAATAGCAATACGTCCATTCCAGATATGGAGATAATACACTACGGAGGTAATAAAACTACTTATAAAAGGACCTGTTTCTAATGAACAAGATATCAAAATCAGTAAGTAAAATTTTGTTTCATGTTCGTTTTGTAGTTTTAAATCATTTTCAATCGTGTGATGTTTAGAATATTTTATCAACCTCCAGTTCCCATACGCGAAACCGTAGTTCTTTTTGTTTGTAATGTTTAATATATTAAAAATAAAGTGTTTTATTGTAACTTTGTTTGTTTGTATCATTATTATAACGAGTTTTGGCAAGTGCTTTTTGTATTACGGATTGAGTAGCAAAAGTTTTTTAATTGTTGTGTCAACATAGTGGAGGTTAGAAATGGGATATATATGGGATAATAGAGGAAAAGACAACTAGGATTGAGACGAGACTATGATTAACTATAAATTGAGTGAGTAAATAAAGGACAAATAACTAAAGACATAACATATTTAATTAAATGGTACTAGATTCGATCATTACACAGCGGAATTCCATTTCATGATTTCATTTCCAAAATATGAAATTGATGCATTCCCACTCGTAAACTATCTGTAATTTGTTTATCGCATTTTCTAATTCCTAGAATATTTAAATTATACTTTTTGATTCTTGAACAATTTGTTTTAACACTATTTTTAAAAAATATGTGCACGTTTTGACACGGTTTAGACTTTGGCACTGAATAATGAGCTTCCCTTTTGTTTATTATTTAACTTTTTTGTTAGTGTTTTATTTTTGCCATTGTTTGCCGGAATGGTGTTTTTGTAGCTTGTTCATTAATACTTAGTTTGCAAGGGCCAGACTGTTAACTTTAAGCTCAACTTCTCTTCTAACCACCGGAGTAGACAAATTGATATACGAGTTGAATACGACAAACATTTCTGGTACTGAATTTTATTGTTTTTAAAATACTAGAAAAAAAAGTAGAAATGTTAAAAATAATAAAGATTTTAAAATTAAGATAAAAAAGGAGTGAATCATAATGTAAAATGTTTAAACTTATAACCAGAAAAATTAAATAGAAAGTGGAAATAAAGATATTAACAAAAATTAAATATAACACAATTTGCATTACAATACAACAATATAGTACTAATTTAACAAAAAATATTTAAAATAACGCCATACTTAGTGTGCAGCGCGATACGTTTTACCGACAGGTTCTTCCAGTCATATTATTAAAATAAAAAATTTAAAGATTATTCAAAACCGATTTTTTATAAACAGGTTTAGAATAACTAAAACACTAATAATTGTGTTTATTATATAAATATATGATTAAATTAATATTTTAATTAATTGTTTTACTTTAAAATAAAAATATATTTTTATGTAAAATTTTATTTTAAAAAATAATACATAATTTACAAATTTATCTATAATTTCATTTATGTTAGATCTATTCAACATTTGTTTAATTTATCACTTATAAACTAACGCATTTGAAATTAGTATTTAACAACTTGTATTTAATAACTTGTGCAAAAGTTTATATTGTTTTAAACAAAAATAATGAGTACAAATTTTGGTTATCCTGATAGCCTAAATATTGATAATTTATTATTAAATCAAAAACTTTACTCCAACACTGATGATCAGTATAATCTTAATAATCTTTCTGAATTATCTGATGATAAAAACAAAAAAAATAAAAAGAATGTAGAAAAAACTATGTTGTATAATACAGATATTGCGTCAGTTAAAATTCTTGAATTATCTAAAAAAATTCGGGAACAAAATGGTTTATTGGCCAGTGAACGAAACAAATCTATAAAATTTCTAAAACATATACAAGATTTAGAACTAGAAATAAAAAATATAAGAAATAACTTAAAAGAAAACAACGGTGTTGCTCAAAATAATAAAGAAAATATAACTATATCACAAAACTATGTTTATGAAAAGAAAATAAAGGAAAAAGAGAATTTAATTTGTGATTTACAATTAAAAATAGAAAATTACAAGAAAAATTTTATTTTAGCAAAAAAAGTTATTGAATTAGAAACAGGAAAGGAAATAACTAATTTTTCTTCATGGTTATCTACTCTAAAATTAAATGGAACATCAACAAATAAAATAGGTAATTGGAGAGGTCGTCAACAATTAATACTTACTTTAAAAAACAAAATTAAAAAATTAGAAAATTGCATAGTTTCTTTAAATTTTAAACGTAGTAAAAGCAATTGCACAAATTTTTACTGCGAAAACAACTGTAATAAAGATACATTTTCTGGTGCAACTTTGTTTGGTCTTGATTATTTAACATCTGAATCTAATTCAGATGACAAAATAATAAAATCTACTTGTTTAGAAACTAGTTTTTTAATAAATGAACCAATGCATAAAATAAACATAAAAAAACTTGAAAATGAAAACGTGTATTTAAAAGAAGAAGCAGAATCTAATAAAAACAAATTAATTTCTTTAAAATCCCGAAACAGTGCAATTTGTTTAGAAAACAAGCAATTTAAGGAACAAATAAATATTTTAATTCAAAAAGGAGAAAATGATAACAAATTAATTGATTCTTTACTTAAACAAAATAAAACAATAACAGAAAATATATCTTTAGAAAAAACAGAATATGAAACTTTAAAAATATTGTTTGAGGAGCAAAAGAATCAAAATTTAAGTAATGAATTACAAAATAAAACTGAAGTTGAAAATTTAAAGGTAAAAATTATAAATAATTAAATTTTTTTTAAACAAATAATTAAACTAATTAAATTATTAAAAAAATAATTAATTTTTGTAATAAATATATACCATAATTTTGGCAACAAAATTATGTATTTTTACTATGTGAATGTAACTATATTGACATATTTTTCTAAAAAGTTTTAAAAATAGTGATTTACATAATAATAAGAATATACATAATATAATGTTATTTATGTAAAAAACATTTTTATTTGTTAGAAAATATTTACAATTATTATATAATTTTTAAAGTTTAAATAATCTGTAAGTTTTTTGTAGTACAAAATGGTGATTTTTTAAAAGCATTTTGCAGAAACGCTTTTGGAATGGTTTCTATTTTATAAATGCAGTGCAAACATGTTATTAGTATTTATCAATAGGTTTTTAAAAGATTATTTTTATTTTACAATTGTCAGATTAAAATATTTAGATTCACTTAAATAATAAATCCACTAGGTTTATAAGTCAACCGGGAGCACTGTACATCTGTTTCGTCCTTATGTAGAATCATCATCAGCGCATAACTTTAAAGTTTTACACAATTTTAAAATAAAAATAATGCCTTAAAAACTCAATGATAAATATAACCAAATTGTACCATATAAGCTATTAAACCTGGCAGTATGCAAAGAACTATATGGCAAAGTCTTAGTGAACGCTAAACTGGCATTAACTAGCAGCATTTAAAAACACTAAAAATTAGAATTGATCAAATTCACTACAAATAATACATTTACAGGGCCAAGGTTATCTACTTGTAGTTCAATAGTTTAAGGTGCTGGCCTGACATTAAATAGGGCGTGCGTTCAAGTTCATGTGTGTGTAAAATTTGAAAGGTATGTGCTGTTGATGATTCCTAATAAAGATGTTATTAGTATGTCAGTAAGGTTTCTGCTTGCTGTGTGTTATGCACTGTTACAAATTAATTTTTAAAACAATTTAATAGTATATTTAATTGTATTGTGCTTTGGTAGCAGAGGTGTCTAAAAAATTAAATTTGAAACTAGGTGGGAATGAGTATAAATCTTACTATTGGCACCAAACGTGGTCCTTTGTTTGGTTTAGTTAAATGTCTACTTGCTAAAATTGCTTTTAATTAAACAGCAAAAAAAATTAATGATTTTTTGGTAAACATATATGTAATTAAAAATAAAAATTATTTGTATTTAAATTAATTGTCATTGAAATTAAACTATATAAAACATTAATTATTTTAATGCATAATAATATTTATTATATTTAGTTGTTAATTAATTTAATACAGTTTTACACAGTAATAAAATTTAAAAACATTAATAATAAATGTTTTATTAAGTAACCGTGTATTTACAAATAAATTAATAAATAGAATTTTTAAGTTTTTTAAAAAAAGTTACAATCTGTATTACAAATTTAATTTTTGAAAATAAAAATTATAGTATATTATTCAAACAGTTTGAGTTTTTTTATGTTAAAAAGTCATATTTTTATAAAAACAAGTAGTTTTATTAATGTTAGTAAATATTACATAAACTTGATACATTTATTACAAAATTCTTTGTTTTAAAGAGCATAAAAATAATGCTATTTAATGTAACTGTATTTTTTGGGTTCTTATTTGATATTAAATTTAATTAGGTTTGTCCAAATGCTTTTTATATAAATGTTTTGTAACTAATCATCTATTTACTATCTGTGGTTGTCTATTTTAAAATTGTTTAAAAAGCAAAATAAAGCACAAATAATAAATTTTTTAGTCTAATTGTAATAATGTTACATAGTAATGTAGTAGTTCTTTTTATAATTTTGTTTAAAATGAGATTGCGCCAAGTAATCTTTGGAATGCTTTTAAGGCACTAGCAACAAAAAACATTTACCAGTTAATAGATTATTTTAATTTTTTATACATTTGCTTAACTATGTAACAAAAAACCTTTTTTTGGCCTAACGCCAGATAAGGCTTATAAAACTTGAAAGGTGTGCACTGCTAATGATGCCAAGCAAATATAAAACAGCTATACAGTGCTTCTGGTTAACTGAAACCGAGTGGATTTATTATTTAAATAAATTTGTTAATTTTAATATTTTACTTTTAAAAACCTATAAATATATAAAAATAAGACTCAAATCTATGTTTACACAGTTTTCAGTTTAGCATTGTGGTTACCTCTGCCACTCGGAATGTATATAATTTTTTATTTCAATAATGAAAACTATTATATAAAATTATTATTTTTAAATAACAGATTTAATAATTATTTTGTAGTTAATTATATCAGAAAAAGAACAAAAAATTGCAAAACTTGAACATGTTTCAAGTGAACTTAAAAATAAAAAAAATGATACAAGTGAAAATCCCAATTTAGAAAATCAAGTAAATGGTAACTAATCTAATTTAACTTAATTTTTTATATTCACTTAAAAACAGACATACATAAAGATTATAGAAATCAATTACACTGTCTTCAGTGTGAACGAGACGGCCTAAGAACATTGGTTGAAAATATGAATTTTCGGTTTAATGAATTGCTTGATCAAAAAATGCAATCAGAACAAGTAATTTTTAAATAATCAGTGTTTAATTTTGTATTAAAAATAATTAAAATTACCAAATTGTTTATAAAATAAAATAATTTAAGTTTACCGTAGCTGGTAAGTCAGGTTGAGAAAGGAGGAGGGTTTCACGCAAGGTTAACAACCTGGGTTTTTTTTAAATATTACTAAAAAAGAATAATAGGACACCATTTCATAAAACTGAGGCAAGAAAGTAAAGCCACAATTCTAAAGAGAAATAGTTTTTTAACAATTACTTGTAAGTATAGCATAAAAAATTCATTCAGATTCTTTTATATATAAATTTAGCAATTAAATCAATTATTGTCATCACACAAACAACAAAAATCCAAATATTCGACTTATCAAGATGGTTCCGGTCTGAAATCATCCAAAATGTCACATGACAAAAGTTCGACCGATTCAAATATTCACATACTTACAAGCGACGAATATTGCAAAGATTTATTTGCCAAATGCGTCATGCCGGCATCAACAATGCGACTAGTGACCAAATCAATTAATCAGTTGCAAAGTGCTTTGATAAAGTTGCACAATAGCGAAAAGACGCTGAAGTCTAATTTGGATCATTTAAATGAAACGCGGTTGGAGGATTTGAAATTGTTAACCCAAGTGATGAGTCAAACAAAAGATAAATATGAATAAAATTAGATTTAGCAGATGTGTGTGGAAAATGAATTGCAAAATTAATAATAATGTTATGTAACATTTAAAATTATTTGGTTTAAGTATAATTTGAGCAAATGCTTTTTATATTTAACATTTAAATAACCTTCAGGTATTTTAATTTTTAGAAACGATAATAATAGTGCATATGTACAAATAACTGTACAGTGCATAGCTTACTGTGCTATAAACAAAACATTGGGATTTACTTTTAGTGGCTTCTGTTTAAATGTAAGAGGCCGTCATTATATAATTGATGCTAAAATACAATTTGACAGAACAATTTGGGTTTGTATGCAATTCTTTATTTGTTTATGTGTAAACATAATTTATTAAATTAAAAATAGTAAATAATAATTTATTTTAAAAAGGAGCATTTTATTAAATAAAATTAAAACCAAATATAAAGGGCTTTTTAAGTTATTTACTTATTTAAAGTAGTATACCAAAAATTAAAAAAATTATCAATGCTACATGCATAATAAAACCATCATTAAAATATTTAAAGGTCACAAATATGTATTACTAAAAACAATAAAAATAACAATTTGTAAGAATAATTGTTAAAGTGAGATTGATTTAATTAAAAGCCTTTTGTTCCAAGAAAATGATTGGGTAACAGGTTTTCAATATGCACATGTTTTGGTGATTCCTGTTGTATGAACGTGCATTTTTGTTGAGGTGAAATGTAACCATTTACCCTTTTTAACACAAATTTGAAATTAGCAAGAGAGCATTCAGCACGTTAGTCAAGATAAGGTTATGTAAAAATTACTTGTGTCACAAGTTGGTCTTATATGCTTGCTATTAGATGTGCTTTTAATTACTTTTTGAAATTTGTTTTTTTATTGCTTGAATGCTTTAAAGAATATACTTTACAGCAAATAGATATATAGACAAGCCGAACGATGGTCTACATTTGGTGCTAGTAGCGGTAGCCAGTTATAAATCTGGGCTAGCGATTTAACCATATCTGCTGCACGTTTTTATTGAATCGGTTGGAAACTTTTGAAATGGAGATATTGACCCTTCCAGGTAGGCTTACGATAAATCTTACTTTGAATAGATCCATCATTTCTTTGTATCAGTCGTCCAAAAATTGATTGTATCAGGTTTCCTCAAGCTCCCATATGATTTTGATATTGGGATGAATGTTGTTGAGGATTTGCAGTAATTAATAAATAAACAACATATTTATCAATTACTGCAAATCCTCAACAACATTCATCCCAATATCAAAATCATATGGGAGCTTGAGGAAACCTGATACAATCAATTTTTTGGACGACTGATACAAAGAAATGATGGGTCTATTCAAAGTAAGATTTATCGTAAGCCTATCTGGACGGGTCAATATCTCCATTTCAACAGTTTCCAACCGATTCAACAAAAACGTGCACTGGTTAAAACATTGTTTAACCATGCACAAAGAATATGTTCAAGTGACACTTTTGATAAAAAATTAGGAACCACAAAACAAACTTTAACCAATAACGGATATTTTGAAGAATTTATCAATTTCTATTCAAAGTTACTCATAACTAAGGAAAAAGTTGAAAACGACAGCAAGCCGGTTATTATAAAACTTTCTTTTAAAGGAGTTGATGTCATGAACCACCTAAAAATAAAGCTTAAAAATGCAATCAAAAGGACATATCCATTGACCCAATTGAGAATGTTATGTACCTTTGCCCAACGTAAAAACAGCTAAAGTAATGTTCTCCACCTTTCATTGTATCTACCAGTTCACTTGCAGTTGCGGTGACAAATATATTGGTTGGACAACACGTCTCTTAGCTAAACGGGTCAAAAAACACATTCTTAATTGGATCGATAGAGTCCAACTCAAATGAACTTTGTGCACTTCGTTAATATTACGTCATTTGGTTCAAGTAAAATACCGATTTAACTTTAATGATTGTTTTAAAGTGTTGCTAACACCTCAAGCTGCTAATGATAATGTTTACATTCACAGATTAAAACCCATTTTGTGTGCACAAAAACAACTTGTAACTTCATTAAATTTAGCTTGGATTTAACATAGGCATATTGTGTATGTGTATGTCTGTATATAAATACACCCATTTTAACAATTACCGCAAAAAATTACAAAGGTATTAAATCTAATTAATTTGTTATGTCCAATTGTTTTTTCGTAAAAACAACTATCGGGAATTAAAAATAATGTCTAGTGCTTAATAGATCCTTTATATATACTTAGAAATATTTATTTAAGAAGGCTGAGTCGGCCAAAATAGCATATTTTAAAAGCTACTTCTATATTAACGTGGATAATAAGTTAAAATTACATAATTTTTATAATAATTAGCCTATTATTATTTTGTGTGCTTAATTTCATTAAAAATGAATAATAACTAATTCTTAAAATTGATGTTAAACACACATTCAAATCTGCTCTGATTGTGATGTCATAATAATTATCAAAATAAACATTTAATTATTTTAATCTATATAAATAAAAAAATAATAGAAATTTTTTTCTTAATTTTAAATAAAAATTTTAAAATAAATCTAATAATTTATTGTTTACGTTTAACCTTGAGATTCCGCTCACTCCCGGTTGTTAGAAAAAAAGCCCACCCTCGACAAGTAATGTGTTGGTTTGGTATTAAGTATAATCAACCTATCAAATAGAGAATTATATCTGGTACCTTAAATAGTGAAAAATTTGTTTCAGTTATAAAGGATGTTTTTCATTATGAAATGCAGCACACTTACACGGGGGTTACTACTGTTTTTCAGGACAATGCTCCATGTCATACGTCCAAAAAGGTAACGTCATATTCATCTAACTTCACTATATTTGCTTTATATTTACATTTAGACAGTAGAGGGGCTAAAATCAAAAAAGCTATCTTTTGCTCAATTGCCACCTAACAGCCCGGATATTAATGTTATTGAAAATTTTTTCAGTATGCTAAAGCGCAATATCAATAAGCATACCGAAATTGAGAATTTATGTGAACGCATTCGGTTTGTTGTTCAATATGAGATGAAACAAGAATATATCAACACTCTCATTGACAGCATTCCAAAACGCCTGGATCAGGTTGTTCAAAAGAAAGGCGATCACATTGAATTTTTTGAACGTTGTAATGTCCTTAATCATTTGGTAACTGAAAAAATTGCGTGCAATCTGTATTTTTATTAATAGTTGATGTTATAAATCATGTTAATCATTTTACTCCATTTCCGATTTTGCACCCGTTGATATTTTATATAATTTTTTTTTACTTACAATATATATGTATATATAATTATAGTTTTTTTTCAATTATTATATAGTATTGTATATTTTATAATTGAAGTGACGTTTCTCTTGTATGCTATGTAGATGCTAGAGAGGTTTTAGTTAAATAATCACTTTTTTGCAGTAATTGTTGTGATATATATATATATATATATATATATATATATATATATATATACTGATTCTTTATATGTTTGTGACTAAAGAGAATATACGAAATGGATTCATCTCACAGTTTACGTCTTCTATTATTTTTGTTTGGAAAAAAATTCACTATTATATTTTAAACTGAGCTTGATATTTAATAAACATTAAACTGTCACAGTTTCGAAATATGAAATGTATTCTTATTGATAATTTATTAATATATTAAATGTACTTTTACTAAAACACTAAAAATATTTATTTTGGCAATTAATAATACTGTAGTAATTAAAATTAAAATTTTTTAATTATTTTAAACAATATGGAAAAATAATGATATTTTGATTAATGATTTAAGTGAGTAGTAGTAAGTAAGTAGTAGTAAGTAATTGGTTGACGTTATTGCAATACATTTTTTATTTGACATTTTTCTAATAATTAAAAAATTATATTTTAACTAATAAATTTAAATAAAATGAAGCCAAAACATTTTTATTTATAGACATGATTTAATAACGCAAAAAAGAATTGTTTCTTTAAACAACATTGAGAAAAGTTAACTATGTTTTCAATAATAATTATGTATATTAAAAAACATTGTAAGTGGGGTAAACTATTAAAATTTCTTAGTTTATAGACAGCATCTTTGTGACAGTGCCGTTATTTAAAAAAAAATAACATGGTCGTCTAACTTTTGTTAGAATTATTGTTTCTGGGTAAATGGTTGCATTTTGGTTATGTATACCCTAAGATACTTTTTAAGTACCTTATGGTGTACGCTTTTATCTCTTTCCAATCCAAAAGCCTAGTTATATTACTGTGCACACAATCCCTTATTCAGACTAACTACACGGAGTACAGAACCAGAAGTATCACCATTATCAAAACTTGAAATCATATATATCAAATCATAATGTCAGTTCTAATTAAAACTTATAACACACTAGATTGTTAAGTTTGCAAAATTTACAACACTCCCTAAAAAAATTCCAAGCCCGTTTTGGATAAAAAGTTAAAAAATATTAGAAGTTGAAAACGTTTACTTGTTGCTCAATATAATAGCATCAAACCAGAAAGAACAAACACAAAACAAGTCTGAATTATATGTAAAGAGTACAAATTTGTCAGAAAATATATATTTAGTATAATAAACATTTTTAATAAGTACGCTCTTATAGTATAACCATTATTATTATTATTATTATTATTATTATTGTTAGCTAGATACTTTAGTAAAAGTACATTCAGTATTATTGGATAGACAAAAGTATTTAACACCATTAGCGTAAAGAAAAAAATACAAATGTGCATAAAGTTATAAAATCGTCGCAAAAACAAAATTTGAAGTAAAGCTTGTTTAAATTAATACATGCTTTTATAATGTGGTTACTAAACAATCCCCTAGATTTTCTCAATTTATCAAAACATGATAAATTAAGAAATAATAATAGCAATAATAGAAACTGTTGACTAAGTTGAAAGCATAAAAAACGGAGTCTTTTACACCAAATCAACTGTAATATTTTAAGTATTGGAAAAATATTAATTAGTATTTGAAAGATATTTTAATTAGTCAAAAATAGTTCTAAATACTCCTTTTTTGACAAATTTTCCTTCTTATACGAAGACTCACTGTTTCTGGTCAAACCAATATGGAGTATTACTACCATTACATGGTTTTAGCGTAGATTTCATACTGCCAAATTCTCTTCCTGCTGCAAAACCTCTTTTATCCAATCTTGGAACTGACTATATCGGTTCATTTTTATCTTTGGAAGGCTGAATTAACAAACGTTCTAAACACAGAATGCACAAATTGTAGCAAATATTCGTCTGCCATTGAATGTGGATAAATGTTCTTTTAATTTTACCTCATGCAATCGTTTTGTCGACACGCAGCAAGTAAATGTTGTTCATTATTACTTTTTTGAACTGAAAGGTTTTATTTTTATTTCATTGTTACTACTTGAATGCTTTTTTAGAAAACATTTTTAGTAAAGCCAAACTGACATTGGCACTAAACAAGTTATTAAAACAGTTAGATTGTCTAAGTTTAAATATTAGTAACGAACAGCATCATTATATTCGAGGGATTACTATAACTCAAGTTAGTCCAGATTGCCAAATTCCTGTAAATAATTAACTTTTAAATCGTACGCAATAGATACACACTCGCATGTCAACAACAATTATGATTAAAGCTTTCTAATAAATCCTGTTTGCCGCAAAAAGTAAAAAGACCCTTAAATTTTAAATTTCTAAACTGATGTACACAATTCCAATCGTTGAGTCCGTTCTATCTCAGAATATTAAAAAATTAATGAGTACAATGAATTAATTTTTTACAATAATTACATACAGACCGGATTAAACGACGTTTTGTCAATATTTTTTAATATCAAGTTTTTAAAATTTTTATCAGTTGCAATGTATCTTAAAAGCGTGTAAATACATTTATGTTTCAAACTAATTATAAAACTAAATATTTGTACTTACTAAGATCTGCATTCTAGTTTTAAAAAAGAATAGTATGTATTTAAAGCATTGGGTTCCCTTTATAATTCTAAATAAAAATAATAGAAGATGTAAACTGTGAGATGAATTCACTTCATATATTCTCTTCAGTCACAAACATATAAAAAATCAGTATATATATACATAAAACTAGATGATGTAATTAACTAAACATTAATAACTACACATAAATACACATACGCAACATGTTAAGTCCACGCAAATTTAATGATTGTTTTAAAGTGTTGATAACTTCTCAAACTGTTAATATGTTACAAACACATTAAAACCCATTTTGTGTGCACAAAAACAATGTGTAACTTCATTAAATTTAGTTTGGACTTAACATATGCATGTTCGTATGTGTAGTTATTACTGTTGAGCTAATTACATCATATAATTTTATGTATATATATACTGATTTGTGACTGTTTGTGACTGAAGAGAATATACTAAATGAATTCATCTCACAGTTTACGTCTTCTATTATTTTTATTTGGAATAGTATATATATATATATATATATTAGTTAAATTTTCCAACCTTTATACTGTGATTTTAAAATGACAAAAATGTAAAATGGAGATGGACTTTGACCATATTTACTTTAAGAACGGTTTAAATAACAGAACCAATGTTTTTAAAAATGTTATTTTGAACAACTATTGAACTTTTGATAATCCTAAGGATTTAAATAATACTTATAAAGTTTCAATTTTAATAATGGTGATATTCTTAGCTATTACCTTTACGTGGTCCATTCTGGACAAGGTGCACCCAAGCACTTAAACTCACACAGCAGAGACCGAGTGCACAACGGTACAACCAGACTTCCGCTTCAGTAATTGAGTGCAAGTATACACCCAGGGTACTTAAAAGGAACTCCGCCTAATTTGGATTAGAAATGATTCAATCTAGCCAGTCCCAAGCCTGGATAAAGGAGGAGGGTTTGAGCGCAAGGTTAGTAACTTGGCCTCTGTAAAATTTATACTGCTACGGAAACAATAAGAGAACGCCATTTTAGCAAACAACGGCAAAGAAGCGATCGCACGTATCTGGATGACAGAGTTACACAAATGACAGGGTTGAGTGAAAGCCGAAAGGAAGCTCAATCTTCGATTTGCAGAATCTTCAATGTCAACGAGACTTCGTTATTGTTATTTTACTGTAATTGTTATCTTATTGTCCTATGCTTACTTTTAGAGCAAAAGGGTTTTGTATTATATATATTGTACTTAAAAGATATTTTAAGGTATATATATATATATATCAGATGTAGCCGTTCGGTTAATAAAGTCAACCTTAAAAAAAAGTAGGCGACCTCGTCATTCCTTGAGAACAGTTGCACCGTCAATCAGTAAAAAATCTTGGTTATCCTTTTACGTTTGCTAGGTTTATCTGGCCACTTGAATCAATCGTTCACTATGCTGTACAAATATCGAAATAATGACGAGGTGACTACATCACTAACCACAGTAAATGACAGATTTTTTTTTGTTTATTGTTAACGGTAAAGCTTATTAATAGTAACATTTTCATAAACCATACATAATTCTACTATGTCAAACGATTTTAATAATTAGTTGTCAAATCGTTCAATTATCTTTGTTATGTATACATCTTGTGCAATTCGAAGGAAAATATATCAGTTCGAATACGTAAATGTATGTTATGGGCATGTTGCAAAAAGGTCAATTTTTAATTCACTGTTGCAAAACCTTGAAGATTTTTGTTTACGATATATTTATTGACCCCAGTCAAATTATTAAATAGCAGTTGTCTAACCGACAAGCACAAACATTTTAATAAAAAATTAATAAATATTTAACAGCATTCTATTTAAAATTTTATATATGAATAAAACCCGGTATTTAAACATAGATGAAATTACAAATGATGTTATTTATTCTATTTTTTGATTGTTTGTCAACGTGCTCGCATTACAATTCATACAATAATAAAATGTTTGTATCAGTAAATATTGCATTACAATCTAAATGTATTCTTTTAAACAAAACGTTAATTTATATGTTGCAGTTAAAATAAAAACAAGTCAATTATAAGTAGTTGTATAACGAAACGTGGACAAATAGAACACAATGTGTAATATGAGTTCACAATTTTCTATTTTGAACACACGAAGGAGTGCAATAACATGCATTTAAAAATTCCTTGGCCAGTTCATTGACCAATGATCGATCTGGTATAATTTGAGCCATTCCGTATAAAGACGCCTGATTTTTAAAAACAAAAATTCGTAATAAGCACAAAATGAATAAATACTCACTAAATAATTTGCTACATTGTGGTTATTAATTAATGTATTTTTTCTACACAAGTTTCAAATTTAGCTGCTAAATTATCTTACAATAAACGAATATTTTATAAATAATTTGTTAACCTACGGTTATTAATCAATATATATTAGAAATATGCATTTTTTATATACAAGTTTTAAATTTGGTTATTGAATTATCTTACGATATTAATTTTAGTTATTATTCACTCATTCAATTGAATGGTGATGTAGTCACGTGTTCATTTTTTAAATATTTGTACAGCCACAGACCATCCTGGCACAATAATAAATGTAAACTTTTTGTTTACATAAGTAAAGGCGTTTTGTTCTTTAAATGTTTTATTTTTTAAATGTTTATTACCTTGAATGTTTTACAAGAAACATTTTTCATCAGTTGACATTTTAGCCAATCCGAACGTGGACCCGCATTTTAGTGGGCCGGTGGTGGGATCCGAACCTATGCCCACCGAGGTCCAAATTCGAGCGTTGTACCGCTTTTAAGAATATACTGACTATGCTGTACAAACGAGAATACGTGCTAATGACACCAGTAAAAGTCTAAACACTGATGAGTAATATAAGAAATTTTAATTGAACAAAAATTAAAAACAAACTTAAAACTTCTAATAAAAGAATTGATAAAAGCACATTTTACAATGCCAAAATCAATTACACAATTTGATTATGCAATAGCGAAAAGTCATTACTATAAACAGCTTTCCAAATTAAATCCAAATTTGATAAAAATATATAAGATTAAATTACTGCTACTATTTTTGTCCTTGTTATTACAATTGCAATTACGATTATTAACACTACTACCACTATTATTATTACCAGGATGGTTTAGTAATACAATGCTGAACCTAAACTTGAGTAAGTATGAGTTTAAGTGCAACCACTGGCATTATATGCGGGTCCTTGTTCGGCTTGCCACTTGCCAAAGATATTTCTCGTAAAGCACTCAAATAAGAACAATATTATTATTATAGTTATTATCATTATTATTGTTATGTTTACTGTTATTGTAAGCTTCACTTTTTAATAAGTATCATCACAAAACAACTATATTTTAAAATGCGATTTAATTTTTTTATAATTTCGATGCAACATTTGTTAATAATTTTTGCAATAGAAAACAAATTTGAGTAGTTTAGTTTAAAAACAATTACCATTCCCTCAGTCTTTGAACTGCCCATTTGAATAAGTTTTCTTGCTATCTTGGAAACATCTTCGATAAACTGTTCTGCAATTCCTGCTCTAGTGTGCAAATCCGTTACACAAAGATGCACTGCAGGAGGATATTGCAAATTGTTAAGCAACCAATTGTGGCATCCATCTGTGTTGCTTGCCAACGCTTGACTCAAACAATAAATGTCGAATAATTTAGAACCAAAAGCTACAACCGAAACTTGGGGATTGCCAAATACATAAATACCGGGAATTTTTTTCAATCTAGAACAACAATGTTTACATATAATCATGAGACATGTTCATTGGTTATCAAATGTATAAAAATGATTGCCGGGGTAGTCTAGTGGTACAGCACTCGACGTGAATTTGAGTGGGCATATGTTTGATTAACACCACCGGCACTAAATGCAGTCTTCTGTTCGATTCCGCTAAATGCCCACTTGCTAAAAATGTTTTCCGTAAAACAATCAAACAGTAGCAGTTGGAAAATAAATAAATAAAATACAGATAACATTACTGTCAATATTGAAGGAAATATTATGCACGATTTTAATAAAAAATTATCTTAGTACACCTAACTGTTAAAAGTATGATAATGTTGTATAACATGTTTTTTCCAAATTATCAATATACATTTTTTAATAAATTTAATTGAAAAAATGGGTAAACTTTGCTTTAAATCAAATCATATGTGTTCGATTTTTGTAATTTATTGCATTGGAGTAAAACAAGTGACTTAAGCGCTAAACTTGCAATTCGATGGGTATGAGTTCTAGTATCACTACCGATACCAAATGCGGGCTCTTTTTGGATTGGCTAAAACACTTGCATAGTGACAAAGGTTTCACATGCAACACTGAAGCAATAAATATATTCTTTTTGCTATTTTAACACGTGTCTAGTTACTACTAATTCTACTAATTCTATTTTATAATTGCGCCTATTTTTGTGTACTGAAAGTTACATTTGCTGACGTATCTCGGCCAATACAACTACAATAATAAAAAAATTAAATTGACATTAAAAAATGCATTATAACCACCTTAGTGACCTAAAAATTATTTAAATTCAAAACAAAATGAAAGTGCACATTACCTGTAACATAATAAAAGTACACTTTTATCCCATTTATTATCAATTTTTAAAATAACAATGACACAAATATTGACTTTTTTGAAAAACGTTATGTCAAGATGTGATTATATTTAATAAAATTTGATTATTTAAATAAATGTCGTTGCGACCACTTTCTACAATTCTATTTTTTTAAATTCAATTTCTAAAATGTGATTTATTAATTTTATTTATGTATTTAGGCAAATTCTAAGTATTGTTATTTATCTAATCTAATAAAACTGTTATTTCTTTAAATTCTGTGTGCAGAAAAAAATTCCAAAAGACAAAAAATGTTTTTACGCAATATTCACTATGTATTCCCTATATGTAAATACCATAAAAAATCGATAATGCCTTTTTGATTAAGTGTATTTAAAACTGACTACAAGATAGGTGATCTAGAAATCATTTTACCAAATAACCGACCATTGGAAAAAACCAAACATGTTCTTACATAATTTTCAAAACAGTCATTCCCGATAAGCCATTAAAATTTGTCTTACAAAAACATAATCTGGAAAATCATATTTATAGTAATAAAACCGCATTTATTTTATCCTAATTAAAAATTTAATAAGTGACGATACAACCTCAAACTAAACAAGCTTAAAACTGCTAACACAAAATTGATAAAACCACATTTTACAATGCAATAACTTTTTTAACTGCCCCAATATTTTCTTTCTATAAATTAATGTTGTTTCTACAGTTTTATTAAATAGAGCCAACAAGAATAAAATTCAGCAGAAATACACTTCTATCCCTAAAACCCTATTTTCAACCATATCCAAATTTAATTTTAAACAATTTTTCTGCTACACAGACACATGCAGGTTTTCAAAAAGTTGTAAACCTAAAATTACCTCAAGAGATGTTTTTGCCGCTACTACTATTATTAAACTGCAGGTCATGATAAAATGTTTGATTTACGATCTCTCATGACGGATAAATTACACATGAATAGCTGTGTGATTATAATTCAAAAATCATGGTTAAATAGATATGTTGATAATAACCTTATAGCGCTTGATGGATTTTTCATTTTTCGACTTGATCGTAAAAATTATGCTAAAAATCGTGGAGGTGGCCTTATTACATATATGAATAAAAAATACTGCGCTAATCCTAAATCAAAATCCGAATATTTACAAAATAGAATTGTCAACTGCAGAAATGTCCTATTATAAAAATATTGACACTATAGATGTTTACATGACACCTGCTAGGCCTACGGAAACTAATTGTTTCTATGATTAGCTACTTGATTATCTTATCAATATGGACAAAAACACCTTAATTATGTTAGCTGATGATTTTAATTATGTGAATATCAACTTATTCAAACTAATGGGCGTCACTAATGTAGTTGATTTTCCTACAAGACTTCTGACTCAACTAGATTATATTTTTACAAATGCCCTAAATTATTTTTCAACATCAGACTACTCTATTATTCGTCTACTTCCAAAAATATATTCACACCATTATCATTCAAAATATTGAAAGCCGATTTTCAAATAATTTATAAATGTGTGTGATACATCAACTTCGAGTGTAGCAGCACTTAGATCCGCACTATTGAACATGAATAACATAAATTTTGACAATCTTAGCCTGAATGATGTTGCCGTACGTTTTACTGATCTTATTAACACTCATACTAACAAACATCATTACGTAGTTAAAGTTGAGATTACATGCAACCATATTTTCTCATTTGATCTTAAAATGCTTAGATAAGAAAAGGAGTTGGCAAGTTAATATACTAAATTGAAAAGCTTAAACAAATTAAACTTGAAATCAATAAACTTAATAGCTATGCTAATAAATATTTTCTATCAAGCCATGATTCATAATCTATATGAAAAATCATTAATAAACTTTTCAATAAATCAAAAACAAAACAATTTAAGATGGATGCTAACGAACTAAACGATTACTTTTCTTCAAACAACTCAAGTACATCTGGATTTAATGAATTAACTAAAAACTATTCAACACCTACCATGAGCTTTAATATTTAAAAATTAATCAACAGTTGTAAAGCAAGCAATTCACTTGGATAGCAATCGCTCCATCATTGTCGACAATGATAAGTAAATCAATTATGAATTGTAAAGCAGCTTATACTTGGCGTATCTCACGAATCACACCTATTCCCAAAGTTCCTGTCCCATCAACAAATCCAGAACACTATTTTCCATTTGCTTGCAACTCAGTGTTTTCAAAATTAACTGAGAAAATAATACTTAACAACCTCAAGCCTATATTGAACATTAGTAATGATCATTATCAATTTGCTTATAAAAATAATTATTCTACTCTAAAATGTGTAGTTAGTCTTGTTCATTACATTACTGAATTCCTTGACAAAGGAAAATGTTCAATTTATTAAATATTTCTCGACTATAAATCTGCTCCAAATAGTATATCAAGAGAAAAATTAACTCAACGTCTTGAACTACTTGAAACACCCGACCACATCTTAAACTGGTTACGAAATTATTAAGCAAAAGGAAAACAGTTTACACAAATTAGTCGTAATAAATCAGAGATAACAGAAAATAATAATGGATTTCCACAAGGTGCAGTACTATCTCCGTCTTTATTTTCATTGTACGTAAATCCATTACAAGTTCCACAGCCATCACATTTGTTTAAATTTGCCAATAATATGGTTTTGTGCACAAAAATTCGTTAGATAATGATCTAAAAGAATCTAAAAATTCTATTGATAGAATTGGAGAGGTTTACTAACTTTGATCTCAATTTAAATTCATCAAAATGCAAGCTGGTTAAATTTACGAGGCGTCCAACAAAAACAATGGAATTAAATAATCTTGGGTTAAACTTAAATAGCAAAATTACCAGATGTGATTATATAGAGCATTTATTTACAAAAACCAAATCCTTATGTTACTACATAAAAAGACTAAGAAAACTAGATATTGATAACTACATTACTAAACTATTTATAACACCTTGTTTTTATCCTTTAATGCTACATTCCTTACCTGTAATTTCCCATGGTTTATTAAAACAAGATTTAAAAAAAAAAAGAATATCTTTTGTGTCAAAATCTACGGAAATCAACTATTCCATCTTTTTTTTAATAAATCGGGCTTTGAACAAACCCAAAGCTTCTGGAGAAACGAGGAGAACTTAGCCGCACATGAAAGTCGATACAAATATGCATGTCTGCTTTACTTACTCAGAATATTAACTAATCCAGAAGCAAACAAAATTGAACTTCTGACAAACACATCAAAGTAGGAATCATCCCACCCACGCATTTATTTGAACTAATTTGGTATGCACTACTGATTATTCTAAATAAGGATGAAACAGCTATACAGTACTCCTGGTTAACTGAAACCGAGTGGATTTATTATTCAAGTGGATTTGACAAATCTAATAAAAACCCTTGAAATCCAACAAATAAATATAACCGAAAGGTTCCAGATAAGGCTATTAAAACAGGCAGTATGCCAGGACCTATATAGTAAGGTCCTAGTGGAAGGGGTCACTCACTTGCTAAACCGGTAGTAACGTAGCAGTATTTGAAGACGCTTAGTAATTAGAATTTATGCCAAAATCTTGGCACCAATTCAATTTAATTAAAAAACATAACCCCGGTATTTCCGTTTTGTAATAAAAAAACGGATTAACCTTTATTAATTAGACAAACAAGTTACGTTTAAATTCATCAACATTCAATAGTTTCAATAAATGTCTACTTGTTAAATATATTTTCCTTGAACATACCACTTACACAACACGAAAATAAAAAAAACTTGTAAAAACAAAAACTTCTAAATAACTATTGATTAAAAATTGATACACGTTTTTCCAACTAACGTTTGTATTATAAGCACGCAAAATGTTACTACTTGTTTTTATTGATCTGAAAAATATTAAAACATATTTAATTTAATGTCTATTAATTTGAATGTTTTACGGAAAACATCTTTCGGCAGTAGACATTTAGCGAAGCCGAACGTGGACCCGCATTCAGTGCCGGTAGTGGGATTCGAACCCATGTCAACCCCGGTCCAAGTCAAGCGCTGTACCGCTAGACCACCCCGGCAAAGGTAAAATCTAAAATTCACACTAATTTAAATTTACTTACACATAAATACTTTGAATAGTCATACAAAATAACAGTACAACAAAAAAATAAATCAATATTTGCTAATAAACTTTAATCACTCAAGATACTTTTTAAATATGACACTATATGAAAATTTCGCATCTTACTCTTCTGTAATATATCGAGTTGTAGTTATGATACGTTTTGTTGTTCGTTTGTATCCATTTTCACCGAAGTACATCATTGATGCCCAACAAGCAGAAATCACTGCTCCCGAACGACTGCCTATGAACATATTTAAACAACACCATATTCTTCCAATTTAGTGTCAAAAAACAATTGATTTCATTGTAGTTAGTGATGTAGTAAACTTTTCATTATTTCTATATTTATACAGTAGATTAAACAATGGACTCCGATAACCTAAAAGCACAACAAATGTAGAAGTATAACAGAGTTTCTTGACTGGTAGACGGCATTCTTGTAACGGCGCCACTGTTCGCAAAGATTGACGAAGCTGTTTAATTTTTTGTTAAGGTTAGCACGACGGCGATACATAATTTACGTATAACTTTAGATACCTTTAAATACCTTAGGTGTATGTTTATAACCGTTCGCCAATGCGGAAGCCAAGTTTAAAAATCTTACTTAATACTGTTGCTTCAATTGCAACAAACCACATGATTCGCAATCAACAAGAGAACAATATCCTTTATTGTATTAAAAAATTGAATGGTGGAAACAGAAAATGTAAATTAAATTGCATAAATTCAAACTATTTGTTCAAATTTATTATCTATTTCTAAAAGGAAAATCAATATAATGTAAATTATTAAAAATAATTCGATTGACCTGCCAAAGATGGCGATGCATACAATCCACCAGGCCATGTGGATAAAACAAAATATTGTTTCGAACGAAAGTGTTTGTTTCGATACATGATTACTGAACTTCCTTTGGTAGCAAAACCGTACTGGAAATGTAAAAAATTGACAAAATAAATTTGCTAATGGGTTTTTAATATAAATGTGGCATAGTTAAAATGAAAAAAAAATAAAGATCAAATAAATTTATCTAAAAATTTAAAGCATTGGGTTATAATTCCAAATAAAAATAGAAGATATAAACTGTGAAATGAATTCACTTCGTATATTCTCTTCAGTCACAAATATAAACAATTAATATATATAGAAAAAATATATGTAATATGATGTAATTATTATTATTTTTATTACATTCAGCGTAAAGTACATTTTCACCATCAATAAAAAAATAAGAACATTAAAAAAGTAGTAGTACAAATAATGGGAACAAAATGAAATAGAATGTCATATGTTAATGAATATAAATATAGTCAATACAGTAAACATGTGATTTAAAAAAAATTCAAAATGACTATACTTTGAGTGAGTCATTATAAGGCACAGTTACATTAATCTATAGGATGTTCTTGCTTTCCCAAAAGCTTTAAACATATTTATTATTATTATTATTATTATTTATGGTTATTGGCTTGGATACTTCAGTAGAAGTAGCTTTCAGCAGTATGTAGTGGGTGAGTGTTATTACATTCAACCCTTAATGGTAATTGTATACAGAATTTAAAAAGTTTATTAACAATATCATTCAATAAGATAGGATATTTGATTCCTGCAGATTTTGACACCAAAATATGCATCATATTAAAACAACATAATCTTGTTTTAATAAACCAGGAGAAATTACAGGTGAGCAATATAACAACAAAATGTAATGAACAATTTAGTAATATAATGATCAACATTTAGTTTTCTTAATCTTCTTATATAATGGCATAAGGATTTGGTTTTTATAAATATATACTCCATATGAGCACACTAGGTAAGTTTGCTATTTATGTTTACCCCAAGGTACTTAATTTTGTTACAGGAACATATGTTATCTGATTTAATTTGAATGTTTTATTTAATTCCATTGTTTTTGTTGGACGCCTCGTAAATTTAACCAGCTTGCATTTTGATGAATTTAAATTGAGATCAAAGTTAGTAAACCTCTCCAATTCTATCAATAGAATTTTTAGATTCTTTTAGATCATTATCTAACGAATTTTTGTGCACAAAACCATATTATTGGCAAATTTAAACAAATGTGATGGCTGTGGAACTTGTAATGGATTTACGTACAATGAAAATAAAGACGGAGATAGTACTGCACCTTGTGGAAATCCATTATTATTTTCTGTTATCTCTGATTTATTACGACTAATTTGTGTAAACTGTTTTCCTTTTGCTTAATAATTTCGTAACCAGTTTAAGATGTGGTCGGGTGTTTCAAGTAGTTCAAGACGTTGAGTTAATTTTTCTCTTGATATACTATTTGGAGCAGATTTATAGTCGAGAAATATTTAATAAATTGAACATTTTCCTTTGTCAAGGAATTCAGTAATGTAATGAACAAGACTAACTACACATTTTAGAGTAGAATAATTATTTTTATAAGCAAATTGATAATGATCATTACTAATGTTCAATATAGGCTTGAGGTTGTTAAGTATTATTTTCTCAGTTAATTTTGAAAACACTGAGTTGCAAGCAAATGGAAAATAGTGTTCTGGATTTGTTGATGGGACAGGAACTTTGGGAATAGGTGTGATTCGTGAGATACGCCAAGTATAAGCTGCTTTACAATTCATAATTGATTTACTTATCATTGTCGACAATGATGGAGCGATTGCTATCCAAGTGAATTGCTTGCTTTACAACTGTTGATTAATTTTTAAATATTAAAGTTGATAATAATTAACTAACATTAATAACTACACAGTTTATATCTTCTATTATTTTTATTTGAAATTTTAACTAAGGTCAAAAACTATTATGTTAATATTTGTACGCAGTATGTGCCGCAAAGGCACACTGGCTATAGTCGCATTCTAACATATAGGATTTTGATTTCACCACCTGTAGTAATGTATGGACGCTGAATATTTACTTGCTGGAATATGTTCCTTATAAGACATTCTAGTAACAATATATATATATATATATATATATATATATATATATATATATATTGTAGTACACATTTTTATAATATATTACACAAGTTCATTAGGTAGAATAAACTTAAGTGCAGTATATTATTAATATTAATACTATAGTTTGTTTAGATAGTGTAATAAAAATACATTTAACACCTGATGCAATTGTTAATGTCACCTTGTCTTAATGTAACGAATTACTCAGTGTTTATTCTGTTTACTATAGATAAATACGAAAATGAAAACTATTTTGGCTTAAATTGAAAATTATTAAAACCAAAATATGCATAATAAGATGGTAAGGCAATATTTAATAAATAATATCTATTTTTGTAATTTCAGTTTAAACCTATAATGTTGACTATTAATACTGAAAGTTACGACAAAACAATTTTGGACATAAAGCCTAATCTATTAAATTCATTTTAATCGTTTAAAAAGTGAATAATTATATTTAAAATAGCTTAAAGAAACCCAACCTTGTGCGTATCGCATGATATGCTTGTTACACCTGGCAATTCAAAATCAAATGGTTTGACAGGAAAACCAACGTCGGTCATAAACGGCAGCAAAAATCCGCCAAGACAGCAGTCCACATGAACTGGAATTCTGTGTTTTCGGCCTAACTGTTGCAAAGAACAAAAATAACAATTCATCATCCATTACAAACAAATAACACAAAGTGCTATAGCAACACTGATATATCATAATTATTGCAAAGCTCATTTTTCACTAAACAGTATAAAGCAACAGGATTGTTCTGTGAACGCACCTATTGCTGTTTAATCTCACGTGACATTCAGTTCAATTAAATATTTCTAAATTATCATTAGTGAAGATTTTCAAAATTAACCAACCGTTCTTTTACTATTCTCAATTTTATACACCAAAATCATTTATGTTAACCTTTCAAACAGCATATAAAAATCTTAACTAAATAATATTTTTTTGTCTAATTGTAATGTTATAATATATAAAAAGTATAAATTTACTTCGGAAATTTGTTCAATATGATCAATTATACCGTGTGGATAGGATGGAGCAGAACCAACCAACTACAAATGTTAAAAACAGTGTAATAAAAAGGAATATTTTATCAACTAATTTTTAAAACGAATATTTTTATTAATAAATTAAAATTTTGTAATAATGTACAGTTAATATGTGTACATTAATAAAAGACTAAATAAGACACTAAGTCACTATTTTTTGTAGGTACTCCAGTAGAAATAATATTTAACTCAAAATATTCATAGCAGCAATTCAATTGTCACTAAATGCTTTTTTGTTGAAAAAAGTAAGCAAAAACCACAAATGGAAAACCGACAGTATTAACGTACCAATAAATAATCAAACAGTGAAATGACATTTACGTGAAATAAAACTAAAAAACCGTGTTTTTAATATGCATGTATGCATATTTTAGCACAAAAATGCGATAGCTTAGACAATTTCAAAATAAAAATCACATTTGGTTGCATTTATATTGATTGTCAAGCTTGCTGTGTTTGCAATGGACAACTATAGACGAATATTTGATTTGCATTTACTGAGGCAATTATCTTACACAATTTGCAATAGAGAAATTGTTAATAATGTTGAACACTAGATCAATACATTAATTAAAACACTTTAATATTAAAGATAGTTATTAAACCAACAGGTCTGATAAAAGGAGAACGTTTCTGACATATGCGGGTTATTATTAAATCCATGAATTGTTTTGAGGTAACTGGGATGCTAATAATCCTAAATATTTAAGTGATGCTTATATAGTCTCAATTTTCAATGATTGTGGTATTCCTGGCCGTCACCTCCATGTGATGCATCCTGGAATAGGTGCACCCAAGCACCTAAAATAACATAACAGGGGCCGAATGCCCAGTGGTATAATTGGGCTTTCGCATTATTGGATAAGTGAACGCACCCACCTAGGGTATATAAAAAGTATATGTATACCTTATATATATATATATATATATATATATATATATATATATATATATATATATTACACACATGATTACATATACGCACATATACACAACACAAGCTAAGTTCAATAAAGTTACAACATAATGGTTTTTAATATGTGAATGTAAACAGATTCAAATGTTTTTAATATATACTGGAAGCCTGAGAGATCAATATTATCTTAAAATTAACTTTGTTTGTAATAAATTCATTTTGATTGGTGACGTGATCAACTCTTCATTATTTTCCATATGTATACGGCATATAAAACGATCGATTTCGATGGCTTGATAAGCGTAACAAACGTGGTAGAATAACGAATTTACTTGGCTGATAGACTGCATTCTTGTGACGTCGTCACTGTTAGCAAAGATGGACGAGGCCGCCCAATTTTTTGTCAGGGTTATTTTCCTTAGCCAGGGGGCTACACATGGTATACGTATAACTTAAAATACATTTTAAGTACCCTAGGTGTATGCTTGTACCTACAAGTTATAACAGAAGCCCAGGTATACCGCTGTGCAATCGGTCCCTGCTGTTATTAGTCTAAATGCCTTTCAGTACCTAGTCCAGGATGCACAGCGTGGAGGTCAAACAGTCAGGAATATCACAATCATTGGAAATTGAAGCTTTATAAGCTTTACTCAAATCCTCAGGATCATTAGCCTCCATGAACTGAAATTATATATATATATATATATATATATATATATATATATATATATATATATATATATATATATATATATATATATATATATATATATATATATATATATATATAATATATATATATATATATATATATATATATATAACTACAACCTATTTAAAAAACTATAAATAAAATAACACGATTAAAGCTATTTTTGGTAAATAATTTATTTCAGGATAAAAATTTAAAATTAGTTAGAAATTCAAATGTTACACAATGGACAAAGAGTACTAATGGAATTATAAAAAACACAAAAATTACTTAATTGCTAATTACTTTTTTCGGTTTATTGTTGACAGAAAATACTTACAGCAGTTGGTAAAGTTAAATGGGACTTTGCATTTGGTATCGGGTATTGGGAAACTCAAATCTGTCTATCCAGGTAATATTTGTAAGGCCGCGTATGTCATAACAAACAATTTACACTAGCTTCAAATATTTGAACTAATTAATATAATCATCAGCATATAGAGTATTATCATATAAATGATGTAAATCACTTTGATTACATATACAGGTGATGGTTATCCCAACGTATGACCACGTGATATCGTGTGATTTAATAATTACAAGTTAATTATACACAAATGTGCATTGCAAAATGTATGTCCTCATTTTATTTCGCTAAATGTCTACATGCTAAAAATATTTTCCATTCAAACAATAAAAATCAGAAAAAAAACAAATGCTATTGTTTAACAATGGAGTTTTAAGGAATTATATGTTTTTAGAAATGTTATATTAGTATTGTCAGATTCACTTGAATAATAAATTTACTAGGTTTTCCAGTCAACCAGGAGCACTGTACAGCTGTTTCATCCTTATTTGGAATCATCAGCAGCATACCTTTCAAGTTTTACACACACACACATGAACTTGAATCCACGCTCTATCTGGTGCCAGGCCAGCGCCTTAAACCACTGAGCTACGAGTGGGTGATCTTAGACCTGCAAATTTATTATTTATAGTGAATCTGATCAAATCTAATTGCCCAGTGTCCTCAAATGCTGCTACGTTACTACAGGTTTAGCAAGTGAGAGTAAGTGAAGTCGTAATGACAAAAATAGAGACAACTACATTCACCAAAATGGTAGTATCAAAATGACCCATTGATAACCGAACCGTACTATGTAGGCTATTAAACCTGGGAGTATGCATGGACCTATATAGTAAAGTCTTAGTGAAAGGGTTTTCTCACTTGCTAAACCGGTAGTAACGTAACAGAATTTTAGGACACTGGGCAATTAGATTTGATCAGATTCACTATAAATAATAAATTTGCAGGTCTAAGATCACCCACTCGTAGCTCAGTGGTTTAAGGCGCTGGCCTGGCACCAGATAGGGCGTGGGTTCAAGTTCATGTGTGTGTAAAACTTGAAAGATATGCGCTGCTGATGATTCCAAATAAGGATGAAACAGCTGTACAGTGCTCCTGGTTGACTGGAAAACCTAGTAAATTTATTATTCAAGTGAATCTGACAATACTAATATAACATTTCTAAAATGCTATTGTTATCGTCAATTATTAAAAGTTAGATTACAGTTATACTATTAAAGCATTAACAAGAAGTAGGCTAACATTGTAAATCAATAGGTTTTATTCAAGATAGCCAACAAATACTATGTAAAGGTAATTTTAATTGTTTAAGTTATAAAACGTACCATACATGTGTCCGAAGTAATTGCTGAAGCCATTTCATCAAGACAAACGTCTAGGGTAATTGGATCGATAGGAATGTGAATTACATCCATTGAAAAATAGTGAGCAGCCTGTTTAACGATACATTAGGTATATTTTTAAAATATTAGAAATATAATGTAAAAAAACTTATTTATTATGCATATTGATAAACGTAGATTTCAATAAATGCATCATCTTTTTACGTAATAAATATTTTTTTACTTATTAGTTTTTACTTAAAATGTTATAACTAAAATTATGGGACTTTATTGTTTTCTTTTTTGTTGTAATTGTTATCTTATTGCCCCACGCTTATTTTTAAAGCAAAAGGGTTTTGTAATAATAATATGTCAAAGTACAAAAATAAGTTAATTTCTTATTTTCAAAAGTCATGTCTTTTTGTTTATGTAGTGATATTATTATTACCAAACCCTTTTGCTTTAAAATAAGCATACGGTCCAAATTTTTGTTTAATCCCATAATACATTAATTTCAATTAGATCTACTCGAATGATTCTTAGCCAAGTACTCTGTTGTCTACTAAACTTTCTTTTGTCATTATCAATTGTCCATTTCCAAGCCATTCTTGCTGGTTTTTTGGGAAATAAACGTAGAATTTGATTAAGTAATTTTTTTCATCTAATCAACGATTGAACTTCATTTCGGCTTTCACTCAACCCTGTTATCTAAACTGTTTACCGGATTGGCGTCCCCCTATTGTTTCAGTAGCAGATTTGGTGCTGACTAGATTGGTTCATATCTAACCCTTTCTAGACAGAGTTTAAACAGATACCTTCAAGGACTAAAAAAAATGGTGCAACAATAAACTAAGAAAATAATTTTCAAATTGGAACCAAAACTCACATTATTCAAGACACATCTAATGTTAAAAAAATTTATTTGATATTGTAGATGTAAAAATTAAAAAGGAAACATTAAAGGTTACAAAATAAAACAACAGAAATACAGTAATCAAAAACTTTAAATAATAGTTTTTTAAATTACCTTATTAAAAGCCGGATGAGCTGAAACTGGTATAACGCTGTTAAATAATATAAAAATATAAAAAAGATTAACTCTAAATAAAAAAAACAATTTTATTAATTTAATAATAATTCAAATTTGAGCATGCTTCAATAACATTTAAGATGAATTGGAGCATATTCCAGCCACCCATCATAAAGGAAGAATGACATATTTCTATAATGTACAGCGTACATATTCTCTAATACTAAGAAAAATTACCCAAACATTTTGCGTTAAATTAGTCAACGTAATCAACTTGTAAATAATAATGTACATAAAGTAATCCATTACTTAAATTGCTTTAATCCGTTCACATATTACATCAAATTAAATAAAGTTACGTATATGTTGCAAAACAAAAAGTTGCATTTTCTACAATAAAAATTGGCAAGCATTATCAATCGTGTTTTCGGGCACTCTCAAATTTAATACTATTAATTTTTATTTTGTTTGCACTGCTCAAATGTTTTAGAAAAAATTGTGTTTTAGTAAAATATTAGATAAAAGCCTATACTTAGTATCGATAATGGGACTTGCACCCATGCCAATTCAACTATAAATATAGCGCTTTATCTATATCTACTCACATCGAGTTTCTAATAAACTACCAAACTCAGATCAATACGTATCGATACTATTAAAACATAGTAGGAATCTACATCCTATACAGTTTTACAAGCAGCTAGCAGTTTAAAATTGTTGCTTTCTCCATCAAATGATTAGAGGTCAGGCTAGATAAAAATATTACCATGGACCTGCAAAGTATCCTACATTGTAATTAGTGTAAATTTTGTAAAACACTACAAATTTATAATCAATCTAATAAAAAACTTAATTAATTAATCAATAAAAAATATAGAGAGAATTTATTGTGACTACAGCGTAAGTTCAGATATAATTAATTTTGCTTATATATTACATTGTATCTGTTAAAGAATATATAAGTAACAGTTTTGTCTTTGTAAATCACACAACTTTAGTCGATGTTCATAAAGTTATAAATTTGGCTCATTCAATTTCGTCATTTGCATTACTTAACGTAATTTGCTTTTAATAATAAAAAAAATCGGTCTATAATTTTAAGGATCCAGAACGTTATAAAACAATTGGCTTATAGTTAAATAAAGATGAAAAAGTAATTCTAATTCCATATCTCCATGTATAATTGGATTTCTGTCTTAGTGTATGGGTGTAAGTATCAACTTAGAATACTTAAAAAGTACCTAAAGGTATACGTATACCATATGTAGCTGTTAAGCTAAGCAAGGTAACCGTAACAAAAAATCAAGCAGTCTAGTGAATCTTTGTATACAATGGTGCTCTTACAAAAATATCATCTATCTCTCAAAAAACTTGGTTATTATTCTACGTTTGCTACGCTTATAAAACCACTGGAATCAATCGTTTGATATATTGAACAAATGCAAAAATAATGAAAAGATGACCACGTTACCAATCATTATAAAAATTAAATAAAACGATGAAATAGTCATCTTTATAGCTTTAAAAGATACATTTATTGACATTATACAATAACATATTCTGTAAGTAATAATTTAATTCTTTATCCAAGTCTTTTTTATAATGATATCTTTCTGGAAGTTAAATTTTATAGCATATTAACATGCTTACATAACTTGTAAATTGAAAATTTTTATTAACTGTCGGAGCTATTTGGAATTAATACTGTTTTCAATAAGCATTAAAGCAATAAAAATTGATAAGTAATATTTTATAAAAATAGAATAGTCACGTGCATAACATAGTAAATTAATTCTTACATAGTAGGATATTGTATGCCACGTTCGCGTGCTAATTCTCTGTATGCTAAGCAAGCAACCATAATACTTTCTGTGCCACCTGAAGTTACCTGCGTTACGTAAAATTATTGTATGTTTTAAATACTCAATTTTTAATTTAAAAAAATTAGCAAAATATAAAATTAGTATTAATATAAAAACTTATTTCCGGTGTAACCTAAAATAATGTAAAAATATAGTCCTTTATAACTTATTAATAACACCCATGGTACCATAACAGCTTTATAGAAAATTAAGCAATCTCCTAAAAATCAGCGCCGTACAACTATTGTTCCTGTTCACAAAAAACCAAAAAATAGAAAAACTTAAAACGAATAATAACTTATTAAAAAATACTTTCAAAACTTCATATATAAACGTTTTCTAAAAATGCAGTACATTAAATCATTTTAATAAATAGTTTATAAGTAAAAAAAATTATTAAAAAAATTATTTACCACTCCGCATGTATTTTCGTCGCCCCTAAACATACTCAAACACATGCGTACAATTTCGGTTTCCATACGTCGAATATCAGGAAATACATCAGGATGCAAAGGGTTGGACCAAGCAAATTCTTTGACCATCTTCGAATGTAAATAACACACAAAATTAAATTGAAAGTCTTTTATTTAAAATAAAGTTGTATTTAAACAAATTAATTTTATTAAATGTATAATTCACAATAAAAATTGTTTTATAAACAAATTTATATTTATTTATTTAATTTAAGACAAAATATACTAAAAACCTACTTCACTTGATAATTTTGTAACATTTTTATCTTGATTGTAAACACAACCTGATAACATTCCATCACTCCAATTAAAAATTTCTGAAAAGTAATTATCTTAATATATATTTACCCATTTCTTTGTATTGACGAGCTAAAGAAATAACATCATTCTAATATTAAACTATAAAAGTGAAAATGCAAACATACCATGTTTAATCCATGTCTAGGAAGAGAATTTTGATAAACAACATTTGTATCCAATTTATGAACAGAATTATGTATTTCGTTAACATATACATTTAACCTTTTTTTAAAAATTTGGTTAATAATTGGAAGAGATTTGAAACTCCTCAATAGATATAACTTAATATTAATATTAAAAATTGCTAAAAAAATTGCATATGTATATACTACTTACATAAATTTAAAATGAAGTATACACAACCGATAATTGTGCTAATAATTATAGGAATATCCAAACGTGTTAAACCATCAAAATATCGTATACAAAAAAGAAACAACAAATTATATAAATTTGTAATCTATAATTTATTTAAAATATATTATAACAATATTCTTACTATATTAACCATTTTAATGTACAATAAAAAACGATATTTCAAAATACACGTTTCTATTCAATTAACAATTTAATTACAGTCTTAAACATATTCCAGTAAACAGTTATCTTACATAATTTAATATCCGTTAATACAAATTTTTATTCTTCTTTGTATACAATACAACGAAAAGCATCGACACCTGTAAATATTATAAACGTGCAAATTATAAACAATAAAAAAATATAAAAAATGCAAAAATAACTGAAAATATCGAAATATTCTATAAAATATATGTAAAAAATAAAGCTTAAATAATATAATAATAATAATAAAATTAAATAAGAAAATAAACACAGATATACAAATCTTATAACCTTTAGAATCTATATTGCTATTTAAAGTAGTACTAATTTGTTTCTTTCACATACGAAACGAAATTAAAATTAGTTAGCAAAAATGTAATTCTAATTTAAAAATTAAAACAAAATAAACTAAAACAAAATGTTTATAAAAATATTTAAACATTTTTAATTTAAGTATTATATATATATTGTTTATTGTAAATAAAAAAATTAAATAATGCTTATTTTACAACCATAATAAAATCATCTCACATATATATATATATATATATATATATATATATATATATATATATATATATATATATATATATATATATACATATGTATATGTAAACATGATGTTTACTTACATTAAAAATTTTATAGTTATTTATCTGCAATAACTAAATATTATTTAAATTTTATTACTTTTTAAAAATATAATACTGTTTTATCAACTATTTATTTTCATTATTTTATTTACTTTCTTACAAAATATTTTGTAAATGTATAGTATTTTAGGCAAAAACTAGTTTTAGTAATTTTGTTACTGTTTTATGTTGTGTAAACTATTTTATTTGATAATAGTTTACTTTACTTTTAATTACTATATGCATAAATGTTATTTAGGATTACTATATATATAAAATGTTATTATTATTTTTTTCAACATTAGTTTAAACAATATTTTGTAAATGTTTATTGCAAATATTGTTATACATTAATATATATCTTAAACATATATAAAATTATTTTATCAAATTCATAATTAGTAAAATTTATTTAATTTTTTGAATATTTATTACATTTAATTATTAAACATGAACAAGAATAAATCAATAAAAACTATTTCAAATCAAGAATAAACACTATATAAATATAATAAGCAACAACAATTGACAATAAGCACTCGAAAACGACAAAAAGTAAACTGCTTGATTAACAACATTGAATTAAAATTTTTGAATTTATATATGGTATAAAACCATGGATACAGACAAATGAAATATATATGTAGACACCTGGAACAATTCAGGTATATTCACGAGTTAAGTAGGAGGAAACTCCTTTTGGTACTCGGTTCAAAATATCAGGTATTAACAAAATAAATCTTGAAAAATTTTTATGTGTATAAATTGGAATTATATATATATATATATATAATATAAAATTTAAGTATAATTGTGGGGAAAATAATTGTCATACGCCGATTTAAAGGAGTCAACAGACGGAGCTGAAACAACGTGGTTTGGTAGAAGATTCCACGCGGATATGACCCTATACGAGAAATGGTTTAATCGTAACTGGGATTTAACTCTAGGTTTGGATAACTTAAAAAGGTGCCCCCTTCGAGAATTGTTAGCAGGGACGAGAAGATGTCCGACACCATTCGACCTTAATAGTTTAAAAACTAGGATGAGGTCGCCCCGAAGCCTCCTATCTTGTAGTGGAAAGATCTTAAGAGATTTTAAACGGTTTGGGTAACTTACATTCTTGAGCTGTCTGGGGATCTTAGTAAAGCTGCGCTGTACTTTGTCTAGAATCTTCATGTCTGCTTTTAGGGAAGGAGATGTAACTTGGATACAGTATTCTAAATGTGGTCTAATATAAAGCTGGTAGAGTAACTGTGTACAACTCATAGGGATATTACCAAGATTACGTTTAAAGAACTTGGTGAGTTGGAACCCCTTAGATGCAGCTATCTTGTGGTGCGAAGAAAAGTTTAGTGAGTGGTTAAAGGTAACCCCTAAATCTTTAACTGAATTAACTCGAGTGATGGGAGATGAGTCTGGCGCTCTGAATATATTGCCTAAAGGTTTACCAGCGGAGAAGTGTTTACACTGGGAGCGCATTTGCTATAGACCAGTTGTATATACTCAAAATATCTAGTTGAAGTTGTTCGGGATCGGAACTCCAAATCTTGACATCATCAGCGTACAGCAAGATGTCAGAACGAACAACAGCGGGTAAGTCATTAATATAAATAATAAATAACAAAGGGCCGAAGACGGACCCTTGGGGGACGCCTGAGGTAATGTTGACGGCTGCGGAGGTGATGTCACCTAATCTTACACTTAGTTGTTGGTTGGAGAGGAAATCCCTTATCCAGTTGAGGAGAGGAGAGCTGATCCCAAATGCTCTTAGTTTATTCAGTAACGCTGAATGAGGTACTTTGTCAAATGCTTTGCAAAAATCAAAGTAAATGACATCAATCGAGTGAGAGTGCTCCAGCATTCTGGTAAGACTATTAGTGAACGTCATTAGATTGGAGAAGCAGGATTTCGAAGGCATAAACCCATGCTGAACAGGGTTTATGAGGTTGTTACTGACTATAAAGTTTATTAAGTGGGACTTAATGATTTTCTCCAAAATCTTACTGAGAGCGGACAAGATACTGATAGGTTATAACTCTCCGCCTTAAATCTACATCCATATTTGTATATCGGTCTGATGTATGCTAATTTCTAACTGGAAGGGATCTTACCTTGTTATAAGGAAAGGTTAAACAAGTGGGCTAGTGCAGGGGCTAATTCCGCTGCGCATTCTTTAAGAATTCTTGGATATAATTCATCAGACCCCCTGGAGGAAGATTTTAATTTGGATAGGAGATTAAGGACAATCTCCGGAGAAATAAGAAGGGGACCTAATAAACATAAGGGGCTAGTGGATGGGTTTCCTACAAAATCCGTATTGAAGACGGATTAAAAGTATTTGATGAAAGTGTTACATACATCAGGCAAGGGAAGAGAAGACCCATGAGTGTCCTTAAGTTGCGGGAAGAAGTTGGTGTTCCCTTGTTTGTTCTTAATAAATTTAAAGAGCAAACTCTTATCAGTCTTAGCTCTATTTAGGAGATTAAAAATTCTGCGATGCTTGAGACTAGTAAGGCAGAGTGTACATTTGTTACGTAATACAAGGTACTCCTGAAAAAAACATGGGAGGCTCGTTGATTTCCACTTATGGAACATGCGATTGTGGAGTTTAATGAGTCTAATAAAACGTCGTGGAATCTTATTCGACGGTCGGGAGGGCGCTCGGAAGAGGACAAAAAGTTTAACTCCCACTTAATAATGTTAGAGAAATATTCGCAGAGGTTATCGACCTCGTCCGTAAAGGAATAAACCCATTCAAAACATTTAAGATGGTTCCTTAAACCCTCAAAATTAGCATTAGCGTTGAACTAGGTTTGGCGATGGGGGCTGTATTCGGGAGATGGACTTCAAAGGCCAAAACAAAATGATCACTTTTACTCAACGGCGGCAGAGCAGAGATAGAGTCTATTACATGGGGGAAATTAGTGTGAACTAAGTCTAAGCAAAAAAAAGAACAACCCACTCTATGTCTAGTGGAGGAGGAAACGTGTTGAAAGAGAGCGTTCTCAATGCAGAATTGGAGAAAGTTAGAATCAAAGGAGTTGCCCTGACTAGATAGAGTGTCCCAACTGATAGTAGGGGCATTAAATTCACCCATATGCACTTGATACTTATGGGGAAAGGCACAGACTGAGTAAATTTCTTGTATTAATGCAGAATTGGAGGCTTCGGAGAGGGAAGGGGGTCTATAAAGGATAGAGAATTTGGCGTAGTCACCAAATGAGAAAAAATAGAGATAGAGAGAAGATCAAAACTTTGATTAGTAGGGTCTGTGGGAGGTAGAGGAGTATAGATTAGGCTGTCATAAATGTAAAAAAACAGCCGCACATCTAGATCGCTTTGAGTCAGACCGGATAATACTATAGCCTTGGATTAGCAGTTCATTATCAAGAACATCATTCGACAGCCAGGTTTCAGTAATAATGAGGCATTATAAATGAGGCTTCAAGAACTAATAGACTTAACTCACTGAGCTTATTATAGAGACTACAAGCATTGGTGTAGTATATTTTTAGAGGGGGGGGGTGCAGGTTGAAGGAGGGGTCCTGTTTTTTTTAACCGGTAGAGAAATTGGACATGGCTCCGGGGCGTTGATGGAAAATTCTGGAAAGTAGGGCTCAGGGAAGGGCTGTTTTTAATTTCAAGGGAGTTAGTTTGACTAATGGATAGCCGATAGTTTTGGACAGACGGTGCTGGCAATGCTAGTGGTTTACCAATCCTGTCCCTACTGGCATGATCCTTGTGCACCCGGATCTCCGGAAAACGGGACTTAACACCCAACCAGCTACTGAGAATTTCAAATGCTATGTTGGAGGAATTGAACGTGACAATTACTGGGGGGAAAGGGAGGTTTCTTTTACAGGACTTGCGCGTAGCCTTGAAATTAATTGGCTGGGGATGGCATGTCTTAACTATCTCGGAAACTATCTTTTTAAAGTTGGTGGCGGTGTCGGGAATTCCCCTAACTATTAAGTTGTTTTTCCTTCTTTTGTCTGCGGATAAAATTTCCTTCTGTGAAAGTCTAAGAGCAGCCTTGGTGACTAAAGAAGAAGATATTTTCTTAAAAGTAGATGAGAGGCTTTGAGTTGGATGATCTTATCAGAGTGTTTGTTGGATTGAACATGTAGGGTAGATTGAGACTCAGCTAAATCATTGACATATTTGCAAATGCTGGTGTTACTGAGTTTGACGTCGTTAAGTAGATCTAGTATGAGGTCTAGCTTAGTATCAATTTTGGGGTCGGACTTGGAGATAACACGGGGATAGGCGACAAGGGAAGAGTCTGATAACCAAATACAATTTATGCAGTTAAAATCAACTTTGCTAGTAGCCAATTCGTTGTAGATTACCTCCGAGAGACCGGTACAGTTTTTATGGAACCAAGAGTTACACCTGGAGCAAAGCATACCAGTTTTTACGGACTTACTACACCCCCGACGGCCACAAACCGCTGCCTGAGAAACTTTCATTGATAGATCAAAAGTTTCTAAAATATAATAAAAATAAAATATCACACGCAAAGCAATGTGATAATCGGGTTAAAGAGAATAAACAATAGAGGATCAAGCACGACACATACAGTTTGGGCTTGAAACACAAATAAGCAATCAAAAATTGCACAATTATACACAAAAACACAAAAAATACGCAAAAAACTAAGCAAATAACACAAAAAAACACGTAAACACAAACACTTTTGCAAGCGCGAAAACAATAAGCAACTTTTAAGCGCACGTCACGCAAGCGTATCGTACGGATTCAAAAGTGGAACAAAGAATATCTATTATTATATAGAAGTGTAGGAGTGATAATTAATATAAAAAAATATTTTAAGGCAGATGGAAAAACACAACAATGTTTGTTTCATTTAATGAAAGATTATAATTGCTTTTTTAATTATGGCTGGTGGTCTAGCGGTATAGTGCTCGAATTTGGACCTCGGTGGTATGGCTTCGAATCCCATCACTGGCACTAAAATGCGGACCCACGTTTGGCTTCGCTAAAATGCCCACTGCTAACAGATGTTTCTAGTAAAACATTCAAAGTAGCAAACATAAAAAAATATCAATTTTGTTTTTCTGTCTTTACTAATGTTTCTCATTGGAATTATGAAGGAATAGACTTATTCAATATTTTACCTACCATATATACAGGAGCTAGAAGGGCAGTGTCAAAATTAACACGTTCAAATTGATTGACTTTTCTCAGATCACTTAAACATATTAGGCACATCAACATTTTACTAAAATGACCCTTAAACACTACTTTAGCAATACTAATAATTAAAACAATAAAATTTTTTTTACAAATAGTATTACCAAATTCTTGTCAAAGAAAAAACTTAGAATTTACACATTTTGACAAGAAAAAATACTACTACATTATTTACCTAAAAATAAAATATATAAAATATGTACATATATAGACTAATTTTACAAATTTAGTAATTCAAAGAATGACCATGTTTTTTAATATTTTTTAAACTTTTTAAATAGGAATCAACCAAGTTATTAATATAATCTTGTTGAATTCAATTTTTTAAGACATTCATAATTTTAAATTATGATGAAAAGCACGTTACCCTGTTTGACGTATGCATTGGGGCATTATCTTAAACAACTACTAAATGCCCTAAAGCATTTTGTCATAGTTCAGTTTTAAAAAATGTTTTGAAAATGCTTATTAATTTTGAGTTGTTTAAGTGATTATTTGTTTGACTCTATTTTTGCATTTGACCATACTTAATTGTATAATATTTATAAAGGCATAATGGATGTGCAACATTTTTAACAATGCAGTTGTAGTCTTGAGAAAAATCGAAACCACAAATAACTGGAGACTGCACTGTCCATAGTTCGTACTTTAGATCACACTCGTTAGTAAAATATCAATTTCTAGAAACAAACATACATTTTCGCAAATTCTATACTTTTTTCTGTGTTGTGCCGTTAAAAGATTTTTTAACTTTTTCTTTTATTACAAAATAGCTGATTTCATTCTATTGCGGTTAAGTGAATATGAAAAATTAGCTAATTCTTAGTTTTGTATTTGTTTAATGGGCTTATTCTGTTGTTTTTTCAATTTGGTAATTATAAACAAATCATTTTGTTTAATAGTTAATGGTAGAGATCCAGTTCTCGCTGTTCATGGACGTGTATCATCCTTTAAAATTTTGTATACAATCTTTGTATTTATCTTAAATAAATCTGAAATTTGCTTAATAATTAAACCAAAATTATATTTTTATTTTAGCACTTAAGAAAAAGCTTACATCATTTAAACTTATTGCAATCAACCAAGGTTAAGGGATCAAATTAAAATGTTTGACAAACAAAAATGGGGGGAGTAAATATTAAAAAAATTTCTTTGATTTTTTCACACCATAAGTTATGTTAAATTTTATGTACATGCAAAAATTTAAAACTAATTAATTTGCTATAAATTAAATGTATGCAGTAACGTGTGCAGGTTACGTAAACACTTGTAAAATTATGTAAAAAATAACTATTTTCTTTAAAATGATCGTTGCGTAATTGTTTTATGTAATTAACTTTATATGTACATAATTTTTTATTGTACTTATTATCATTTACTCATTTGAAAGTTATTTATTCAAAAACTCCAAAACATTTAAATATTTCTAATTATAAAAACTTAAAAACAATCAACTTCAAGTAATGATAGCCCATATTATTTTAGTGTAATTACTTTGTTGAAAAAAATATTTGTCAAGTTAAAACAAAAAAAGCTGAAAAATAAAAGTTTACTGGCAAATCCCATTTAGACTTCTCTTCAATTTTAAACAATTGCTTATTATTACTATTATTATTATTTTTATTATTATTATTATTATTATTATTATTATTATTATTGTTATAAAACCATTTTGATTTAAAAATAAGCATGGAGCAATAAAATAACAGTTAGAGTAAAAAACAACAATACAGTCCCATAATTTAAAATAGACAAAAGACAAAAAAATGATTCCATGTATTTGAACATTTTGTCAAACGTTTTGCTTGATTCTATAAGACATTTATTTTAATTAAATCTTCCTGAATAGTTCTTGACCAAGTTTTGTGTGGTCTACCAACTTTTTTTAATCATCTTTAATTGTCCATTCTGCAACCGTTCTTGCTGGTCTTTCGGGCGGTAATGTATAATTTGACCAAGTAATTTCTTTCGTTTAAATGTAATCATGTCATGTAGTAAACGAGAGTCAGTTTTCATCAAAATTTTATTGTTTAGAATATGATCGCATTAGGCAATTACTTTTAAGACACCGGCGATAAAAAAACATTCACCATTTTATTAATCTTGTCCGTTCGCTTCCACGTTTTACTCCCATATACTGCTGTAGAAATAATTATTGATGTGTACAAACAAAGTTTTGTCTTTAGGTTGATGAAAGAATATGATCATATTGATTTGAGTTTATAAAAGGACACTGCTTTTCCAATCCTTTAACACTAATTTTGTCTTTTTTATCTTTACCAATGATGCTTTCCAGATATGTAAAGGAATTAACGGTATCAATATTGTGTCTACTAATTTCGATAAAAAAATAATTATTTGATTTTGTGCACAACACAAAATGGCAATTTAAACCAAGATTTGCATGGCAATATGCACGCACATTTTGTGCTTAGTATTAATAATCCATTACTGTTATTGTTTATAATACAAGCATAATAATGTAGTCTAATGTTTAAAATTATCCAATTGTTTTTAGTTAATTTTGCACTACAATTTCAGTTTGGGATCATTTTTAATAAACTTTGTAATTAATTATAGAAGAATATTATTTTGGTTTTCTTCGGCTACCTTAGTGGCAGCATAAACTTACAAAATTGATATTTTTTGTAAATCTAATGTTGATTCTGATAAAAAGTAATTTAGTAACATACAGGCTTATATTCAATTAAAGCTTTAACAACATTTTTATTTAATATAATATCAACTTGATAAATATAGTGTATCTAATTTAAAAAAATATAGAATTAATGTATCTCCATTTATAAAATACTTTTAACTTGTCTATTACATTTCACTAATTCCTAAAATATTTAAATTGCATTTATATTAAAAAAACGTTGTTTCAAATTCTTTATTTTTAAAATATGTGCGTACATTCCATGCTTCTACAAGGATTATATTTTTGACATTAAAGATAATGGAAATCAACAATTAAGCTTCCTTTTAACTTTCACTCAACTCCGATATTGAAGTTGTGCTATTATTTATTTGTTGTTTACTAGAATGGAATACTTTTGTTGTTTCAACAGTATTCAACGTTTTTTTTAACACAGAATAAGGTGCTCATTCTCTCCTTTCATAATCGGATTTGAGATCAGTTAAAATGCAATTAGTTATAGCAATGTTAAATTAGATTTCTTTTTACATTTTAGTGATTTACAAATTGTAAAATAATTTTGTTGTTTTTAAATTTTATTCAATATATTTATAACAAATTAAAATTTTTGTTTAAATAGAGGAACATTACAATTTAGTATTAACAATGTAACTTGTATATATATACAACCCTCACAACAATTACTGCAAAAAAGTGATTATTTAACTAAAACCTCTCTAGCATCTACATAGCATACAAGAGAAACGTCACTTCAATTATAAAATATACAATACTATATAATAATTGAAAAAAAAACTATAATTATATATACATATATATTGTAAGTAAAAAAAAATTATATAAAATATCAACGGGTGCAAAATCGGAAATGGAGTAAAATGATTAACATGATTTATAACGTCAACTATTAATAAAAATACAGATTGCACGCAATTTTTTCAGTTTTCAAATAATTAAGGACATTACAACGTTCAAAAAATTCAATAATCTATGTGATCGCCTTTCTTTTGAACAACCTGATCCAGGCGTTTTGGAATGCTGTCAATGAGAGTGTTGATATATTCTTGTTTCATCTCATATTGAACAACAAACCGAATGCGTTCACATAAATCCTCAATTTCGGTATGCTTATTGATATTGCGCTTTAGCATACTGAAAAAATTTTTAATAACATTGATATCCGAGCTGTTAGGTGGCAATTGAGCGAAAGATAGCTTTTTTGATTTTAGCCTCTCTACTGTCTAAATGTAAATATAAAGCAAATATAGTGAAGTTAGATAAATATGACGTTACCTTTTTGGACGTATGACATGGAGCATTGTCCTGAAAAACAGTAGTAATCCCCGTGTAAGTGTGCTGCATTTCATAATGAAAAACATCCTTTATAAATGAAACAAATTTTTCACTATTTAAGGTACCAGATATAATTCTCCATTTGATAGGTTGATTATACTTAATACCAAACCAACACATTACTTGTCGAGGGTGGGCTTTCTTTCTAACAACCGGGAGTGAATGTTTTGAAAACTTGTCCACACAACACTTTGTTTTTAAAGCCAAATGGTTCATCCCGAATCATTGTTTTATCAGCAAAAGTATACGGAACGCCAATAACATAAGTGTCGTTCACTCCATAGTTTACAAAGGCTAATCGGTCATCCTTTTGTTTTTTGGTAATAAATGACTTGATCTTTGGTGATTGTAGAGTTAAACCAGATTCGATTGCTCTGTTTCTTATAGTGGAATAAGTAAAACTGCTTAAACTATTTCTTTTAGTTTCTGAAATAGGTTTATTATAATTTTTTTTAACTCTATAATAATTTTTTGATCATCTGTACTTGTTGTTGCACGTTTTCTTCCAACATTATCATAATTTCTTGGGTTTTTGACCGTTGATAATCCGATAAATTGTTGGAAGGTTAACTCTATATAAATCTGCTAATCTTTTTGGTGAAAATCCTTCATTTTTTAATTCTTTAATAACACGGTGTTCATTTTCAGTAAGATGAAAGCATTTTTTATCACTATTCTCCATTTCAAAAACAATGCAATCAGAAAGCAGAATTAGCGGGTGAGCGGAATCTCAAGGTTAAACGTAAATAATAAATTATTAGATTTATTTTAAAATTTTTATTTAAAATTAAGAAAAAAAAATTTATATTATTTTTATTTATATAGATTAGAATAATTAAATGTTTATTTTGATCATTATTATGACATCACAATCAGAGCAGATTTGAATGTGTGTTTAACATCAATTTTAAGAATTAGTTATTATTCATTTTTAATGAAATTAAGCACACAAAATAATAATAGGCTAATTATTATAAAAATTATGTAATTTTAACTTATTATTCACGTTAATATAGAAGTAGCTTTTAAAATATGCTATTTTGGCCGACTCAGTCTTCTTAAATAAATATTTCTAAGTATATATAAAGGATCTATTAAGCACTAGACATTATTTTTAATTCCCGATAGTTGTTTTTACGAAAAAAACAATTGGACATAACAAATTAATTTAGATTTAATACCTTGGTAATTTTTTGCGGTAATTGTTAAAATGGGTGTATATATATATATATATATATATATATATATAAACTTATTTATATGTTAATGTTAAATATAATTAATAATATTGTTATTCAAGTTTTACCAATTTGTAAATAAAAAATTGTAAAATATATTAATGTATATCTGTACTCTTGAACATATGTTATTAGTTATTTAATTTTTATATAAAACAAAGTTAATTATAATATCAACTACTTATGATTAAAATTCTAAATTGTATGTACATTAGGATTATGTATATTTTTTTGTTTTCTGTTATAAAATTGCTTTAATATTGATATTATAAAATTAAATGTATTTTTAACTAATAAATATTTTGTTTAAAAATATAAAATAAAACAATTTAAAACATTTAGTTATTGCTTAATAATTATGGAAATATAAAAAACTGCCATGTAATGTTACTCACTAAAATGAAATCAACTAAATAATACTGTTTTAAGAATTGCATTTAGCTTATTAATTTTTGTTATATAATAAATTGTTAAAAACATTTTAATAAACGCAACTTAAATTTTCTAAAGTATTTTATCTAATAATAATAATAATAATTTTGTGTTTATAAATAAATAAATAAATAAATAATGCGTAAATATAGCCTTTATAAAGTAATACAAAACAATACATCTGATTATTATATATATGTGCACATTTAATATATTATTTGTACTTTACACAAATTTCACCTAAAAAAATATTGGTAATAGTTTAAAATTTAAAAATAGCATATAACATTTTCAGTCAGATATAATAAGCTTCAATGTTTAATATTAAAAAAGGCGTGTTATTTTTTGTTAAGTAAAAGAAGTATCTGAATTGTTTTATAAATAAATGAATAATGTATTAATGAATAAATAAACAAAATTAATAAAAATAAACCACACGCAAAGTTGGAATGAATGTGCCAAAAAGCAATTTACTCAGTGCTTTACAATTAACAAACAAATGTATATGCAAAAATAAAATAATTTATTCTTTAAACAAAGAAAAATCGAAGCAAATGTACAATAAACCAAGATTGAAAAAATGTGCTGTTTTAAAGAATAAAATTTACATATTAACACAAGTTTTAATGCACATATATGTCTGTATTGCTAAAATATGGTGAATTATATATATATATATATATATATATATGGATAGTTTTATAGTTTAAATAAATAATTACTTTGTTAAATAAATATATTTTGTTTCTTTATAAAACGTAGTTGAAAAAATATTTAAAATTTAATTAAATATCTTTTTTTAATGATTAATTATTTTATTGTTAAAATATAATTTTTAGATATATGGTAAGCTTTTAACAAACGGATTTTATTTATTATTAGGGGGTTAAGAGCATTGGTCATAGTAAAAGTTTTGGTCAAGTGCACAAAATAAGTTTAATCGTTTGACATGAAATATATTTGTGAGCAATCTAAATGAGCTTTTGTTTTATCATTAGTTTCAAAATTATAGTAATAATTATGGTCTGTGGTCTTTGGCAAAGTGTATTTGAAATTCATATTGACATGACTTTGATTTGGCGAATTAAAGTTGATTGGATAGTGCATTCGACTTTGATAATTTTTGTAATAATGATTGGTGTCTTTTAAATATTCAATATTTTGATTGAACAGAGTTTCATCAGTGTAATTAATACATCGTTTTGTATTTGGATTAGTTAAATATTGATAATAATATTATAATCATTGTGGTCATTATTATTATTATTATTATTATTATTATTATTATTATTATTATTATTATTATTATTATTATTATTATTATTATTATTATTATTTAAATTATGTTTATTGGTTTGATAAATACAATTATTCTGGAGCGTAAAAACTGATGAATTCGAATAATGATTGGTTAACAAACAGGAGGAATTTGAATAATTTATTTTTGCTGTCGAAATGGAAGTTGTCAAAGGGGACGAATTTGGATAGACTAAAGAGTTCAACTTTTGATTTTGGTCAAAATTTGTTTGAACTGACGAGATTTGTGCAGGCGCATTGGACAAACTATTTTCCAATTCTTTGTGCAATTCTGTACAATTTTTAAATAAAAAAGGCATAGATAAAGACCGTATCAAAGTTGATTTGGTTTTGTGTGTTTGACAAGTCGGATTCACTAAAGTCGGATGGTTTCTGTGACTTGGTAACAAGGACAAAGGGGTAGACCAGGTTGGAAGCGTGTGATTTGAATAAGGCGCTATGGATCGAGAAATTGGAGTAGAATTTGTCAAATAAATTGATTTCGTCGCTGATGCAAAGGTTGCTAGAAAGTTGGGATTTTGGACCACATTGAGAAACGTCGAAGTTGCACAAGTTGTGGTAATGAGGGAATTAATTTTTATTGGTTTCTGATAACTGATTGTGTTGTTGCATATTTTGTAATGGGACATATGATTGGGAATAAATTCAAACGATGAGGGCTATTTTGGTAAAAAGTAGCATAAGAAAACAACATGAATTAGTTGTTAAAAGCACATATAAAAATAATTTATAAAAATGTATTTAAATGTGAACTTACTGCATTAATGTTAAGATTTGGTAAAGCTTTAGAACCAGATTTAGATAAAGCAGAAGCAGCAGAAGAATTTAATGACAAAATTTTTAAATTTTGTCGTCTTCTTTTGCTAATTAAATATGTTTTTAAATATACAAAAAACATAAAATAATTTTAATTTAACTACAGTTTATATATATATATATATATATATATACAACTATTGTTATTAAAAATTAAAAGCGAATAGAAATAAAGTAAGTTTCTTTTTGTAATTACAAAAATAATGCTTAAAACATTGATTAGAAATCAATATTATATTAGCAATTATTTGACCTTTTTAATTATATAAATTAAATAATAAAGTACACAGTTTTATTTTATTTTCCCAATTTAAATAAAAAAAATAAAAATAAATTAATCAAGTTTAAGAATGTATTTAAGTTACATTTAATCAAAAATACTTAAACATTACCAAGTTAAAATAAAAATAAAAAGTTAAATGTTTTATTTCTATAATTGAAATATAATTGATTATTTTAATTTAATTGTTTTTAAAGATTATGTTAGATGTAATTAATAAATAATTTTTATTTAAAAAATATTATATTCAGTTAAATTAATATTTTAAAATGTAGGATGCAATAATATATTTACAATAAATTGAATAAACGGCATAAAAAAATAAAAAAATAAAAAAAGGTAATACATTGATAAACAAAACAATAATTTAAAATTGTTAAAAATATTAATTAATAGTAAAGAAAATGTTTAATAAAAACAGTAAAATTTTAAAATAAAAAAATGTATTTCTAATTTTTGGTGTCAAAATATAAAAGTAAACAAAAATAGGCAAAATAATGTAAACCATTTTATATTGTTAACGATTTTTTATAATAAATTAAAAAGTATTATAAGTGAATTAAATTTAATTTTATTAAAAAGTTATTGTTTTGTTTAGTTTTGTTAAAGGAAAATGCTTTATTTAGATTTTTCTGTAAAGATGTTTTTACAATTTACTTCAATAACTTTTTTTAAAAAAAATAGCATTTTTAACAACAATTAAATTAGATAAAGCAATATCGTGTTAAAAATTTGTTTTACATGTTTAAAATGACCTAGTTACTTAAATCTTTTTAATTATATAATATGTGACTAAAATAATAAAATTTTTAAAAAATTAATAGAATAATTAAAAGAATTTACATTAGATAACTTTATTACTTAACCTGCAAAAATAATTACATATATTAGTCAATGCTTTAGTAAACCTTTAATACGACGGTTTAAAAAGTTATCTAACAGTAAATAACCAAAATATACTAAAATTAATAATTTAGTAATTTATTAAAGTTAAAAAAACAAACTACTAAATTTAGAAAAAGTTTAAAATATTAAAAAATGTTTTTAAAAATAAAAAAATAAAAACAAATTAGTAATTAGATAATTGTACTAATGTGGTTTCATGTTTATGTCAGCATCGTATAGTTAACAAAAATGTTTCTATTAAAGCGTTTAAGCAATAGGTCTACAAAGATTACAAGAACAATGTAAATTACCACTATTTTGAAACAACACAAATAATAATAATTTTTAGAATTAATTGGTTGGCAAAAGTAAATTTCTAAATAATTTAAAATAAATAATATTTTACTTTATTAATTAAAAAGTCTTTATTTGTTTATTTTTTAAACGTTTTTTAATTACTTTAAAATTTTATTACATTGTTTAAAACTTTAATAATAAACTTAATAAAAAATTAAATATTAAAATATAAAATTATAACAAGAAGTTTAATGCTTTCAATTAATAAATTTATAAAATTTTATTACCTATAAGTAGATTTAAAAGTTCTATATATATATATATATATATATATTCGTTTTTAATTATGGGACTTTGTTTTTTTTAATGCAGTTGTTAGCTTATTGTCTCATGATTATTTATAAAGCAAAATGGTTTTGTTATATATATATATATATATATATATATATATATATATATATATATATATATATATATATATATATATATCAACGTAATTAAAAGTGAAAAGTTAACGTTTATATTTAATGTAAATATATTTTTAAACACTTCATTAGTATCTGTTACCTAACTAAAATTACGCATTATTATTTAAAAGTTATTATTATTATTATTTTCTAAAAAGCATAAACTGATGTTTAAATTACACTAATCGGTATTTAGAGTTCAACAATTATTTTTAAATTACCTCCAACAGCCATATCATTTTACGGTTAATGTGAAAAATGTTTTTTTTGTAAACAAACAGACAGATAGGTGTGTGATAAACCAGACGTGCAACAGAACATTTAACTGCAATTGTGTTCTGTATCTAATTTTTAAAAACAATTGGCATTTTTAAATTGTATTTAGTAGTAGTAATTAATTTTGTTTAGGCAAAGCATTTATTATGTAACTTTGTTTTGTGTAAAAGTGCGTCTAAATGATGTTATTTGTTAAAAAAGTATTTCTTAAATTTAAATGTTATTTTAATGTAAATTAGGTTTTTTTGTAAAGGAGGGTAAATAATTAAAATGTTTATTTATTTGTATCAATGGTAGATAGAATACAATTGTTTTTTAAAATTGTTTTTGTTATGCAATGTAGTACCTGTTAATAGTACAATTATTGCTATGCAATTTTGTTAATTTGCCATTGACATTTTAAATGCTAAATAAATAATAAAGATACATTTAAAATCAATGTAAGGTTGTTTTATTAATGCACATGATATAAACGAAATCTATGTGGTTTTGAATAAATGTAAAACAAAACAGTTAATAAACACAAATGTGAAGTAAATTTCAGATTTAATATTGGTAGCAAATGGTGGAGAAATTTAAGATGCCACATTAACGATCTAGAACAAAGAAAGTGTGGATTAAAATTTTGTTGTTAATATACGTTTTGAAGTAAAAAAAAGAATTTATATTTCTATTAAAAACCGTTTATTATCTGAAATAATAAACTGCCATTCATCTAATTAGTTGAAAATAATTAAAACGCGCTAAATGTAAGACGTTTGTGTTTACAATTATTTAAATTAGATTAAAGTTGTTTAATAATTTTAAAATTTCAAAAATTTAATAAACAAAGCAAAACCAATAGGTTTTTATTTACTGTATAGATTATTATTTTTTATAAAATAGAATATATTAAAACAAATAAAAATAAAAGATTTAAATATTTTGGGTATACATTTTTTCTGATTATAATACTTATAGTAATTGTTTTGTATAACTCTTGCAAACTCTTGTTTGGCTAAGCTAGTTGCAAAAAATGTTATGTATAAAATATTTAAGTAATAATAAAAACTAAATAGAAAAATATATTATTTTTACTTTATTTATAAAAATAAAATATTTTAATTATATTTTAAAACTTACCAAATTCGTGCAATGCAACATATAAAAAATATGAAAAGCACAGTAAGCATTATACTTGTGGCGGAGAAAAGGAACACACGGGTAGGACTTGTATCACAGTCTGTTATATATTGAAAAAAATAAAGTATTATTAAAAAACATATAAAGCTGCATTTTCTAATTTAATGTTACAAGTTATAATAATTTTATTCTATTTTTTTAACATTTACTAGAATCACTTATTTAAAAATTAATATTTTTTACATTTTGATGTAAAATTATTTAAAACACTAGGTTTTTTTTGTAATTCGAAATAAAAATAATAGAAAACTTAAACTATTAAATAAATGTTGTATATTCTCGTCAGTCACAAACATAAAATATTAGTATAAATTTTTTATTTTATTTTATTATTTTATGTTTGCTACTTTGAATGTTTGCACGAGAAACATCTTTCAGCAGTGGACAATTAGCAAAGCCAAACGTGGGCCCGCATTTTAGTGCCGGCAGTGGGATTCAAACCCATGTCCAGCGAGGTCCGAATTCGAGCGCTGTACCGCTAGACCACCCCGGCATTAAATTTTAACACAATCAACACAATAATTTAGTTTATTTAAAAAATATTTGTATTGTTAAAATATGAACAACTTAATTTTCATCAATTGTACAGTTAGACATATAAACAACTAAAACAAGTGCTGTGTTGTTTACATGCCTATACTGCCTATATATATCATACAGTATAAAATTATTCAATTATTGTCAGCAATCAAATCTTATTGTGTTAATTTACCACACAATATATATATATATATATATATATATATATAATCAAAAAATTTACAAATTATTATTTCAATTTAAAATGCACATAAAAACAACCCGTCACTTTGCTTTATTTATATATATATATATATATATATATATATATATATTATATTTTGTATTTATGCGTGTGCGTACGCATAACAGTTATACATTTATTCCAGTGTATGTTATGTAAATTGAAACACAACAGATTGCAATAAAAACTAATGTATGATAAGCTTTTATATATTTTACAACTAATTTTAGACTTTTAACACACAGTTTTAGATTTGTAAACAGCAATTTTCCTATTAAAGAAAACGAAAACCTAGGTGATAGAACAGTTGCCAACATGAGTAATAATAAATAACCTACATTTAATGACTAATTCACAAACATTTAACATATTGTCAAAACGTCACACCAACAAATGTAGGTTATATTTATGTTGTTCTGTTACATTTAGTAAATAAATAATTCAATCCTGTTTTTATAATTTTTAAAAATTTTGTTTATTTAAATGCACTGTCTGATCATACTTCATAATTCCAATTAGCAGACTAAACTGTAATTGTCAAACGTTTCTGTTTATTAAACACAAAATTTAATTTTTTGTGAAGTGTGTATTATATATGGGATTTTATGGTAATATTTTTATTTTTTTTTTGTATAAGAATATAAAAATAGTAATTTTTTATATATTTGTTTATTTTATTGTTTAACTTTCTAAAAAGTAACGCTATTTTTGATTATACAACCTTTAAACCCATTCCTGAATCTAGCAGTGTTATTAGATTAACATTTTTATAACAGTTGCATAATTTAAATAAAGAACTTATTTTTAATGTGCAATAATAAATTATAAATAAAATGTTATTATAGTTATATATATATATATATATATATATATATATATATATATATATATATATATATATATATATATAAAGTTTTTCGTATATTAAACTTCAACTGGTTTATAATTCTAGATTAAACCAAACTATCAAAATAAAATATAAAATTATATATTCAAGGAAATACAAAGTAAATAATCATTTAGCTACCAAATAGTTTCTTCTAATATGTACTACAAAATACTTAATAATTAATACAATTTCTTCTTTTTGTAACCAATATGCTTACATGATATGGTGTGCTTATTAATAATCATTAATTTAGTTTTGTATAGTTTTATTTTCTACAAAATAAACAAATTCAGACAGTTAACTTATTAGTTTGAATTACATTTTTTTAAAAACCCATTAATGTTACTGCTATTAGATGACAAATTCCGAAAATATAAAGTTTTTATTTTAAATTATGCAATGTTTGAATTTAAATCTTTAGGTAAACAAACTTAGATAAAGTTGAAATTATTTAAACAAAAATGTGAATAAGACATTGTTTTTAAATCAATTGTAGCTTTATCTAAAGTTTATTGTATTTTAACTTACAAAGAATTTTTACATATTAAAATATATATAATAATTATTTCTACTTTATATAGAACAAAGAGATTGTAAAATACAGGTGATTTCCCAATTTTCTAAAGCAAAAGTTTTACAAAGTTAATCTTATATGTTACTTTATTTCAGTATCCAAAATGTTAATCATTAAATTAGTGTTTTATTTGGTATAAAACAAAATGTTTTAACTAAATTTTTGTAAAACTTTATTTTAGTTTTTTGTTTTCTAATAAAAACGATTTAAAGTTTAGCAATATGAAAGTTAACGCATATATTTACTTTGTTTTTGCAAACAATTAAATGTTTGTAAATTGTATTTACCAATTAAACAACTAGTTTATTATAATTTTTTAGATTGAACAACATTATTTCCAATAAACAAGTAAAATACTTTTTTAATTATTTTACAAAAAAAAATAAATTATTACGTTGTTTGCACATTTAAAAATGTAAATTAGTTTTAATACTGTAATACTTATTATTTTTGTAACTATTAACAGAAATATTAAATTTTAACTTAATTTAAATAAAAATTTATTTTTATAAAATTATTATATCTTTAAATTTTTATAATTTAAATTTTTAAAATTATAAAATTATGAATTAAAAATATACAATATTGAAATTATTTTATTAACGGATTTTTTACATAGTGGTTTGTTCAAATGTAGCTTAGAGGTCGATCTTTTGGTCCTTTACTTGCATCAAATAATATAGTTACAACAAAAAGCTACACTGCGACCTTCAGTTAATCATTATGTACTTGAATAAAATTGTTTAAATTAGGATTGTAAATAATATTATTAAGTTGATATTTGTTGTGAAAATGTCTCGATATTGAAAAACGTTGTTTAAATGTTTTGTACTAGAAGTATTAACGAAAAATAATGTAGGTTACTGTTGGAGTATTCTAGGGTACAGCGCTTAACGTAATTCTGAGTAAACATGGGTTCGAGTTTTGCTACCGACACTAAATGCGGGTCCCCGTTTGCTTGTAATAAAATGTCTACTTGCCAAAAAATGTTTTCTGTAAAATATACAAAGTAGTAACAATTAGCAAAAAGAAACTCGTACTAGGTGATAATAGTAGAATTTGAAATAAATATAAAAAATAAATATAAAATAAATATATAAAATAAATATAAATATATATTTGAAATAAATATAAAAAAATTAGCTATTGTGTTACTTTAAAAATAAACAGTGTAAATTATTTTAGTACGCAAAATTAAAGTAAAAATAAAATGTTTTTAAAATCATATAATTGACAAACAAAAAGTTGGTAATAAAAAACGTTTACATCATATTTGCACGGAATTCAAATTCAAATTTTCCTAAAATTGGGCTAATTTGCAAGTCAAAATATTGATTTTGAGTAATTACATTATAATAGTTAGTAAGAAAACATATTCTAAATGTTAAAACGTATATGCAAAAATAAACAAAATTCAAAAACAAGAATTTTTGACAATTTAAACATGTGGCTAACATGGTAGTATGTAAAACACGTATTATAAATGTTTTCGGTCATTTTTAAACTGCAACTTTATTTTGTTGACCAACACATCAACGTTAGGTTGGGAAAACGTATTTGAAAAATTCCAAATAATTTTTAATTTATTTTATTAAATGACATTTGTCATGAAATATAAGTTTGAATGCCCTTAGATTTGGTAAAATTTACAAAGATCAAAATTTTGAAATTAATCAATTGAAATAGTTTATTTTATAATGTTCAAAATAATTGATTAATTTGTAACAATTTTTAAACATTAAAAAGATTAATTAAAATAAATTAAAATGTATTGTTAATTATAAAAATGTGTAAAACATAGTTTTAGTAAAAACTGTTTAGATTACTAGGTTTTTTAATAATTTTAAAGACGAGTATTAAAGGCGTAAAATGTGAAATAAATCTATTTTCTATATTATCTTCGTTTACAGAAATACAAAAACTTTAGAATATATATATATATATATATATATATAATGTTTAAAATTAAAAATTTATATTTACAACATAAACTATTTAAATATACTAACTAGCAGACAACTACACACAATAGATTATAACCACGTTAAGTTTACTGCCGTTAAAACTGCTTATATGCAAATAAAATGAGTTTCAATGTGTAAAAAATTAACAAAATAAAGAATTAAAAATATATTACAAGCTTCAGAAGTTATCAACATTTTAAAACATTTTTTGTGCATATAAACACTAAAATTTTATGTTTGTAACTAAAGAGAATATGCAAAATAAATTCATTTAATAGTTTACATCTAACAATTTTATTAAAAAATAAAAACATTTTTTGATGTTACTAATTTGAATGTCTTAGTGGAAACATCTTATATTAAGTGGTAATTTTAGTAAAGCCAAGCGGTGTCAGCATTTAGTGCTAGTCGTAGGAATTAGATCTACTTCTGTTCAAGTTCGAGTCAAGCGCTGGACCCGCTGGACCACCCGCTGCACAAATAAATTTTAGGCTTAATAAATGTAAATTAGAAAATGAATAAACTAAGAAATAATTAAATAAAGATGTACCATTTAACAATAAATTAGAAGATAAAAAACTGATTATACTGTGTTTTAATTAAAATTAATTGTTGTCTAAAAATTTATTGTTTTGGTTCTAATTGAAAAAGGTTTTGATTTACGTTTTATTTTTGCTGCAGATAAAATTGCATCTGCTAAAAGGATTAGTACAAATAATGTAGTTACTCTATTTAAAACTTTTAGCAACCATATTTACTATTTATTTACAATCTTTTGCTTTAAAAAGTAGGGAGCAACAAGATTATCTCATAAGATTGTACATTATATTGTGCATATTAAAGATTGAAATTTTATTCGGCTTTTGCCAAATCTTATTATTGTAATTATGCTGCTTTCACTTCTTTGTTATAGTTAAATAACATAATGTCTTCTTGTTTTTTTTAACGATATGTTTTTACAAAGGCCAAATATTAAAAAATGATTTTAGTTACCAAATATTTTTTATTGTACACTACAAAATACTTAATAATTAATATAATCGTTTTTTTTGTATCCACTTTGTTCAGGTGATTGAGTTGTTAACATACTCTGGTGTAATCTTATTAAAAAATTGTTTTAAACAGATAACTTATTAATTTGGATTATATTAAAAAATATTATTGTTAGTATTAATAGGTGGCAATTTCCGGAAATATATTGCTTTTTATTTTATTTAGTGTAACTTTTGAATTAAATTTTAAGAGAACAAAATAAATTTAGATAAAATTAAAGTTAGCATTTTATAAATGTGACATACAATATTGTTTTTTTAAATAGTTGTAATTTTTTCAACAGCATATTACACTGTAGTTTAAAAAACATTTTCCTACATTTTATTAAAATTGTAACTGTTTAACGCAACCTATATAAATCAATATATAAGAATAACTAATTGTGCTTTATACCAAGCAAAAACATTGTAACATATAGATATTTTTCTAAGCTTTTAAAGTAATGGCTTTACATAGTTGACTTTACACTTGATTTTATTTTCGTATTCAAAATGTTAATTGTTTAAATTAGTGTTTTACTTTATATTTAAACAAAATGCTAAAAACTTAACAAAGGTTTAATCAAATTTAATAAAACCTTATTCTAGTTTTTTGTTTTTATAACAAAACAAGTTAAAGTTTAGTAATTGAATATATATATATATATATATATAACTTTGTTTCTAGCCAACAAATAACTAAATTCTTGTAAATCACAATTTACACTGTGAAAAACTAGTTTTTTTTAATTTTTAAGTTGCACTAATTTTTTTGATAAACAAATAATGTATTTTTTTGCAAAAACTTAAAATTATTTTATTGTATTTACACTTTAAAATGTAACATTTTAACATCAATAAACTATTATATTTTGGTATAACTATTTGCTAAAATAAAATTTACTCTTAAATTAAAATTTGTTTCTTTGACACAAAAATACTAAATTTTTTAAGCATATTGTTTTATATTGGAATTAATATTTGAAGATATATTTGCAGTTATAATAACGTTACATTAAAAAACAATTTACTTAACAAAATTTAATTTTTAAAATAATTAATTACTTTTTACACTCAGTAATTAAAAAAAATTGGGTTATAATAAATTTTATAAAATAATTACATTAAAATTGTATTTAATAAATATAATTATAGGATATTAAAAATAAGAAAACATGAAATCAATCATGTATTAATTATTATAAAAAATATATAAATTGCATCTAATAATTCAATTTATTTCGTTTTCGACTGTTTGCATATAATAAAATAAATATTTTTTAAATGTAAAATTAAATATAGAATACTTTATTATTTAAAAAATCAATTTAAAAAAAAGAATAATTTTAATTTAATAATGTTTAAATTAAAAAATGTAATATTGTTGTAAGATTCAATGTTAAAATAGGTTGTAGTTTGTAAATATAATTTTAAAAAATTACAGTTTTTTAATTAATTTGTACATTAAAAAATAACAGTAACAGTAATAATAATAATAATAATAATAATAATAATAATAATAATAATAATAATAATAATAATAATAATAAATCTGAGACTTTAAAAGTACATTTTATACAATTTTAATGTGAATGAATAGAAGCGGTATTATTTACTTTTCTTTTTTAATTTTAAAATTATTAAATTATCTAATCAAAAAACAGCATACAAATTTTAATAGCTTATGTAGTTTGGATTAAAAATCAGAGTATTAATTACTGGATTGTTTGTTTTATGCTAATCAGGTTAAAGAACACATTCTCAACTGGATCGATGAGAGGTCAAACGGAAGTGAACACTCATGCACTTCTTCCATATTACGTCATTTGGTGCAAACCAAATATCAAATCGATTTCGAAAATTGTTTTAAAGTGTTAATTACTTCTCAAGCTTAAATGTTAAAATCCTCAAATTTGTTTACATTTGCACATTGTGTGTACAAAAACAGCTCTTTACTACATTGAACTTAGCTTGGTCGTAATGTTTGTGTTTATATACGCTAACTTGAATGTTAAGTGTACTCCCTTTTTGTTTACATATACTGAAATTTTATGTTTGTGACTGACGAGAATGTATGAAGTAAATTTATTTCATAGTTTGCGTATTCTTATATTTTTATTTGGTAGTATCAAAATACCCAGTGTAATTTTATTGACATTTTAAACAACAAAAATTATATTGTGGCAAATACACAATAAAAAAATCAATTCTTAATTTAAATTAAATAAGATTAAAATTTGTCATTTTTAAAACACCTGTTTTTATGTTCGCTACAATGTTTTTGTACACTTTAAAAAATGTAAATAAAAATAATAAAAATAAGCAGATTGTTAAAATTAAAATAAACCTATATATATATAATATATATATATATATATATATATATATATATATATATATATATATATATATAGTATTTTTACCTGTTTTTAATGTAATTGTCCAAAGTATAAATATAATATTTTTATGCACTTATAGCATTAAGATAAATATTTTAAAAGAAACGTTTAATTTAAACATTTTACAGCAAATAAAATAATAAAGCGTTGTAAATATATTTACTTAAATAAACTGTGTTAAAACAAAGTTAGTAACATTTCAAATTACTTGCATAAACAAACACCTGTTAGGGTTTGATTAGGTATAATTAATTGTTAAAATACTAATAATTTTTATTTACTTTTTAAAATGTACACTATAATGCTGTGTATAATGTTTAAAATTGTAAATATAATGTTTATTTATTTATTATTACTTCTAAAATATCACGACTTACCAGAGGCACAATGTTTTGACTTAATTCCATCTTCTAAAGAATGATCTATAGACGGTTGATGATTTTGGTTTTCTACCATAAATTTGTCGCACTTTATTCCATGATATTGGGATATGCAACTTAAGAATGACGTAACAAAATAAATTAAATTTATATTTAATTTAAATGCTTTACACAAAACATCAGAAAAGCGCAAAAAATTATAATTAAATAAAACATGCATTTATAATACAAGCAATTACTTTTAAAATTAAAGACATTGTGTTTCTTCAATGTCATTGATGCAACTAGCAAACATTTTTGCAAAAAATAAAATAAAAAATGTTTAAAAAGCATTTAAAAACATTTTAGTTTAATAGTTCATAAAAAATTAAAATTAAAAAAAATACATCTATTATACTGAACATTATGAATAGAGATACATCATTAAAATTTATTTTTATATAATATATACCCAAAATAACTCATGTTGTTGATTGTTATTTAATTTTTAAGCATTAATTAATGTACCAATTTTTGTTAACAATAATCGTTTTTATTTTTTTCTATATTACTTTTAGTATTCTTTTATAGACCCTTATTTTAAATGTAATTTTCAATAGAATTTTGATTTTGTTGTGGTTCAGGGGTTTGCATATTTTAAAAGTTTCACCAATTATACTGGTTGAAACCTGTATTTTGGTAGGATTATCCGCGATGGATAAGTTATAGATTAAAAACAAAACTAGTATTAATTTACTTGCTACATTGCAGATAAAATTTACTTTGGCATAAGGTAGGAATACATAACTGTAAAAATTACTTCCAAATGTTTTTATTAACAGTTTATAAAAGGGTGAAAGTTGTGAGCTTTTACAAGAAGAATCACTTTGCTAAAAAACACTTTAATAATCAAATTTAATAAAAGCGTTTAAAGTACATTTTTATCTTGATGTAAAAATAAATAATACAATACCAAAACAGTTAATATAAATTGCTTAACGTAAACACACGGTTAAAATATTGAAAACATTAAATGTTACAAAAGTTGTAACGCAGTTATAATTAATAAGTGCCGGGGTGGTCTAGTGATACAGCGCTCGACTTAAACCTGGGTGGGCATAGGTTTGATCTCCACCACCGGCACCAAATGCGAGCCCACTTTAGCGTCGCTAAAAAAATGTCTACTGCTGAAAAATGTTTCCCATAAAACAATTAAAGTAGTGAAAAATAAAAAATACATTACATTATAATTAGATAAAATAGTCTACATTATTCACTTGCTGAAATATAGGGAATTTTACAAAATAACAATTAATAATAAATTTTAATATAAAAAATTAGTTGTAATGCACAATTGTTAACAATTTTACATTTTAAAATAAAAAAATAATTTAAATATTATATAAAAATTATATTTACCAGAAAAAAACACTTAATAAATATTAAATAACTTTTTCATATAATTTCATAATAATATGTATGCAATAAATTAATATTTTTGGGATCATCTACCGGAATGGCAAAGATGGACAGAGAAGTAGACTTAAAACTGGGTTGATATAAGTTTAAATCCTATTACTGACACAAAATGAGGACTCCTCATTTGGTTTTGCTAAATATCCTCAAAGTAAAAAGTTCGAACAGTACAAACCAAATAAATATAAATATAAAATGTTTTTAACTTTGTTAACTTTGTCGTGCTGAATATATATATATATATATATATATATATATATATATATATATATATATAACACTTGTCGGCATGTCCAATAAATTAATTGATCAAAGTAATTTAAAACATTAAATGAAAGGTGCCTGTCATTTAATAAACAGAGTTTATGCAAGCATAATTCAATGACAAAAGTATATAAAACAGCTTTATAATCATAAAAACTGATTAAAGTTATAATTATTAAAAAAAGATTTACATACGCAAAGAATTACTAAACTGGGTTATATGTATGATGTTTAGTGTTGTTATAAATAGTTTAACAACTAAATAATAAAACTTGCATAACAAATAAATTTAAAGATTAGGTCAGATTCGATATTTTCAAAATGCCAAAAAATAAATATTTGAAAATGTAGCTAATAATAATTGTGTATAAACAATAGACATTTGATTTAAAATTATTTAACTAAAATTAATGTTTTGCGTTTCGTTTATATTTATATTAAAAAGTACAAAATACTTTTATATTTTCTATTACAAAATCCTTTTGTTGTAAAAGGCATAAGATAACCAAATTGTTCACTTGATTCCACGTTATATTTGTTTTGTTTTGGTTTTCTTGAATGTTTTTTGTCAAGTTTTCTGAAATCTATCAATCGTTTTTTAGATTACTTATTATAAAACAGTTGTTGCTAGCCTTTTAAACTGTAAACATAAAATTTGATTAATTAATTTTATTTACATAATGGTAATAGGGTACAAATGGACAAGCGTCAGTTTTTTTCTTAATCTCATTTTTTGAAATGTGGTTGAATTAAGTAATCTTTAAAATGGTTCAAAAGTCCAGTAATGAAAACATTTACTCTTTTACCAATTTCGTTTGTCAATTTAAAATTTTTATTCGACAACGGCTCAACGTTACCTTATTGGTTTCCGTTGATAAAAGATTATGATTATCCTTCCGAGCCTTGTTTTAACATTAATTTTAATTTTCCGTTACTGTTAATGTTGCAAACGTTTAACAAATTTAATATAATATTGACTAAGTTTAATAGTTGACTTGACTATGCGTACAACATTTTTTTCTAATTTTAATTTAACTACAGTTTATATATATAGTAATTGACTAAATTTAACTAGGCACATTAAATAAACTAAACATATTTCTAAAACGTTTAATAATGTTTTTTATGTATTGTTGCATATACGTTTAAAAACATGAAATATTGCATTAAAATTTTTTTTAAACATTTGTTAGTTTAAATATATTGATAAAAGTAACGTTGAACGTGGTTACAATGCTTTCTAATAACAGTATTTAATCTTTTTTATTTCTAAACATTTTTTAGCATATATTAGCGAAACTGGTGGTAGAGTTTGAATCCATACCCACCCAGGTCCGCTAAACTACCCCGGTATTTGAAAAAAACATAATATTCCTAAATTGTTAAAAAAGTAGTATCAAAATTTAAACGATACATTGTTTGACTTACAGATAAGACTTTTAAAAATTGTACTATTACTGTTTTAATTATCATTTATTGGATAGCACAATTAGCACTGCAAATATCGTTAAAAAATTTATTATTGCCTATTATATTGGTAATTACAGAATTTTATCAATGGGTTTTTAAGGGATTATTTGTTTTTGAAAGGTATGCGCTGTTGATGATTCCAAATAAAAATAAAACAGCTGTACAGTGCTCCTGGTTGACTTAAAAACCTATTAAATTTATTATTCGAGTTAATCTGACAATTATAATATAACAATTACAGAAATTATCGCTATTCCAAGGTTACTAAAAATAAATCATTACATGTTTTCAGTTTAGCAAAATGTTGTATAATGTAAATAACAAGTCCTTTTTTACATGTTACATGACATTTTATGCCATTTTAGTAATTGTAATTTGTCTAATAAGTATCAGGTTACTATCAACGTTTGTTTGTATTTGTTTTATGGTTTAACCATTTAAAATAATTTCTTATTTTTAATAAACAAATTGTTTTCATTAACACAAGATCGTTATTGATACTAATATTTTAGAATAAAATTGTCTCTGTTCTTTTGAAAATATCTTAAACAATAATATTTTACAATTATTATTTATTGTGAAAATCAGCAATAAAAAATCTACTCAGTCTGTTGACAAGCTGGCTTCTGTAAAAAATCTAGATCGCTACAGAAATAATATAAGGACGCCAATTTAGAAAACAACGGCAAAGAAGTGATAGCCTGACCCAAATGACAGAATTAAGTAAAATCCAAAAAAAACTCAATTTTTAATTAAACGAAAAAAAACTTAGTGAAATTCTATGTTTATCTTCCAAAAGATCAGTAAGAACGGTGTTAAAATGTAAAATTAATAATAGCTAAAAAACGTTGGTAAACTACAAAAAAATTGGCTAAAAACCATTTATAAAGATCTGATTAAATTACATGTCTCATGGGATCAAGCCAAAGTTTTAGTGAAATGTTCAAACACAGAGTTATTTTGTTATCTCATGTTTTGTTTATGGGACTAGCTTGTTATTGTTTTGCGGTTACTGTTATCTTGATGCCTTATGCTTATTTTAAAACATAGGGTTTAATAATAATGATAATAATAATAATAATAATAATAATAATAACAACAATAATAATAATTACTATTATTACATGTATATTTATTAGTATTATTTATTTTATTTATGTTTGCTACTTTAAATGTTTTACGAGAAACATCTTTCAGCAGTAGATATTTTAGCAAAGTCAGACGTGGGCCTGTATTTTAGTGCAGGTCATGGGGTTTAAATCTATGTCTACCCAGATCTTTAAATGTTTAAGAAAAACAGTAAATCGGCCTTAAGTAAAGCCAAATGAAGGTTTGCATTTCGTGCTACCAATGGGACTCAAGTTGATTAACCTTGCCATTTTTACAAATTCAGTCAATATTCATAAACAATTTTGTGCATGCTATTTTTTAAAATCCATTTTTAATACAATTAGAAAAAAAAATTATTTCAAATTTAACAATATAATTAAAAGAAGCAAACGATTGACATGCATTAATTTGGTGAACAAACGAGCAACTGCAAGCTCAATTAAAATATTTAAAAGTGGGGTAGACATACAATTGTAAATAAGATTCTACTTATTTAGTAAATCAAACGCAAGCTTGTTTTTTAAAAGCGACAAAATAAAAACAACAATTACCTCACAATGTTCACCCAAATATTCTGAAAAACATCTGCAAACAAATATTTTGGTGTGTTGAATGTGTGTAATGGCAATTACATAATGTTAAAATTTAATACAAAATCAATATTTTTAAATAACATTAAAAAATTGTTGAAAATGGTACAAATGTATTGCTTGTAAAATACATTAACACACGTACACCCATACATAAATATGTACCTATAATCCTACAAGTCAAATTTTTTTAAAAAGATTTTAAAATACAAAATGTAAAAATACTTATAAATATTTGTGCACTACAAATAAACGTAAAAAAATTGTTCACATAAATTTACACTAAATAACAATACTATTTAAACTGCCTGTTTTAAAAACTTTCTTTTATGTAAAAATATTTCCTTATAAAATCTAATAATTAAATTTAAAATTTTATTAAAAAACAACATTTTTATTAGTGATGTTTTTTTAAAATATTAAATAAAATAATTTGTATAATTAATTTAAACTAAACATATTTAATAGTTACATTTTTAATAAGTATTTGCTTCTTACTAAATTTGTTTAAAAATACTAAAGTATAAAAAACATTATCATTATATTTTTATTAAATTAACATAAATATATTTTTATAAGTAAGTTTTTATTTTTTACAGTAAAATATTAATTTGAAATAGGTTAAAATTTTTAACTTAACCGTAACCTATTCTATGTTCGGTTGAAAAAGGAGAAAGCTTGCGGCGGAAGGTTAGCAATTTGGATAGAGAAACAACAATAGACGTCATTTGATTAAATTATTGTAAAAAAGTGAAAGCGTAACTTTGATAACAGCGTTTGTTAAGATCTAAATAAAAACTCTATCTTTGATACGCAAGATTTTTAATGCCCAAACGTTAATGTACAATAGCATAAAATAAACTTGTTGCTTTATGTCCTTTACAGGTTTAAAAACTAATAAATTTGTTAAAAAGATAAAGTTATATTTAAATCAAATAGTTATGTCAACGGTTGACCGCTTTAATATAATCTGAAACATCTATAATTAAAAACTTTTTCTTTTTATACATCTGTAGCGTTTATAGTTATACTTTTTAACTGATACTGTAAACCAGACCTTATTGTAGCATAATGTAACTTATGCCGATTTATAAGTTCGATTTATAAAAAAATATTCAAGGTTAACTTAACTATCCAGTTTTTAACATTTCCTAATTATAACCAATTAATCAAACATTATTAAGCATAATAATGATCGATTTTTGCTTTAAATAAAAAAGTATTACACTTTTGTGATTGGAGAATTGTATTCATTTATTTGTTTAACTAGAGTAGCGCGTATAACTATGTTAAATTGATTATGCTGTAACGCGACTAAATAAACGCTGGTCTTAGTTTGTTTACTTTTTGTAGGCAAACAACTAAAGACTAAGTGCCGCTAATTAACGAGTATTGAATTCAATCATTACACAACATTCGGGGAATCTTGTTAAAATACGTTTTTCTTAATGTGAGACATTATATCGTAAGCTGCTTATGCTTTACCAAATTCTACTGCGTTGTTGTTATCTTCACTGATACAATTTTTTAAATAATTAATTTAAAAAATTATATCTATACAATTTCTATTTATGTAAAAAATGACCCCAATTTAATGTTGTAACATTATTTGTATTTTGATAATACAAAATGCATGTTAAATCTGTTTAGAACTTGACTTAATGCGTTCAGTAGTAATTGAGTTTCTGTTGTAGTTTAAAAATACATAATTGTCTACGTATTTTAAATGCAGAATCTTTTTTAAAACATATGTGAATATTTACGTTATGTAGTTTAGTGTAAACTTGATTTGAAGTATTGCATATTAAACAATTAAACAAAAAACGGAAATATTAAAAATCCTTTAACAATGGGGTTTTAAGGGATTATGTTTTTAGAAATGTTATATTAGTATTGTCAGATTCACTTGTTCACTTGTTCAAGTTCATGTGTGTGTAAAACTTGAAAGGTATGCGCTGCTGATGATTCCAAATAAGGATGAAACAGCTGTACAGTGCTCCTGGTTGACTGGAAAACCTAGTAAATTTATTATTCAAGTGAATCTGACAATACTAATATAACATTTTTAAAAATCCTTGTTTAACTCTGTTTTTTTTGTCTAAATTTCCCCAATATTTACAATTGTAAACTTGCATGCATTCCGTTGTGTGTTTAGATAAATATTTTCAAATATTAACAATCTAACTTGACACTTGTTGATTAAATAAATAATTAAGTACAGCTAACTAATCTATTAAATTAAATCTTTTTTCATTATTTATAAATATAAACAATATACGTCCATATTCCAATATTTAGAAAAAAGTAAAGATATATGTGAAAGCAAGTATATTTGTTTTATTGAACATAAAATTTGTAATAAAAATAACATTATTAAAAGTTAAGATGTAAATTTGCAATAATATTTAAGCATTTTGAATTTTAAATAAGAGGCACTTAATGTAAATTTAAGTATAAAAAAATTAGAAATGATATGCATAAAGTTTGGAAATCTAAATAAATAATTTTAAATTTATTAAATGTAAACTAAATTTAAATTGTATAATTAAAAATGCAAAGATAATAATGTTTAAAAACAATTAAAAATTTTTAATATAATAATTAGAAACTTTAGAAGTTATATTTGAATATCAACAACGTTGTTTTACAAGCTCGTACAGTTTACAAACCACTGTTATTAAATAAATTATTTTTAAAGCAAATGTAATATAGTAATTTTAATTACCATTTCTAGATTACATTGTATAGGTTTTAATTATTATCATTACAATTTTAAAAATTATAAAAAATATTACAATACTTCCTTGTGTAAAAATGGAACAATAGCTAAATTGTTAAACTAGCATTTTAGTGAACACCAAATGCATATTATTATTTGACTGTTCCAATTGTCTATTAAAAATCATTTTTATAAAACATTGAAACAATAAACATAACATTTTTTAGTATATTAATAATTATTAAAAAAATGCTAATAGCACATATGTTGCCGGGGTGGTCTAACGGTACAGCGCTCAAATTCGGACCTCGGTGGGCATCGGGGTTCGAATCCCATCACCGGCCCATTAAAATTCGGGCCCACGTTCGGCTTCGCTAAAATGTCCACTGCTGAAAGATGTTTCTCGTGCAAACATTCAAAGTAGCAAACAAAATAAAAAAAATAACAATAATAATAATAAATACATAAATAAACATAATTTTTACATACCTGCAGTAAGGCTTTTGGTCAATTATGTAACATTTACCATGGTAACAATAATTGTAACATGGATGAACTTGTAAATAAAAAAAAAGAAATAATAGCATTACATTTTTGTGCAGTTTATTTAGCAAACGCATCTTAACAAACAAATAATTAAAATTTAAAAAGTAACTATTTACATCTAATTAGATTTTCAAATAGAGAAAAATAATTATAATTAATTGAAAGTATATAGTTTTACAATTTATATTATATTAATTTTCCAAATAATTAACATACGTGGTTAGTTGTTTCATCTTTGTTGTCCTTGCTATTAGCAGTGAATACCTATTAAATCTCATTTTGACTTAGACTCACGATTTTTTAGATTTTAAACTAAACTCTTGTAAACTGAGCTGTGTTAATTCAGACTGTAAAAAATGGTACTTGTCAATAAACTCTTAGTTTTTAATTTTTGTTGTTTTAACTTGAAAAATATATTTTTTAACAAATTATGTTAAAATAATATGGACTATCAATATTTGAAGTTAATTGTTTTTTAACTTTTTTATAATTATAAATAATTAAGTATCTTGGAATATATGGATAAATAGCATTTAAATAGGTCAATGGTAATAGTTACACTTAAAAATTGTATACATATTAAGTTAATAACATAACACAACAAAAGTTTCAAAAAAACATTTTTTTCCTTTACATAATTTTATAAGTGCTTACATAACCCATTACACGTCATTGCATACACTTTATTTAAAGAAAAGTGATTGGTTTTCAAATTTTGTATGTGTATAAAATTTAACATTAATTATGGTGTAAAAAAATCAAAAATTTTTAAAATACTTGACCTGTTATTTTTGTTTTATTGGTCTATCCAACATTTTAATTTGAACCCTTAACCTTGGTACAATTTTGAACACTTATCGCACGTGATTATAATGAGTTTAAATGGTAAAAAATATTTTTCAAGTGCTAAAAATTACGAACAAATCAAAAAAATCATGATTTTGATTTAACTATTGAACAAATTGCGGATATATTTGAAATAAGTACCAGGACTGTATACAGAGTTTTAAGGAATTATACACGTCCAAGAACAGCAGCAGCTAGACTTGCACCATCTATGAGTAAGCGAGATAATTTATTTATTATTATTAAGTTAAAACGGAACAGAATGAAGCCTATCCAGCAAATACAGAAAAAGGAATGACCAAATTTCTCATATTTGCTTATTCGCAATCGGATGAAATCAGCCAATCTGCAGTTAAGGAAAACATTAAAAAAAGTTCCTTTAACAACAGAATATAGAAAATGTGTGGAATTTGCAAAAATATATGAAAACCGTCCAGTGTGTTTTTAAAGATCGGTTTTCTTACTGATGAGTGTGCTTTAAAGTACGAACTATGGGCAATCCAGTCCACGGTCATCTGTGGTTCCGATTTTCCTTAAGACTACAATTGCATTGCTATAAAAGTTGCACATCCATTATGTCTTCATGGATATTTTGGAATTAAGTACGGGCAATTAACAAAATGGAGCCAAACAAGTAGCCACCTAAATAGCTCAGAATATATAGCTATTTTTAATAAATTTTTCAAATCTGAACTACGACAAAATGCTTCAGGGCATTTGGTGGTTGTTCAAGATAATGCTCCGGTGCATACATCGTAAAAGATAACGTGGTTTTTAGCATAATTTAAAAATTAACGCATTTTTTTATTGTTTAGTTCAAAGATTCTTTAAATAACAAAAAATGAGCTTTGTACAATTGTTTCCATACAGCCCGGACCTCAATGTAATTGAAAACGAGAGGCAAATCGGATAGAAAATTAAAGCACGCTTGAAGAGAAAATCGATTATGTTTTAAAAAATCAAATTCCACAAGATTATATCAATAATTTGGGCGATTCTTATCCGAAGCGTTTGAAAGAAGTCATTAAAAACTATAACTATCCGTTGGATTACTAAATTTGGACAATTGGTGTTGTCTGTTTTGTATATATATACATATTTTATAATATAATTTATTTTTAAGGAAATAATGTAGTAGTATTTTCATCTTGTCAAAATGTGTAAATTTTGGGTTTTTTGTCTAAGCAAGAATTTGGTAATGTAAAAGAAAAATATTTTTAGTGTTTTGAATATTAGTATTGCTAAAGTGATGTTTAAGGGTTATTTTGGTAAAATGTTTATGTGCCTAATATGCTTAAGTAATGTGAGAAAAGTCAATCAATTTCAATGTGTTAATTTTGACACGTCCCATTTTACCCCTGTAAATACTAATAGTAAATTTAATCAATGTTAATTGCCAATTGACTTCAAACAATTATTATTTTATTAAAATCAGTTAAATTAAAACACGTAAATCCATTCCTATTTAATAAGTATATAATGTAAATGTAGCCAAATATACCCAATGATTGTTTTGTATTATGCATCTAAAAATAAATCTGTTTATTATTTAAAAAAATAACAATTCTTACAGTATATTTGTACTGTTTTTATTAAACTAATTTTTCAAAATAATTATATTATTATTATTAAATAATAAAAATAATAAACAATTGTATCGGGTTGACATTAAAACTAAAAAACAAAATTCCAGATCCAACTGCTACTGGAAGGCCACTTGTTCAGTTGCGCTGAATGTTCACTTATCAAAAAACAATTTTTTAAAATTGTTTAAGTAAAAAACAAACAAATAGAGACAATAATCCTACTATTGTTTAATAATACAAAAATATATAGTTAAAATAAAACAAATCTGCACGTATTTGTAAAAAACACAATTACAAAAAGTATTTGTCTAAGTTGAAAACAATGTAAATTAAAAATTGAAATGTTTTGCAAACTGTTGTAGTGCAAAAAATAGTGCATAACATTTGGAAATAAAATGGCTTTTATTTGCCAATAAACAAAATTAACAAATTGACATTAAGGATGCATCTAAACGAAAAACCTTTTGTTTATTTTACTTTTGGAATAATTGTTACAAAATTTGGAATACTACAATGTAAAAATTATGTGCTGAATTGTTTTAAATTTAGTTTAAAATAAAACAGTTAATGTTTTAAAATAATTTAACAGCTAGACATTGTTTATGCATAATCTAATTTTAAAATACATTAAGCAACATGTCAATTTAAATGTAAAACAGAAATAATAGTTTATAATATGCTAACGAAAAATTTTGCCAATTAAGCATAGAACGTACCGAATAATTTTTATAAAAAAACCAACAAAAAACATAAAATAATTGGTTTTCTAAACATGATTTCTTGCTTAGATATCTTGGTTAAGTTGGAGTTGTGTGAAACCAATTGTGCTATTAATTGATGTGTGGTAATTGTTTATGATTATAAAGTTGTAACAACATTAAGATATTCAAGCCTATACCAAAAAGCGGAACCTACTCTTAGTCTAAAAAACAAATGATTCACAACAAAAAATATTTAAAATGTATTTTACTATTTTCAATTGTTGTTTATTTGAGAAATGTTAGCAGCAAAAACCTTGTTTTTTGCGTTTTACTTGAGTTTAAAAAATTAATTTATTTTAGCACTTACAAAAAAGTCCTGTTTTATTTGTTATTTGATTTTTATTGCTTGAGTGTTTTACAAAAATAACATTTTTTACCAAGTAAACATTTAGCAATGTCACTAATGGGACTCCAACTCACGTTCAGGCAGTTTTGAGTCTAACGCTTTAATTAATTCTGTAACCTTGATACTTATAGTTTAGATGTCAATTTAATTTTATAGTAGATATTACATCAATGTAGTATAAATAATCCAAAACTAATCGCCATGTCAATGCACTACAATCTACAAGAACAAAAACAGTAAAAGGAGATAAGCTGGAATGTGTCGCAAACTTAAAAAAATTTTAGTGAGATAAACTTGTCACTGGATAATTTAAAATAGTGATTTAATTTATTATTAAAATACACGTGTTTTTTGATTTGTTCTGGGGTCAACAATTTAAAAAAACAGAATAAATTTAAAGCAATGAAAATAGATGTACATGTAGCTAGTTATCGAAATACTTGGCATATTCTTTGAATATACTTTGAATTAAATAACTCAATTAAATAATTAAAACAAAAATATTTGATTTTAGTTATTATAACTAGTTTAATAATAAGCAGTCCTAACTATATGAAAAAAGAAATAGTAAAACATTTAACTTTTTTAAATTCAGCTACAAAATTACAAGTCTGTTTAATAGAAATTGTTTTTCTAATAACATAAATATTAAAATAATATAAAAAACTGTTTATGCAAAACAAAATTTTTGTTTAAATTATTTAAACAAAAACAAAAATAAAGTGTTTTTATCTAAATAATTATAGTGTAATATTTTAAATTAAGAAATGTAAATTTTTTCTAAACTATTATATCGAAATTTTTAAAATCTGTTGTGAAAATGTATTTAAAAAAATAATGTGAAGAAAATATTTTAAAAAAATACAAAATATAAATAGGCAAATATTAAAAATATTTTATTTAGCAATTGATAATTTTAAAGATTATAATGGTTACTTTTGTAATTTGTAATATTTTTAAAATAAATTATTATTAAAATGAGTAATGTTTTTAGTTTTAAACTAAAATGGTTTTACTAATAAAATAATTGGAAATAAAATAAAATATAGTAAAATTAAGGCAAAATATTAAAATACTTAAAAATATATTCGAGGTTATGTTAAGTATAAATGCACAATTTGTTAAAAAACATTTATTTTTATTACAGAAAATTTAAAGAAAATTAATGCAACATAAAACAATGCAATATTTTAGAGCATAATATAAAACAAAAAACTTGTTTTTACTTATAGTTAAAGATAAATTAAACAATAAAAAATGCTAAACAAAAGCAACTTCGTCTACAGAAAATCAGAAATGAACCAATTTAGCCAATCCCAAGCCTGGGTAAAGGTGGATGGTTTAAATGCAATGTTAACAACCTGGCTTCTTAAAAAAATCATGTTGCTACGGAAACAACAAAAAGACACCATTCCGGCAAACAATAACAAAAAAGTGACAGCACGATCTCCGTGACAGACTAAGTGAAAGTTAAAAGGAATCTCAATCTTTAATTTTTAAAATCTTTCATTAGACAAAGAAAATTATTTGATTAAATTCTACGTTTACAAAAAATCAGTAAGAACAATTTTAACATAGAGAATGAATAATGGGAAAATAGGTTGCAGTAAATTGCAAAAAACCATTTAGGAAAATCAAATTAAGCAAAATGTTCGAACACAAGGATGTATTTTGTTTTATGTTTGTTTTTAATTATGGGACTTTGTTGTTATTTTGTTGCCCATATTTATTTTAAAGCAAAGGGTTTTAAAATACTACTACTACTACTAATAATAATAATAATAAACAAAACCAATTGTATGCAGATAGAGTGCAAACAATTGCAACTGGATAGAAATGGGTTTGAGTACCACCACTAGCATTTAATAATGACTAGATTCAGTAAAATATTTAGAAACATTTTTAAACAATAAGTTAGGAAAATACAACTATTTTAGAATGTTAATACTAAAAATAAGACAAAAAAAATTGACCATAAAGTATTCATCCATTATTTTACGTTTTATTACATTTACAAAATTAACTATCTTAAGCAAAAAAATATTAGTATAAAAAATATTTTAAAGAAAATAAACACAATATATTATGCACTAATTTATTTATTAAACTTTATTGTATTTTAAAAAAATATGGTTGTAATAAAAAATATAAAAGATATAATTTTTAAATAAAGATTAAAGATGTACGTTTTGGTTTTAGGTTTAAATAAAAACATGTATATATATATATTTGCATTTTTAAAAATAATTACATAAAATGTATTTTAAAATATAAAAAAAAACAATTTAATAAATTTAAAACCCAGAAAAATTATAATTATTTTTAGCTAATAATTAAAATTCTAACTTTCATATGTCTACATAGAAAAATTATTTTAATAATAACTAATTTATAGAATCATAGTTAAATCAAAATATTGACATGGCTCCACAAACTAAACGGTTTAATGAAATGCGCAATGCGGAAAGATGACCATTATTAAAAAAATCATTTTAGTATAAAAAGAATTTTAAAATAAGGTAATTTTAAAGTTACAAAATGCAAAAAGGATTTTGAATTTAGCGTTAAATTTATACAGTACTAAGACCAATAAAAAAGGCTTAATGTTAAACTGCACAGTGATTATATATATATATATATATATATATATATTGGGGAAGTTGTTAGGTATTTTGAAGTGTATTTTGCATATTTTAGAGTTATTAGTTAAGATTTTGGAATCTATTGCTTTTATAGATTCAGGCAATATTAGAGTACAAAACAGAACCACATAGTGGCATCGTTAGTTTTACATTTTTATTCAGTCAGAATACTTAATTAAAGAGTTCTGTTAAAATATAATTAATTTAATTAAAAAAATTGTTTCTATTCGTGCTGGGATAACTAAGGGTTTAGACTTTTAGTTAAATAACGGACTTAATTCTCATTACGGATGCTAATTAGAAGCTATCGTTTGACTTTGCTAAATATCTACCTAATTATTAATTAAGTATACTAGTATAACTCTACTAAAACCAGTCACAAGTTAGGTTAAAAAAGGAAAAGATTTAAAGAGCAAAATTTGTAATCTGACCTTGTTAAAAATATTGCTATAAAAACAGCAAAAACATAATATTGCAAAAAATATTATTATATTTAAATAGTAATTTTTTTATAAATTGCACTAAGTTAATTTAAAAAATTAATTAAATAAATATACAAAATATTCAGTTATTTTTTAATTTTTGTAAACTATAATGCTCAAACAAATTCAAACGATTGGGTTAAAAATTGCATTATTTTTTCAAAGTCAATTATTTAACATAAAAGTTAATAAATTGACTTGCAAAAACTTTAGCACAAATATTATTCAAAATTTAAAATCAAATTCAATAATACAGTTTATTCATTTTAGTTTAGTTTACAATGCAAAAAATTAGTTTATAAAGTTAATGATTCGTTAAAAATACAATAATAATAATTATTAGTGTTATTATTATTATTATTATTAAAATTATTATTAATGCTAACATTTTGAAAACAAATGAAAACAAGATTAGATAGAAATTGAAAAAAAATATTTAACTGAAAAACTATTTAGATGAAATTGTTTATTAAGCAAATCAATAATGCAGACATTTCAATATTAGATATAATAAAATATTTTAAAACAAACTTTATGCAGGAGCTACAATGTTGGTAATTGAACAAATATAAAAAGAAAAATTTTTGTTTAAGCTAAAATTTATAAAAACCTATAGCATATTTTATATAAATTTGCTGTCATCTAAATACTAATAGTGCTTAATCAATTGATCAAATTAATGAATTCTTAAACAAAACAGTGGGTATTATAGATGGATTAGACTAGCGTAAATCCAACTACGCTACTAGTTTGATTATTTTTGTACTTTAATATTAGTAAAATATTTAAGTCTAAAACAATGACAGTCGTTTAAAGCGGAAACTATGACTATTACAGTTTTTAGCACTTATACAATCTACTTTAATGCATATGTGTATGGGTGCATTAAAGTATAAAAATAGATAACAATAATAATAAATAGTAATAAAAATCTTACTATCAGATACACTCTCAGCAGATATGTCAACAGATGTTGTAGTTGTGGGTGGGGCTGTGGTGGTTACTGGACGAACTAAAAACATAATTTAAAAAACAACTAATTAAAATAATTGTGTAATTTATTTATTACTAATTCAAATTAATTAAATAATGGCTTAAGTAAACACAAATAGTAACGACAAGTATTTACAAAAAGAGTTATTAATGAATTAAGTCAAAGCAATTCAATAAATTATTTTTTTAGAAATGTTATATTAGTATTGTCAGATTCACTTGAATAATAAATTTACTAGGTTTTTAAGTCAACCAAGAGCACTGTACAGCTGTTTTATCCTTATTTGGAATCATCAGCAGCGCATACCTTTTAAGTTTTACACACACATGAACTTGAACCCACGCTCTATCTGGTGTCAAGCCAGCGCCTTAAACCAATCAATAAATTATTGCCTAAAACAAATTAAAACTTTATAGTAAATCTTTGAAATTTAGTAAAAAAATATAAAAAAATATTTTAATTACAAAAGTTTTTTGTGTAAATACTTTTATTATTTAATTGTTATTTTAATAATATTAATAGTAATTAATTTATTAATAATAATTAATAATAATAAGTATTGGTCCTTAATTAATGCATTTTAAACTGTAGCTACTTTGTAATTTATTAAAGTGTCAATTATTCATTGACAGTTAAGTTTTATGTGATTTTCAAAATTAAAAATTATTTTTTTTAAGTTCCAATTATTTACAGATTAATTTAAATCATGCAAAAATTATTTCAAATATATTTAAAAAAAATTAATATCATGAAAATGAATAATTAACATAAGCAGATACAGAAAAATAATCAATTAATTAATTATTTTAATTTATACTTTTTGCAAAAATCAATATTTTTTTATATAAATGATTAATAATATATTGTTTACTTCTTACTTGAATGTTATTAATTTATTAATTTGTGTTTAAGTTAAGCAAGAACTTATATATATATATAATAAAAGTATTAAAAGTCCTTCACATTAATTCTTGATTTTTAATACAATTGAAACTAGCTAGAATAAAATTAATTAACAGAAATATTTAATATTATTCATTTTTATATTACCAAAATGTCAGAGTAAAATGTAATATATAAATTATTTAATAATGCTTTTTAATAAAATTAAATTACCGTTTTATCTGACTACAGATATAAGTTTAATAAAGAGACAGTGTCTAAAGCCCGATTCTTATTTTTAAAATCTAAAAATTGGAGTCTTTAAATGATTAGTAATTTGAACAAAATATTGTTTTATTAAAAAATATAAACAGATACAATAAAGAAAATTATTTAAAAAGAATTTAAATATTTATTTTAACAAAATATATAATTAGGTAAAATCTTTATTGTTTTGCTAAACTTAAATATTTTTGTTTATTCAAAAAATATAATGTAAAAAAGTATTTTATATCATTCAATTGATTATAAAAATATTTATAGATAAACAAGTAAAAAAATAAAATATCTATTTTCAATTTTTGTGTATAATGTACAATAAAAAAACTTTTTAATTTTATACAAATTTTAAATAATATTTTACTAAAAAATAAAACAACTTTATGCGTGTGGTAAATGTTTGACTGGCAGAGAATAGAAAAATAAAAAAATTAAAACAAATGTTTTTTTCAATATCAACATTCGTTTATCAAACGGATTTAAAAAATTTAAACGTGTGTATATTATATAGTGCGATTAATTATATTAATTATTTTTTGCCAAATGACATTTACAAAGAATAGTTAAACAAAATATGTTGGCAATAAATGTTTAGGTATTAAAATATAAACATTAAATATTGTTGCATTTATTGTTTACTTGTATACCTTTTTAATGTTATTAAATTAATTTTTAAAAATAATTACAAATTACGAAAAACACTAAAAAATTATTAAATAAAATAAAAATTATACATTAATAAAGAACGAATATATCAAAATTAATTTGATCAAACAAAAAACATTTTACTAGTGAAAAAAGAAGTTTATATTAAAAAGGACTACTTTTAACTTATTATTATTTAAAACATTTTAATTTGAAAAATTAAGTTTATTTAATAAAATACAAAAATAAATAAAATTTTGTGCCTAAAAATAAAATTTAAGCAAGAAAACAAAAAAAAGTTGTTTAAGACAACATTAATTAATTTGTAACAAAATTATTCACAAATTGCAATAAAAATTGGACGAATAAAAATAATAGTAACATACACTAGTTACGCTTACCAATAACTTCGACGGATTTTTTAATATGACCATTCATGTTTTCAGCCATGCAACTATAATTTGCACTATCAAACGTTTTAATATTTCCCAAATAAAGCTTAGAAGAATACCTAAATTAAAAAATATAAAGTTGAAAAGTAATTTAAATATTAATTTATCATTTTAATTAATTGTTTAAATTTCCAAATAGTTTCCAATAGTTGGTTTAACATTAGATAAAAACAAACATTTATCTAATTTAACTTTAAATTTTGCAAATGTTATTTTATTTTTAGCTAAATTATTTTAATAATGCTTAAATGTTAACATAAATTCTATTTTTAACAAAAAAAATTACTAATTCTATTTGTTTATATTATATATATATATATATATATATATTAATTAATTTTATTTTTTAATATAGGTTTTTGAAAATAGCTTGCAATTTAAGAATCACCAGTAATTTTTTATTTAAAAGATATTTCTTATAAAAACAAATTTATTACAATTTAAACATAAATAATAATGTTCTATTAAAAAAAAAAATAAATAAAAAGGAATGTGTAAAATGTGGATTATCTATTATTTTTAACAATTGTTAAAAAGATAAATGATAGTACGTTTGACAAATTATTACATTATGTATTATATTAAATATTATTGCAAATATCACTAAAATGCAACGATTAAAAATATTTTAAATTGCTACAAATATTATTAGCCAAACGCCATATTAAATAATGTAGGAATGTTATAAAAACACATTATATGCAGGTGTAATATTACTAAATGGTGCAACATAAAACCAAAGCTCTTAACTAAAAACTAACTAAAATTTTATTATTATTTTAAATTTTACTTTTTGGCTGGTTTGGCGTATACATAGCTTTAGAGAAAGAGTAAACTTTGACCAGTATGACGCTTAGAGCCCAAAATCAATCAGGGGTTAAATCACAAGATTATTATTTATTTGTAAGAATTGTATAGTAATGTTATATTTACCTGACATTAATAATAGAAATTATATATATATATATATATATATATATATATATATATATATATATATATATATATAAATTATTATAATATATATATATATATATATATATATAAATTATTAGAATTTAAAAAAAATGACATTATAAAATTATACAAATACTGTTTAATTATAAATGTATTATAGTAAACGCTATTAAATTAATTATTGTAAAATTTTACTGTAACTTAAATATAAAAATAATTAAAACAATGTCAACTATATTGACATAATAAATATAAACACACATCGATGTGTTACTAAAAAACACTTAACATGTAAGTAAACAAAAACATAAAACTAGAAATTTAAATTATTTGACTTTTGGTAATACTACTACAGCAAAATATTTGTTTTTAAAGTAAGATTATTATTTATTATTGATCAGTTACTTATTTTGTCAAAAAAGACAGACTTTTTAATTTAAGGTACTAGTAATAGTGTTGGTTTAATAAGAAATGCTTTGTTTTAAAAAGATAAATCAAAGAACAACTATTGTTAAATGTTTAAAATTGAAATTAAAAAAATTAAAAATAAGTGTATTTGGAAAAAGTATATTCTTAGTTTATTAAAATAATAATAATAATAATAATGTTTATTTAAAAAAAAATAATTATAAACCAAAAATAAACTGTGTAAAATAAATTACTTTATTATTATTAATATACATAAAATATTTTAAAAAAGTTAATTTTTTGAAACGTATAATTTAAATAAAGTTACATAAAAACTAAAACGAATTTTAAGAAATGCACATTGTTTAAAATAATAAATCATAATTGCATTAAAAAAATGATATTTTAAAAATAAATAATAAAAAGTTAAATAAATTAAATAAAAACGACCAAATAATTAATTTTGAATGTAATCCTCTTTATTATGCAATAAATTTGTTTCATAAGTACATCAATATAACTAAAATATTTAAGTCATTAAATAATACTTTAATTTAAAATTAATTTAAAGTTAATATTTATTTTTTGTATTCAAACCAAAAAAAACATTAAGTAAATTAAAAGTCAACGTTGTGCTAATCAAATGATTATGACATCAAACTGCTAAATGCGTCTTATTAAAATTATAAGCACTGTAATTCTGTCATTCTTTAGCAGTAAAACAAATTGCCAAAGTTTAATTTTATTTGTTTTTATTTTCTAAAATTTAACAATTTTTAAGATAAATAAATATATATTTTCAAATACGTATAGGCGTTTAACTCCGCCTATTTTAAACCAAAAATAATTTAATCTAGCCAGTTTTAAACCTGGATAAAGGAGGAGGGTTTGAGCACAAGGTTAGCAACCTGGCCTCTTTAAAAAATTTATACTGTTACAGCAACAATAAAAGGACACAATTTTGGCAAACAACAGCAAAGAATTAATCGCATGTATCTAGATTGCTTTTTATTACTGACATTAAATGCGGGTCTTTATTTTGTCTCAATAAATGTCCACTTGCTGCTAAATGCTTTCTGTCAAATATTTAACTAATATAAAGTAAATAAAGAACAGTACAAATTTAAAAACGAACAATTTTTGTAAATATTTGCACAATTGTTTTCTATAATTAAACATTTTTTTAAACATTTTAACAAATGGTTTAATTAAATGTAACCTTTTTTAATAAGACAAAAACGTTATAATGCAAACATATTCAAAACACTTGTTTGTATTATTATTTTTTAAGTAATAAGTTTAAATTTAACGTTTTAAATTTAAATTTAAAAAATTGTTATTTTACTTAATACAAAGTTATTACAATTTATTTCTAATTTTTGTACACAAAGTTTGTTTAAAAAATACTTTAAACAAAATGGAAATAAAATTAGTTATATGTATATATATGCACACGTATTACCGAGATGTTTGATGAATGCCTCTGTCTAGTCCTGCCAGCCATATTTGTTTTATTTCAGTGTTGTTTACAAACCACAAAATTAAAGGAGTAGGACGTCCGCGCACGTGACAAGATAACAAAACGTCATTATCTTCGTCTACTTGCAATGTGTCTGCATGATACAAAGCGCGCATTTGCAATGGATGAGCTGAAATTACAGAAAAATATAACAACATTTAGATTGCTGATAAAAATGTTTGTTAATTTTTAGTTTATTAGTATTTTTTTATATGTAAAACTGTTTTAATTTGCAATAATTATATATATATATATATATATATATATATATATTATATATATATATAATACAAAACTCTTTTGCTTTAAAAATAAGCATGGGGATAATTTTAATTTTAGACAAAATAGTTTTTTTATTTATAAACATTATTATTTAATTATTTAGAGAAAATTTTAATAATTTTAAACATAAATACAAACGTTTATTATTTTATGTTTTAAAATTTTATAAGTTCTATTTAATTTAAACTTAAAAATAAAACTAAATAAAAAATAAATAAAATAAATTTTATAAAAATTAGAATAATTAAGAATTTTAAATTAATTAGACTTCAATATATATTAATGTAAAAAAATGTTAATTTAAAATATATTAAGTTTTTAATATTTAAAATTAAATGTTAAAATTTATTTTACAATTAAAATAAACAGCTAACAAATTTACTGTTTTGTTGTAACAATTTTTGGTAATTTTACAAAAAAGTGATTAAAATTGAAATAATTATTAGAAACTGGAAAACGCAATATATACGAAACATTTTGTTTTAATTTACAGTCACATAAAATAAGAAAAAATAAAGTATTTGTTGCCATTAAGATTATTGCAATTTTTTTTGCATTTAAGAATGTTTTTGTCGCTATCTAACAAGTGCTGCCTAGTTAACGTGCAATGTCTTCGTTTTACATAAACATTTGTAAATTTTATTTGTTTGTGTTGTTTAAATTTAAGTATTTTTGTAATTAATACTTTAATATTGCTAACAGCAGCTTATTTTTAAACATAAATTGTTGTTAAAATACATATCTACTTCTACATTTAATTTATGACAATGTAAAATTTAGTAATAAAACAATTTAACAAATGCGATTAAATTGTTTAAATTTTTGTTAAAAAACAAAATTGCATTTTTATCACAATATCAACAAATTTGATACATCAGTAAAATTATATCAAATAAAGATGTACGTGTTAATTTTAAAATATATGTATTAAACATAAATTTATAAATTTATAAAATGTAAAATAGAAAAAAATACCGTAATTATTACTTTATTATATATTTAAATTTAAAAAATATTAATAGTAAAATTATTAGGTTTTACTTTATATTTATTAAAAAATATTATTCCAAATTTAAAGATATAACAAGTTGTACCAAAAAAATTACTTTTTAAAACGCCAATATTTTATTAAAAATCTTTAAAAATGTAAATAAATGTTTATTATTTTTTTGGTTTAATGCACGTTAAAATTAAATTTAATTAAAACAAATTACCTAAAAACTTTTTAATCTTACTAATGCGTTTGTTATTAAAGTTTTCATCCATTAGCTAAATTCGTATTATTTTTAAAATCATTCCTGTTTCATCCCCTTTTTTAATAAATAAAAATTTTAATTATAAAAAAATATTTTCCATTTAGAACAAAGTATTATAATGAGTTTTACTTTAAAATCCATTTTTGGGTATTAAAATATAATTTTGAGAACATCTTCAAATTAAATAATGTAATTTTGTTTATGTTGATTGCTTTAAAATTTAAATTAATATAATTTGAATAATTTTTAATTTTAGCATATATATATATATATATATACATGTTTTTGTGCCAATGTTTATTTTCAAAATAATTATTAATAAAATATTTGCATTATCCATGTTTTTAAAATTCAATGCTTCTTTTTTTAATTAAATGGCTTGAACTAGTAGTTATTAGAATTAAATATGACGTTTATTAAACGTTATACAATATGGCTTCGGTCATTTAATTTTCTGAAAATTAAAATAATTAGCTTATTTAATTTAAAAAAATTGTATTTAAATAGGCTTTATATACTTGTTCAATTATTAAATAGTGGTAAACCAAAATAAAAGTTGTGTAAAAATTATTATAAAATATAAATTATTATGGACAATTTATATTAATCTAAAGAATAATAAACAGTGAATTCAAATTGAATGTTTGGTTCTGATTTTTAAGCTATTGCTTAGTACATGCAATAGTACTGTTCTTAAAATTATTATTATATAAGACTAGTTGGTATTACGCAAGTTTAATTTCTTGTTCAAATAACAATTAATTTTGTAGTTTTAAAATAATCAACCAAACGTTTTTTATTCATACAACAATATTATTATTAAATTATTATTATTATTACAAAACCCTTTTGGTTTAAAAAAAATAAACAATTACAGCAAAAAATAACAAAAACAAAGTCTTGTAATTCAAAGAGAACATGAGACAAAATGTTTCCATGTATTTGAACATTCTGTCAAACGTTTTGCTTGATCCCATAAAACATTAATTTTAATTAAATCTTCCCGAATAGTTCTTAGCCAAGTTTTCTGTGGTCTGCCAACCTTTCTTTTACCATTTACAATTGTCCATTCCAAAACCATTTTTGCTGGACTTTCGGGAGGTAAACGTAGAATTTGACCAGGTAATTTTCTTCGTCTAATTGTAATAATGTCATGGAGTAAACAAGAGTCAGTTCTTTTCATAATCTCATCATTTGAAATGTGATCGTGCCAGGTAATTTTTAAAATACTTCTAAACCACCGGCGATGAAAAACATCCACCATCCTATCAATCTTGTCCGTTCGTTTCCACGTTTCACTCCCATATATTGCCGTAGGAAAGATTATTGATGCGTACAAACAAACTTTTGTCTTCAGGCGAATGGAAGAACATGACCATATTGATTTGAGTCTATTGAAGACTGATATTGCCTTTCCAAGTCTGGCTTTAACATCAATTTCGGTTTTTCCGTCTATACCAATGATGCTTCCCAGATATGTAAAGGAATCAACAGTATCAATATTTTGTCTACTAATTTTGATAGGCTAATCATTATTTGACTTAATGCACAACATTTTTGTCTTTAAACAATTAATCCGTAAGTCAATATGAGAACTGATATCACTGAGTCGTGCTGTCATATTTTACATCATTTCTGGAGTTTCACTGAGTAGACCAATATCATCTGCAAAATCCAAATCCGTTAATCTGCTTTGGTTCCATTCGATACCATAAAACAAATTATTCATGGATTGAATCATAATAAAATCAATTACCAGAAGAAACAAAAACGGTGACAAAATACATCTTTGACGTACTCCCGTGACAATTTCGAACCCTAGCAGTATGACCACTTTTTGTTTAAACGCAACAACTTGAATTTTGGTATAACGAACGTATAACATTTTTATATATTTTAAACGGTATTCCGTAAAACTTAACGATTTTCCACAAAGATTCTCGATGAACACCGTTAAAAACTTTTATAAAATCAATAAAATTAATTGTAAGTGAGTCTTGACTTTGCTCAATAATGTTACGGAGGGTGGGTATTTGTTCAATAAAGCTTCTTTTTTTCAAAAACCTGCTTCTTGTTCTCGAAGATATTTATCTACTGCATTACTTAAACAATTTAAAATTACTTTATAAAACACCATACCAGGAAGAGACAATAAAGTTATTCCGCGCCAATTATTGCAATCGTTTACACTTCCTTTTTTGGGAAGAGTAACGATTACTCCTTGACTCTAATTATTTGGAACTTGTTCATTATATCATATAACATTAAATAAACGAGCAAGCTCACGTGCTACAACTTTACCTCCATGTATGAGCATCTCTGCAGTTATCTCCTGAAGTCCTCCTGCCTTATTGTTTTTCAACCTTTGAATTGCATAAATCACTTCAGTTACAGAAATGTCATTAATGCATTTTCCGGATTTTGAATCACATTCATATCATTATCATTATTAAAATCTATGAGAGTATTTGGCATAGGCTAATTAAGTACTTCTTTAAAATGTTCTACCCATCTAGATGATTGTTCATTATTTGTTAAAAGTAAACGACCATCTTTTCCTTTAATTGGAATGTAAGTGTTCTTTCTAACTCCCGACAGTTGTTTTACAATTTTATACAGAGTCTTGGAATCATTTTTCCTGCTGTCTTATCTGCTTTTCTGCATCTGCTTTCTAACCAATTATTCTTATCTTTGCGGCAGCTTTTTTTAACCTGTTTATCTAAAGTTCTATATTTATCATCAAATATTTTCTAAATAACAGGATTGTTAAATTGATCTCTCTCTAATTTTGTTTTCTTTCTGAGATCAATTAAATTCCATGAGACTGATGAAATTTATTGTTTCTTTGTAGAGCAACATCTTCTACCCAGCACATTTGCTGCACAGTCTGTAATTGTTTTATGAAACAATTTCCATTGATCATCAGACTTTTCTACTCTTTTCAGATTTTGAAATATATTTTTTAAAGAATTGTAAAATTGATTTGAGATATTTGACTGTTTAAGCTTCTCATACGAAAATAGATGTCATTTTTTTGTGGTTTTTATTGTCTTTAATTTTAAACGAAATTTTTCAACAACAAGATTGTGATCAAAACCAAGATCTGCACCGCGATATGCACGTACATCTTGCAATGAAGATCGCTATTTTGTGCTAATACAAATGTAGTCGATATCGTTTGTTGTTTTTCCATCTGGAGAAACCCACGTTGTCTTGTGTATATTTTTGTAAGCGAAAAAGTGTTACCAACACTCATTCCACAATGATTGTTTAGCGTCAACAACAATAATTAACCATTGAAGTTGTAAATTGTTATCCGGCTTGTATGGGGTTTTAAATGTAGGCATTACCAAAAATAGTGATAGTATTACAACCTTTTGAAGTTAAGCAATGATTCTATCAATAAATATTCTACAATACTACTAAAACATTTTTTAAATAAATGTTTATACTGTAAATAATAATAATAATAACAATAATAATAATAATAATAATAATAATAATAATTCATAATAGTAATAATAATAATAGTTATTGTTAGATTTACCGAATAATAAATATAGTTGGTTTGCATTATTGAGGAGCACTTTACAAACATGTTTTTCTTGTCAGGAATTGTGAACAGTGTATATCTTTCACACAAACTCTATTTAACACTTCTTTAGATTTATTAACTAAGTTATGTGTGTTTGACACAAACTTCAAAAAATTAGTATTTATAGTAAATTTGACTAGTTGTAAATGCTGTTTTTAACTACCGCTGGCAAGTAACTGAATAGTTCCTTTTATTTTTATATAATTATAAACCTTTAAATAATTTTATTATAGACAACAACAACAACAGCAACAATAATAATAATAGCAATAATAATAAAAATAATGCCAAACAATCTAAAACATTGACGAACACAATTTTACACTAAAGGTGTTTTTTTTCAATACTATGTTTAGGCTTCATTACTTGAATTTATTATGAAAACATTTTAGCATGTCAACATTAAAAAATATTAAATAAGAATTTGCATTTAATGTCAGTAGTACAACTCAAAATTATATCAAAATAAGTATGAGTGTAGCATTTAAATTATTTGTGGCTTACTGGTACACTTACTTATATGTAGTAAACAAAATAAATGAAAATGATTCAAATATGTTTTACCAATTTCCAAAATTATAAAAAATAATTTTATCATTATTGTTATTGTTATATTGTTTATATATTTTGTTTTACTGTATTGACGTTTATAGAAGCTTCCATTGATAACACTTTTGATTCTGTATTGCTGCTGTTTATTTTTAAAAACGTTGTTAAAAACAAGCATGCATAAGTGGCAATAATGACTATATTTTAGACAAATAGTTATGTTATTAGCTAGCCTATTAATAAATTTGGAACAAAATATTATTTTTTAAAATTTTACACGCATAATCATAATTAAGTAAATTGCATGTATATATTTAAAGACAAATTGATAAATATTTAAACAAATTTTAACTGCACGGAAAACAGATTTCCACATTCTTATTTAAAATTTAATTTACAAAAAATGACTTTTTGCAAAACAAAATGCAGGTTTACAAAATTTTTATAAAATTCTACATTTTAAAATGTGATTAAATCCGGTTAGTCTGTTATTAGTGGTAGTTAAAACAGAATTAAATAATACAAATGTCCAATCTTCAATATATATATATATATATATATACTAGTAGATATATTAATAGCACATTACTTCATTTATTTAACCAAATTCACGAATTATAATTAACATTATATAGTTTGTGCGTGTATGTGTAACTAAGGCAAACGTAACCTTTAGATTTAATCATGATGTGGTGGCAAAAAATGGGGTCTAAAATATCTTGTTTGCAAGTAATAAAAGCTGAAGTTCAGTAATATGTATTAAAACGCCAGTTTATTAACAAGGTTTTGATGTACGTTATGTATACGCATCCTTTTACAACAAACACCACACACCCATATACATAGATATATTTTCTAGTTAGTTCCAAATGATTAAATTGAAATATATTTTTAATTTGTTTTTTTACCAGTTTTTTCGCCATTTTAAACAAATATATATATATATATATATATATATATATATATATATATATATATATATATATATATATATATATATATATATATATATGTGTGTGTGTGTGTGTATGTTCCACATCATGTAATTGAAACATAATTAAGAGGTTTAAATGTCAAACCTCTAATCCGATTAGCACAAAAAATCAAAGTTAGTCATAATTGTTAGTTAGATTATTGAACTTTGGTATATTTTATTTTAGACAATGGTAGACGTAACTGTCAGAAACATATCTTTTTGTTTTAAAAAATAAACACAAAGAATTATTATTGTTTTGTAAATAATGATAAATATACAAATAGAATACTTCGACTAATTTTATATTTAATGATAACATGTAAAATAAATGCAAAATGACAATAACATTTATAAATTAAAAAATGTTATTTATAAATACGTTCATAATTCAAATTAATAAACATATTGCAATAAAATTATTTATTTATGCATAATTAAAACCTAATACTTAAATATATATTTAACAAAAATTTATTTACAAATAAAGAAAATTACAGATTAATAAATGCAATAAATTAAAAGTTTTTTAATATTTTGCAACTTATTTTAATATTTGTTTGTTTGTTACTGCTTTAATGCTTTGTAAAAAATACCTTTTAGCAAAACAAAGGCCTATATTTTAGTGCCGGTAGTGGCAGTCAAACCAATACCTACCCATATTCGGGTCCAGCATTATTCTACAGCGGTAAAAAAGGGTATACTATCAATAACAGTTCTTTTATTACAAAATTTCATTTGTTCAACAAAAAGGTTATACCACATGCTGATAAAAAACTTGAAAGCATTATACAGACAATATTTTATTTTAACACTCTCTTAAACGCAAAATTATTTTTACAATGTTAAGATAACAGATAAACCACTAAATACAAGTTTAAAAACTACATGTAGGGTAAGTTAATTGTCTATTGAAAATGTACTGTATTTTATGTTTTTTATTTAAAATTTTAATGTATAAAGAAGTAACTAGAATCTAAACAATAGTAATATAATTGAAAATATAGAAAAATTGCTATTGGTATTTAACTACTAATTTTTAATTATTAGAAATATTTAAATATAAATTATAATTAAACGTAATTTATTTCAATCATACACGCAATTAGCTTTTGAAATTGACAATTTTAACGTATTAATTTATCAACTATTGATATTAACTTATTAAAGTAATTTAATAAAATTGAAACAATTTTTTATTGTTGTTTAAATGTGATATTGTAAATATTTTACAATTATATGTATTTGTTTTACCACATGTTCCGCATATTTGATAAAAAAATATTTTATATTTTAGAATTAATAAATATAGAAACCAAATGATAAAAATGTTATGTCTAAAGACCAAAATGGTAAATAAAAACGTTGCTAAATGATAACATCATTGTATGTAATACACAAAATGTTCTTGTATAGTTGTTTATATTTTATAATGTATTTTATTTAATCTACATTTTAACATAATGTAAAAAAATAATTTATATATTGTTCAATACTAAAGTCAAATTTTTAATGTCATTGTAAGATATACCTAACGAGCTAGATGGCTAAAAATTTACATTTTAAACTGTAAATTTTACCATATTTGGTTTTACTGGCATAAAGTGATGTAAATAGTGTAACATATGCTAGTAATACTATTAATAAAATAATTAAATAAATATTAAGAACATTAATGTTTGTGTAATTAGAATATCCATATTACATAAAAAATTGGTAATTCTTAAAAGTAAAATAACAAATTAAAATTAAACGTTTAAATTAAAAAATATATATTGTAATCATATATACGGAATATATATTACAACTATTATAAATACTTTAGTAAGAGTACATTCAGCATCACAGATAATGCCTAAGGTCAACACATGTAAAGAAAAACACTAATTGATCTTAAAAAACACAAAAACAGACTATTTAAATACAATATGCAGGATAAACGGATTATTGAAAATAAAAAAACATTGCATTGAAAGTTATTCCTACTGAAGTATTGATGCCAATAACCATTTACATAAACATCTTTTCAACTTTTTATTTAATTATTAAAAATAGCGTGTAAACAAATTTAATTTTTCCCATGTGCAATAAAATTGTTATTTTTTATAAAATGGGCTGCAATTAGTACATTTACTTTTTAAAATTTTTTGTTCATTTTAATAATGTATATTTGAAGTTTGTTCAAATTTGTAAGGTGTTAATTAGTTATAATTTTATTTCTATTTTTTACTTAAGTGTTATTTTGTTTATTAAAAGTTTAGTTTAATAAAATTTAAAACATTTTTCTACTACTATCCTATTTATATAAAATAATAATACACATAAAAAACGTTAAAAAACAGCATATTTTAATTCGTTAATTAATTAATTAATAATAATACTTTATGTAAACGTTTCAAATTCTTAAAGCGATTGAGTATTTTTTTACAAGTAAAAATATTAATTATATTAAATTGTATTATATTATTTTAATTTTATAAATAATTTTCAGTTTATTTTATGTATAATTATTTTAATATACTTTGTTTATCTGCAGCTGTCTTTTAATTTAATTAACATTATTAGTTTAATAAATAAACTTAACAGCAAATGCATTAAGATGAAATATTTTGTAAATAACAAACATCACAGATAGTAAATTAGGTATTTTAAAAAAATACAAAACACGTTTAGACAAAAATGTTAATAACTGGTAAAATTAAAACATTTATTAACTTAAATGTTTAAATTTTTCTTTTTTTAAATACTGTACAATTTTATACCCTTTTAAAGTTAATTTTTAATTCTATTTTGTTTAACGTAATTATACATATATTTCCTTAAAACAAATACATTTTTATTAAAGTATATTATCTCATAATAACAATAAAATATAATCATTCAAAAAATAACACATACAGCAAACAAAATTATTTAATTATATATATATATATATACATATATGTAGGTAGAGATCAACAGTATTATTGCATAGTTTACTTTAAAACTATATAATTACAAAAAACAACAATAAAATAATTGAAACCGAGCAATGTGTACAAATTTCTTTAATTTCACATTAAAATATTGTAATAGGGGCCAACAAATAAAATAACTACTAGCATGATAAGGTATTTGTTAAACACAATAAGAATAAAACTAAAATTAGATTTTTTAATATCTAAATTTTGTGTAACATGGGCTGTAAATTAGTGCAAATGTGACTAAAACAAAAATAAAATTTTGTGTTTATATATTTTACAAATTAACAAACTCAGATAAAAAAAGGATAGAAAAGTTTACAAAGCAAAATATAACTGTTTATTTGCGGATAAGTGTATAAGAATTAATTTGTTTAAAATAGATTACCATTTATCATTGTCTAATAATAAATAATAAAATATAATAATAATAATAATAATAATAGTAATAATAATAATAATAATAATAATAATAATAACAATAATAATAAAAATAATAATAGTTTAATTTTGGTATTAAATGTAGTTTTAAATTATATTTTTAAAGTAATTTAAATAATTATTTATGTATAAAAATATAACTATTATCATTTTTAAAATGTTTTTAAATTAACATAATTAATAAGAAATATTTTAAATTGATATTTTATTATAAATATAACAATTATTAATTGTTAAAAAAATCAAACTGTTGCTAGCGGATAGTTTATAAATGTTTTAATTAAAGTAGACTAAACTAATGTGCCTATATGGGATGTGTGCGTTAATCCATTTAACATTTTCGATATTACTTAATTTAATTACTGTGTAGTAATATAGTTGTGCGCTATAATTGTTTATTTTTGTTCAACTGTACATTTTAGTTTGTTCCAAACCTGTGTTGCAAAAAATAGTTAGTAGTAAAACCACTTTTATAAAAATATGTTATTGCTGAAAGGATAACTGGTAAAATAATATACAAATATGTACGTTAGCATAAGAAACGTTTGTACATTGTGTACATTAAAATAGTCCACATTTTGGCTTGATTAATTTACATTGTGGCGTTATATGATAAATCTGTAAATTGCCAAAGTGACAAAGCAGCTTAGTTGCTAAAGTCGTTTATTACTAAATGCGGTAAAGATATTAAAGCATAATTAGTATTATTATAACTATTATTAAGATTAACATTTTGACACATTTATGTTAAGTAAACGTATTTAATATGTAATTATAAAGTTTAATTAAAATGATTACTACATTGTATAGTGTTAATAATAATTAAAAAACTATTTTAAATAAAAAACACAAAAGTTAAAATTAAACAGTATCTATTTACACTCAATTTGTCATGCTTAATATATTAAGCAAAAATTAACATTGAAATAAATTATTTTTAAGCAAGTTACTTTTTATTATTAAACAGTAAAATTATGTCATTTATAAATAAAATTAATTTTTGGTAGTCAGTAAATTTAAAAATAAATTAAGCTAAAAAATAGCTAATTTTTTATAAATAGGTAAACTAATTATATACTTTTGTAATTATTAAAAATATTTTTTCAAAACGTATTTACTTTAGAGTTTTACTACAATTTGTAAACAATTATGTTTTATCACAACTGAACTTAATTATGTAACAAATTATGCTTGGAAACACTTAATGCAAAAGAAAACAAAATAGTACAAGCAAACACAATAATTATTTATTTAGCTGATTCAATTAAATTAACTAAATTTAAAGCAAAAATTCTGATTATTGTGTTAACAATTAGTAACTTTTTAAAAATAATGTGCTGCATTATGTCTTTTTTTGTAAATTAAAGTAGAAATACTAACTTTTATTTATTTAAACATTTATATTAAAATTTAGATTATAGATAATTTTTAAAAACTTACACATAAGAACCATAAATTGACTAATTTTTACTTCTACTTCTCCATAATCCATTTTGTTATTATTATTATTATTGTTGTTGTTGTTGTTATGCGTAGTATACAATTTATCACTTGCATTGTATTTTTTGTAATTAATTGTTTTATTAATATTAAACGAACTATTATAATAATTATCTGAATGAATAAAATTTTCCAAAGTTTTATTCATTTTTATATTTCAGAATTGATAAAAATTTTAATTATTCAATTTGTTTAATAAAAAACCATATTTTTAACAAAGTAGTCAAACAAACATTATTTTGTTTCAATATGTAAATTTGTTATAACTCAAATTGAAAAATAACGCCGTTTGGTTTAAAATTATACTTTTACTACTTTGCATATAATTGGAATTTATTTAAACTAACTCTTGATTGGCAAACAGTAATGAGTTGTTAACTTTATCACGTATAAATACATTAGAAATATTAATGAGAGCGTGCAAAATTTTTATTGGTTTAGTTATATATATATATATATATATATATATATATAATATGATCAAGTTATTAATTTTAACAAAAATTATTTCCTTAAAGCTATTACTATAACAAACTAAATATGCTTTTAAGTAAATTAAAATATTTACAATAAAATACAACTTTATTTTAACATTTAAAACATTACATTACAGCTCCCAACTAAATTATTTTAAGTAATGTGCTTATCTAACTAAAATATCTCTAACAACTACATAATTTTTAAAATATAGTTTGGTTTTTTTATATACAATATACAATAATATGTTATAAATAAAGTACAGTTGCAATTTTATTAAAATGTATTTTATTTAATTAATTTGGTTTCTACTTCTTGAATGTTTTGTAATAAGCATTTTTTAACACACACACATTTACAAAAGCAAATAAAATTTACATTTAGTGACGGCAGTAGTACTGAAAACTATATTTAACCAGCATTAAAATTACTAATAATACAATTTTTAACATTAAATATAAACTGGCTTATAATCAAAACTGAACTAAAATTATTAACATAAAATACGATGTCAAAGAATAAAGAATATACAATGCAATGTTTAGCTCATAATAAATTTATTGTCTTATACATTGTTAATTAATTAATAATTTAAGTAATAAATGTTTTTAACTATTTAGTTATGGTAGATCGGTGTAATTCCGAGGTAATATTGTTTTTAACAAAAATTAATTTAGACATAATCTTCTTTAATTTCAATATGTTTATGTATATTTTATTTTATTATACTACAAATGTTAACCTCATTAATGTTAGTACTTTTGGGTTGCAATCCTACTTCAGTTTCCAAAGTGTTTATTTTTAATTATTGCTTTGTTCACCATAAAACAAACTTCTAAAAATCTAACAAAAATTTAAATTAATTTTTATAAAACATTATTCTAATTTTTTTGTTTTGTATTAAAATATTGCTATACGTTTAATAATTTAAAAAAATAATAAAACATTATTTTGCGTTGTTCTTAATTAGCAAATAATTAAATTGTTAAAAGTTATATTTCAGAATTTAAAAATTAATTTATTTAGTTTTTTTAATTGCAAAAAAATATTTTTAAATTGACAAATGTTTAAATTAAAAAAATATTGCATATTATTTTATTTTTATACCTCTGAATCAAAAATTTATCAACAGTGTTTTGATAATGTATTTCATATTTATGTTAAACCTATTTGCAAAAATATTTTGTTTTAGCTAAATTTCAAAAATAAAAATAAATTTTTTGTTAAAATACATAGTTTTTATAATGTATCTTTTTACCAATATCAAATTAATATAAGGAATTATAAAAAACATTAATTAAAAATAATTGTAATTTTAAAAAAATAATAAATAAATTTTTTAATATTATTTTAAAAATTTTGATTTTGTTTGATTACATAGGGTAATTACAGCATTAATGGGTTTAACAAATGTAAATGTAAGGTATTATGAAAAAGAGGAGAGTTAAATGTGACTCTATTCTTTTTATTGCTAAAAAGGTGGACAAAACAATAATAGCAATTATTGATGTAAAACTATCGTCACGAATTGTACAACTTAAAAACGTTTACTTGTTTTTTTTTAATATTTTGCTTAGCATTCAATTGTTTTAAGTAATTTTATTATTTAACAAATATTTATTTTAATTAAAACAATATATTATTTTAATCCAAGATAATAAAATCTCAGTGTTGTTATCATATAATAAAAATAGTTATTATTACAAATAACTAATTATCAAAAATATGTATCAAGTTATTATTATAATATCGGTGTGGCTTAAACACCGACTAAAAGCTGGGTAGACATGGAATTGAGTTCTTCCACTGGAACTATAAGCCCTATAAGCCCTTGTTTTACATTGCTAAATGCCCACTTACTAATTAATAAACGCTTTTTGCTAAGCATCTAAACAATAAAACCAAAAAAAATTATTAATAAAGTTAAACATTAGCAATTTCTTTTATTACCTAATAAACTATATATATATATATATATATATATATATATTAAAAGTGCAAAAATAATCACTATAAATTTGGTTGTTTTCATTTTTATTAGATCTACATGTATACATAATCTTTAAAGTATGTTGTTACAGTAATGCCCACGTAAATTTGTTAAATAATATATATATTTATTTGCAATAAAAAGCTAATTGTAAAGGCACATTTTTAATTTTAAAAAATTTAAAACTTTAAAACTGTTAAATAACAATTAACTTTTTTTGTTTAATTAAGAAATGTTGCCTTTTACATAAGTTTTGTTAATATAACAACATTTACTATATATGTATATATATATATATATAACATACTTAAAAATTTAAATTTAGTATTAATTTTTATTTTAATGTTGTCTATACTTAATAATTATATTCTGTTTTTGTACATTAAATATTGTAAAATATTTATTGTATGAACTTACATAAAGTTATTTATTAAATTACACTAACAACAATGATTATTGTTATTTAAAGTATCGGTACAATTATATAATTAGTACCGGTAGTGCATGTTTTTATTTGACTTTGATAAAAAATTGTGTTAAATCTGTGAATTTTTCAAATGGCTTTTGGGACACTTTTTACGTCTGTGTAACATACTTCAAAATGCATATATTAATTGGTTTTGAATATTACATATGCATACATATTATTTTGTTGACAGTTTTGTTATTTAAATAAATAAAAATTGATTTTTTTAAAATTATGTAAAGTTGCATTTTTAACTTAACGCATACATATGTAATTTAATCAATAAGTACGTATAAATAATATTTTTAAATACCGATTAATTTATGACATTTTTATTTATGGTAAAAAAATAAAATAAAATTTGTTTAATATAGTTGACTATTTGCATTGTTAGATTAATAAAAAAGCAAATTAATTATGAAATAATTTATTAATATATAATAACATAAAGAAATAGTACTTTCATTAATACGCACACTAATTTAATAAAAGTAATATTTGAAAGTCGAATTAATGGTTTCTTAACCAAAACATATACTTTAAATATTTGGTTTAGATGTGCGCTTTAAAAATTTAATTGTGCCATTACTTGATTCTACCCATAAGTATAATTTTAAAACTGTAATCATATGAGTTTATGTAAACTTATTCAAAAGATAATGCTTAACAAAAAAAACCCATTAATATAATCCGCAAAAATTAAATTTTAACTAATAAGTAGTTTACTCTTTAATACAAATAAGAGTTAACTCAGTTAAACAAACCACAAGTACTTATATATATATATATATATATATATACTATCATTTCAAAAATTAACGCAAAAATTTATAAGAATATCAAATCTAAATTAATTTGTTATGTTTAATTGTTTTTTTGTGAAAATAAATATTGAGAATTAAAAATAATATAAAGTACTTAATAGTTCCTTTATATTTACTTAGAAATATTTATTTAAAAAGGATGAGTCGGCCAAAATAGCATATTTTAAAAGTTACTTCTATATCAACGTGGATAATAAGTTGAAGTTACATCATTTTTATAATAATTAGCTTATTATAATTTTATGTGCTTAATTTCATTAAAAATGAAAAATGAGTAATTGCTAAAATTAATGTTAAGTGCCTATTCAACAAAACAAAGCTAATAATTTATTATTTACGTTTAACATTGAGATTCCGCTCATCCACTTATTTTGCTTTCTGTTTGCGTTGTTTTTGTAATGGACAATAGTAATAAAAAATGTTTTTATCTTACCTGAAATAAGTATTGTGTCATCAAAGAATTAAAAATGAAGGATTTTTACCAAAAAAATTGGCGAATTTATACAGGGTTAACTTTTCAACAATTTATCAGATTATTAATGATCAAAAACCGCGAACTAATGATAATGTTAGATGAAAACGTGCAACAACTACTACGGATAATCAGAAAAGTGTTGTAAAATTAAAACATTATAATAAACCTATTTTAGAAACTAAAAAAATAGTTTAAACAGTGTTATTTATTTCACAATTAGAAACAGGGCAATAAAATCTGGTTTACCGCTTTAATCACCAAACGTTATGCCATTTATTACAAAAAAAAACAAAAGGATGACAAATTAACCTTTTGTAAACTATGGAGTAAACACACCTTTGTTATTGGCGTTCCATATACTTCGCTGATAAATAATGATTCGAGACAAACCATTTGGCTTTAAATCATCATCATTATCATCATCATCGGGGATAAACATCCCACACCGGTTATTATCACTCAGGGTAGTCCAAAAAACCAAAACGTCTGCAAAAAACGTCAACTTTTGTAGTGTGTACTCAAAGAACGACACTTGAGGTGTGCTGACATTAAATGTTAATTACATCCCGAGTTAAACCCCTCCAATGATCTCTGTTGGCTGCATAGGGTAAACAAACGGACGCCCATTTAAATAATTCATTTGAACGAGGGGGCTTAGCATAAATAAAAAGACTGAGTTCACATGCTACAATGTCTGTCCAAATTTTTTGTTGGTCGCCTGGCCTTTTTTCCATCCGGGTAGTGGGTGGGCTTCTATAGCTATTCTGGCTGGATGAGTGGGCGATCTACGTAAAATATGGCTAATCCATTTTAATCGTCTTTCTTTTACTGTGCTAGAGATACATGGCCAATAAATGCTAAGTGACTTACAAATATCTGGGAATGGTCAAAATATTTTATTAGTTATTAAACGAGTGCGTTCAATGGAGAACAACGAGCGAAACCATATAGATCTTAAACAGCTTTGCTCAAAATGAACAAGTTTTTGTGTATCCACTTGGGTGAGAGTCCAAGTTTTGCATGCATAAAGTAGAATGGAACGCACTAAACTCTTATAGATTCTAATCTTGGTTTTAATAAAAACATTACTTTTGTTTCATAACGGTTTACTTAAACGCCCAAAAGGCTGCAGCAGAGAGGCGAATACAACGCCGAATCTCTGAAGAGCTGGATCCTTTATCTATGACCAAACCTAGGTACGTAAATTCATTAACCACAGGGAGTGGGCTACCATTAATAATGATTGGATTTCTAAAGGGGACGTTCGCTAAAACCACTTTTTTTAGTATTAAGATATAAACCGTATTTCTCTAAGGCTTTTTGAGTAAGTTCAACCGCATTTTGCAAATTTTTATCGGTTTCTGCCATAAGAACGGCATCGTCTGTATATTGAAGATCCGCTATCTTGCGACCATCATGAGTTATACAGCCCTCAAATGACCGAGACATTTTATCAAGGATGTCATCAACTACAAAATTGAAGAGTGTGGGTACTAAAACACATTCTTGGCAAACACCTGAATTTATGTAGATTGTATCTGTTAAAGAATCACCATTCCGTATTACTGCGTTTGACGACGTGTATAACAATTTAATAATGTTAACAATCTTAACAGGAATTCTTTTGGCAATGAGAAGATTCCACAGAATGTTGCAATCAACAGAATCAAAGGCTGCTGAATAATCTATAAATGCACAGTATGTAGGCTGTTGGTATCGCGATTAAAGTTCTAACATTTTACGAACAGTATGGATTTGATCGATGCATCCCATCCCAGGACAAAATCCAGCCTGGTTGGCTCGTGTTCGACACTCCCGTTCACCACGGATCCTGTGTAAAATAATATTTGCCAACATTTTTTGAAGCCCGGCAAATTAAGCTGATTCCTCTATAATTAGCGGGGTCTGTTGTGTCTCCTTTTTTATGAATTGGGATTATAATAGCTTGTGTCCATGCTTCTGGACTTTTCTATTTTTTCCAAATAGAGTTTATCAAGGAGTATAAATATTGTATAATATTTATCCCGCCATACTTAAAAACTTCTATAGGTATGCCATCTACTCCTGTAGCCTTCCCATCTTTCAGTTGATGGCATGCTAAAATAATTTCTATGTGTGTGGGGGTCTCTGTTGAAACTACGTATGGGGGATCGGGGGGTTGTGTATGGAATTGATTGGAAACCTTTGCCGCTTTGTGTTTAATGGGATTAAGTAATATTGAAAAATGTGATGTCTATTGATCCGTAGAGATCGCCGATGAGGGTTGATTTTGGAAGGAATGTCCTTTGCAAAGTTTATTAATCTTCTTGAGTATTGTTACGCATTGCAGCATCCTCTAATTCCTCAGCTACATGCGACCAATATTTCTCTTGATCATTATTGAAATTCGTTATATATTCCTGTATCTTCTTGTCTTTATCCTATTTTCTGTGCTGGTTTTTGTTCAAAAATTCATTTCGTAAAACTTCTGTAGAGTTGGAAATCTGAAATGTTGATTGTATGTTGAGTTTCCTGGGTAATAACCTAGAGGCCGCATTTAGTTTAGATGTGATTAAGTTCCAATTATGTTCTACTTTATTATTATAATTGATGGAAAGACCAGCATTTACATATGCTTTTTCAAATAATTCCTGAATATGGGGCGCATTTTTAATAGATTTATAGTTTGGGAGATTAAAGTGCTTTCGTTTAGATTAAAATTTAAGTGAGAGTGTGCACTTTAATAACCCGTGATCACTTCCATTTTCGTTCCAGTACAGAAACCGTGGAATGCACGCACGTCTTTAATTGATGAAAACCAGTTACGAGAGACAAGAACATAATCAATTTAAAAACGGTTAAGTGACGTGGATGATGTTGGAACATTGTGTTAGTGACTACTAAATCATGTTGTAACGTATAGGTACTAAGATAGTCACCATTTGAGCAATTGCTATTGCTAGTCGTCCATTTGCCAACTGCCGAGCAGCAAGCAGCACTTACCTAGCGTTAAAATCCCCCATGACCATTATAAAATTCGATTTGTTTTCTAAATTAGTTGTTGTGGCCGCCAATAGTTTATACAATGTTTGTATTTCTGATTCTATGTGACTTGATGTAGGAGCGTATACATTTACTATACCTAAGATTAATTTCCAGTCTAAAAACATTGAGAAGGCCAAAAGGTTGATTCTGAACGTAATTTTATAGCACAAGTTCCTGAATGACGGCTTTCTTGAACACATAGAATATTAACATTATGACGGTTAGACTCAGCAGCAACAATCTTGCGCAGCCAGTGTCGACAATGAGCGCACGTTCCATGAGTCAACGTTAAGCGGACATTTTGGTGTTAATGGGCAAATCCTAGATTTAATAACCGGTGCATTATTGCGAGTAATATTCACAGAGCAGGCAGTAGCGTCGCGAGTCATATTCTGCCTTGTTTAAGCTCTGAGAATGGTGTTTTTTGAATTTGGTTATCAGTATCTACCCTGTTGACCACGGCCTTTAATTGATTTTTGTGTGAGTTTTGACCGCGAGTATATAGACCAGTTAGTCGCGGCCAGCCATCCTGATAAGAAGACAAGCAATTTTTAAACCACCTTTTCTAGGCTCCTCTCCGAGTGGAGCAAGCAGTGGTGTCCCTAAATAGGGCTGTTTAATGATAATACTTAGGGTGACACCGATAACCGTTATCGCCTTCTTGTCAACGCGTTAACGACCTTAACGCCTGAGTTTCCGTTTGGTCCACGGCTGTTTATTTGGCACAGCCTTATTCACAGCTAACCTTTATTGCTGAAGGTCATTCCACTATCCGCCACCTGTAGACGCGCTAAGTAGGGGTCGGTCTCCTCCCTTAAAAACAAAGTGTTGTGTGGGTTAAGTTTTCAAAAACATTCACTCTCGGTTGTTACATAGATTATTGAATTTTCTGAACCTTGTAATGTTTTTAATTATATGGTAACTGAAAAATTGCATGTGATCTGTTTTTTATTAACACTTGACGTTATAAATCATATTAATTATTTTACTCCATTTTCGATTTTGCACCAGTTGATATTTTATACAATTTTTTAATTACTTACAGAATATATGTATATATAACTATAGCTTTTTAAAATTTTTATATTGTATTGTATATATTATAATTGAAGTGACATTTTCCTTGTACTCTATGTAGTTGCTAGAGATGTTTTAGTTAAATAATCACTTTTGTGCGGTAGTTCTTGTGACAGTACTAATATATATATATATATATATGTCATCTGTACCCCCTTTTTGTATATATATACTACAATTTTCTATGTTTGTGACTGATGAGAATATACAAAATGAATTTATTTCACAATTTAGATCTTCTTATATTTTTATTTGAAATTATACAGGAGTTCACAATATTTTCAATTATTAATCATCGAGTGAAATGCTATTTTAACGCACAACAATACATTTTTAAATTGTTTGTCGGTACCTCTAAATAAGAAATAATTAAGTTTTTTATTAGCTGTACAATCCTCATACTTTAGTAAACTAATTTTTTACTTTTTCATTTATTAGTTGCTTCTTTTATTAATTGTTTTTTATTTTTATTTTTATTTTTGCCACTTTAAATGCTTTCTAGAAAACATTTTTAGCAGTAGATATTTTATCGAATCCAGCCGTGGGCGTTTATATAATACCGGTGGTTGGGATCAAACTTATGCTCATTCAAGTTTGAGTCAAGCGCTGTACCATTAAAACCACCCCAAAATTTTTGTAAAAATATTCTACCTTAAACTTGAACAATTTTTGTTGGTTTAAAATATAACCAGTAAGCTAAATTTTAAAATAGGGGAAATTTGTCTCATTTTAAAGCATATAATATAATTCAACGTAAGAAAATTATTAAAATGCAGGCTAATTAACAGTTTTTTAATATTAAATTTGTTAAATGTTTTATTTATATGTAAAAATAGGGCTTAACAAAGATATGTTAAACAGCTCTATGCACACCTTTTTCTATTTAACAAGTTTAATTTAGTTTTTTAAACATTATTCTTAACCTAAAATTAATTTTAATTGTTTTTCAAATATAATATGTTTAACAATGTTTATTTGTTTATTAATTAATTAATTATTCCTAACAGGGACGAAATTATTATAGAGTACTTCTAGTTGACTCAAGCCAAGTAAACTTTATTATTTTGTAATTTTGTAATTTTTAATATTACTTTCAAGACCAATAATAACATTATTAAGTTACTAAAATTGTGTAATAATAAAACTGTCATTTTGTTTGCTAATTAATAACCTACGTAAAATCACAGTTGTTTTTCAAATTATATAATCATTGAAAACTCTATACATTTTTCGAGTGTTTGAACATACTGCAATTTCCCTAACAATTAAACTAAAATATATAACAATATTTTGTCGGTAATTTTTAACACTTGAAAAACCCTTTTTATTTAATTTACTAAATATTTCTTGAAGAATGTGTTAAAGGTCAATATGTCACAGAAATATAATTAATTAACAAAAAATAATCTTGTGTTTAAATTATTTTACTTCCTCGTTTAACTTTAACACAAAATTCTAAATCTAATTGAATGTATGAGATGAAAATGTGTCTGGTTATGTAACCACTTATTTTGAAATAAAAACAATAATTTTGTTTACATATTTGATTAAAATCTAGGTTGTAACACTTACCAGAAAATCACGTGATCTATGACACAAAGTAGTAGCAGATTGTTTTACACCAAGTTATTCTAGTCAGTATATCCAATTGGTAGGTATTGTTAAAAAATGTATTTTTTACACTGAATGTATCTCTAGTGAAAAATTTGAAGCTTAATGCAATAATAATAAGGTATAATTCAAGCATAAAGCTCTTATTTATTATTATTATTTCAAATTAAAAAATAAAAACTTTTGTAAAAAATATATTTTTATGTGTAAAAATATTATTTGCTTTCAAAAAAATTAATCTATTCTAAAGGCAAAAATAGATTTTATTTTCTTATAATAATCGTTACATTATATATATATATAGTTTATTTAATAGTTTTATGCATTTTAATAAATTTGTTTAATAAAAATTAAATTTTATGTTTGTGTAATGAAAGCAGCAAAATACAAAATAGCATTTAAAAAAGATCAAATTAAATTAAAATCACAAAAGTTAAATTAAAGATTATACACACAACAAAAAATATGTTAACATATAGTTTCCCATAATTCCATCAAAGTATGTTTTATTACAAGGTTGTTTCAAAGTGATATTCAAATTACCGAATATCAAATCGACCTGATATATGCTAACCAAAGATACTGTACAGCTGTTTAATTCTTGTTAGAAATTATGTTTTTTAGGTTTCATACAGATTTAAAACTATGCTTCTTACCCGCTAAACTACAAACGATTAAACCTGATTCTGTAAGTTTATTATTTATAATAAATTCAGTAAATGCTAATTGTCCAGCAACCTGAAATTCTAAGTGTTATTACGGCTAACAAGAAAGTAACTAATTCCTTTCACTAGGACTTTAACCATATGTTTTACTGCACATTTACTACCAACAACAATAAATATAATTAGTTTGCCTTTTGTCTATGTTTTTAATTTACAACACAGTTGAATATAAAACTCAAAGCTGTTATGTAACGTTTGAAACCATTTGTTTCATATATATATATATATATATATATATATGTCCTAAGACATTTAAATAAAAGACATAAAATTTTTATGTGTTTCACAAATGCAGCATTATTTTTTGTCGTAAAAAATATAATTTGTTAAATTATATTTAATTGTGTTTAACTATATTGATCTACACTTGTTTGCTAAAACACATGGGATGTAAAAAAAAATTAATTTTTTCCCTGTTTTGGAAAAAAAACAAAAAGAAATATACCCTATTTAAATGTGTTCATTTTAGTAAAAATTTTATGAGTCAGCATCAAACAATTTTTTTCTTTTTGTATTTTTCTACATTATAGCGTTTCTAATTGCAATACGTTGGATTAAATTTGTACATCTGTGTCTGAGAGTACAAATGTGAACAAAAATCCAGGTGTTTGTAAAATGTACCTGTGGATCTTTAAACACATTAATTTATGTATAATGTGGCTTAATTTTGAATATCTGTGCTAGATAATTAAAACCAATTTTTACAAAAATAAATGTAATTACGCTATACAAAAGTCTGTGTATTTTGCACAAGCTATATGAAATTGTTTAACATCTAGGCACTAATGTAAACATTGTGCAGAAAGTACACTATTGTATTTATTTTAGATTAAAATAAAAAACTGGTTTATAGTTAATAAATGTTCTTGTTTTACATTTTGAAATTAAATCATTGTTATCTTTTTTTATTAACGTAATTTGACGTTTTTGTTTTTCTAAACATTATTAATACAAGAAAATTATTGTTAAGTTGTAGGATATTTGTAAATAGTTTACAATTAGAAAATACAGGGAAAAATGCAAAAATACATCGAATTAATATACAATATTGTTAAAATATATAAGTTTGTTGCCTAAATATTTTTCGGTTGCTAAAAACCTTTTTTAGTGCAAACAACTTATATTATTATTATTATTATTAATAATAGTAATGGTATTAATAACAATAATAATAGTGTTAATAATAATAATAATAATATTATTATTGTTATTAGTTAGAGTGTTAAATTTACAACCTAAACAATTTTTAATTTATCATTAAATGTGTTTCATTTTAAAAATAGTTTTTAAATAAAATATATATAGTTAAGCCAAAATTTGTAAAATTAGCTACGTCACCAATTAGTTATATATATATATATATATATATATATATATTACAAACTGCATTATTAGGTTAATAGAAATCAAACAGAGAGTGATTAAATTTAAGTTTTAAGTATCTTGATTATAATAATAACGGCTCCTACTACTAAAAAACGTTTATTTTATAGTTTGAATATAAATATAAATATAATGCACTACAGGTACATTTTTAACTTTAAAATGTACATTGTAAAAACAATTGATGGCTAAAGATTAAAAAAATTAACATACTTTTATACATAAATGTTCATAACATTTTTATTAGTCAAAAATATTTATTTGTATTAATGAGTAGGTTGGAATTTTAAATGGTAATTAATTACAAAATAACTTTAATTGCAAAAGTATAATTTCACGTAAATTTAATTTTTAAAATTAATAAACAACTAAATATTAAATACAAATTGTTTTTTTCTACCTCAATTTTACAGATTTTAAATCCTTTTAAATTGAAACGTAAATTATTAGTTCTTATTAAATATAGACAATCAGACAGTGTATTAATTTCAATAATTAAACTAATATATATATATATATATATATATATGCAGTCGCAAATATAATGTAGTATAAATGTCTTTTTAATATAATAATTAACCAATAAATAATAATTTACACCTACAACATGCATTAAGTTTTTACTTTAAATTTCGCTAATTACTCTCTAACAAATACTATTGTTGTTATAATAACTTGTACACATTTTTAACTAATTTAACATAAACACTTTAAATTACAGAATAATTAAAATATAAAAAATATTAAATTTGATTTATATTGCACATGTCTTACACACCTGTTTTAAAACTTTATAATAGAAAAATTAAAACAAGCGATATATTGTTTGTACATTGTGCTTTAAATTGAAAGCAAAAAAGAATCTAGTTTAATTGTAAATATAAAATGTTTTTTAAATGAATGTATTATATTATAGGTTATGTGTGATAAATTGTGCTTAATTAACAGTTATGTTTGACTTAATGTTAATTTTTAACTTAAATAATATGTATTATTTTATCTATTTAAATAGCAATTAAAAACTGAATTCTATATTTAAACTTATTAAAATGTACATTATTTTTACAAATATTATTAAAAACATTTAAAATATGTAATTGCTTATTGTTTATATTGTACATAGCAATAAAAAATGACAACATTTTATTTATAAATAAATGTGCACATATTATTAGATAACTAAAAATACTTTGTTTTTGCAATTTTTTTTAACTTAATTGTATATTAACTGAGTTATAAAAACAACAATTTTGTGTACATTTTTAAAATAGTTATTATTTTTTACTTATTTCTTGTTAGTTTAACAATTTTTAACAAATAAAAACTGATGTGTAAGTTTTGTACTCAAGTATTTTATTTTTGTAAAATCTACGTAAATTTAATCATAGCCTTAATTTATATATATATATATATATATATATATATATATATATATATAATTTTAAATTTAAATATTGTTGGGTTTTTAAAGTCTGGATAAAAAGCAACGTTTAAGGAATTAAACCCAAAATCTTTCAGATCATATGCGGAGCACTTACCTCTAAGCCAGTCGCTATCAGTTAGTTAAAAACTAACTAAATACATATTTAAAAATTGTTCTAATACTTAAACATAAGATAAAATTTTAACATGTAGATAAAATAAAATAATATTAATTATTAGCGTTTTTAAAATTTGAATATTATTAATATAATAATACACAAGATAATAAATTATTTATATTTAAATGGAAATTTTAAAAAGTTGTTTAAAATGTTGTAAAACTATAAAACAAATGTTTTAATTTTAATTTTAGTGTTGAAAAAAGAATAAATTAAATAAAATTAAAATACTTTTAAAAAGTTTAAAACAGTAGCATTATTCTATAGTTTAATACATCTCTTCTTGCAACTGAAAATATAAAAAGTAAAATAATATTGCAAATACTAATCAATATTTAAATTTTATTTTTTAATTTTTTATTATTGCAAATATATACGTTTTTATTAATTTTGATTTAAACGTTCAACATTTAAACATTTTATTATTATTAATCATATAATGAACTTGGTTTTTAAATAATAAAACATCTACTTTTAAACATAATATTTAAATTCTAAAGTATTTTTAATTTTTATAAACACAAGTCCCTCAAACCATAAAAACACTTCATTAATATTTATAAAAATTAAAAAAATAATTTAACAAACATATAAAATAAATTCTAGTTTTTATTGTGTTAAATTAAAATTACGCTTAATAAAAAATTGTTTAAATTTACTTTTTTTTCTGTTTAAACGTAAAATGGACTTAATTTTTGCATTTAAATTATTTTCTTATTTTATAGCGAAAAATTTAAACTAAACTGCAATACCTTTTATTAATTACCTGTTAACTCCAGTAGACTGTCAGTAATTATGTAATTTAGAAATAACGTAAAATCAGTTTGTTGACATAATATAAATAACATTAGTTTAAATAAAAAACTTATTTCAAGATAAACAATTTTGACAAGGATATAAGCAAATATGAATAATCTTACAGTATTATTACAATAAGAACTTTACTGTTTTGCAGTAATAATTTGAATAGTTAAAAAGTAATTGCTAGCAAAACTCTTTGCTTTAAATTTTATCTTAATTAAATAAATACTTTCATTTGGATTTTAATTTATAATACGTTTCAATAATAGTGTTATACATTTTATTAAATCAAAAATTAGAAACAAATAATAACATTTTTTAAACAGTGATTAATTTTTACTTGTAAAAATAGTACAAAAGCAGATTATACTAAAGTTGCTTATTTTAAATTTGTAAAATAATATACATCTAATTATTACTAAACAAAATTAAATTCTAATAAGTTGTTCTACATTATTACCTTTAATTTTTATTTCTTTAAAAAAAACACGTGATTTTATAAAATGTCAAAATTATGTATGACTTTACAAAAAATAAAGTTAGTTATCAAAACAGGTAATAAACATTGATTCAATTTTGTTTTAAAATAAAACATAATATTTTGAAATGACCAATTGCAATAGAGAAAATTTGTTAAAACAAAAATAAAATAAAATAATAGAAAATGTCAATATTCATTATATTAAATTTTTATAGATTAAATTAAAGATGTTAAAGTAATACAAAATTTTACCTTCTTAATTTTTTAACAAAAAATGAGTTTTTATTAAAATAAACAATATTAAATATAAAATAATTGTTAAACATAACTTACATAAAATCTATTATTATGGGTTTTTCAGTTGGCACTATTTAGGTAACTAAAATCGTTAAATTTTTAAATTGCAACTTTTATTTATAAATGCTAATAAGTCTTTTTAAATTAAGTTAAAAATGGGATTTGAACCTAGTTTTATGTACTTTTTATTATTACAATTGTAATTATTAAAAAAATAATTATGTAAATATTTTGTGAAATAATAATAGTTTATTTAAAAAGGATTTTTAAATGTAATTATTATTTCTAATTATTACAATAAAATATATTAAAACTTAAAAACTAGATCGTAGTTTAAAAATAAATTATTTAAAAAATCGAGTAGATTGCAATAAAACACAATTAACCATTTAAGATTTGTTATTATTATAACAATTTTCGGTACTTGTAAATTTTGAAAAGTGTTATAAACATTAATAAACTTTAAATTTATACATTAAAAAATTAATTAAATAAATTGAACTATTTAAAATATATTAAAACATTAAGTAAACACTATTAAACATTTTACCCAGCATTAATATATGTTTTATATTATGTTTTAAATATTTTATTGTTTAACAAGTAAACAATAAAAAATTGAATAAAATTTTTAATAAATTAGATTTTTGTGTTTATTTTTTATTTTTTCAAATTAATAAAATATATCTTTACATTTTAGTTAGTAAAAAATTGTTTAACATAAAATTGAAATTATATAAAAATATATATAATATTTTAACAAGTTCATTAATATTTACAAAACAAACTATTTTAATTTGTTATAAAAGATTTTAAAAATGCATTCTCATTTTAAAAAAGTAAATATTTTACAAATAGAAGTTGAAGTTTATAAAAATAAAATTTTTTACTCAAACTTACTTTTTATATTTGTTATTATTTATGCTTACAATTTAGTGTATAAATTTTTTTATGTTAAAAAATATTAAATAAATGTTAGCGCAAGTTCAATATTTATAATAATATTGTCGAAAACAATTATATTTTTTATTTAGTTTTTGTTGTTTATAAGGCTTACACAAAACATTTTTAGCAAGTAAACATTTTGCATAATCAAACAACAGCTCGCATTTGGTGCCGTTGGAAAAACGCAAAATCTACGCCCAACTAACTAAGAGACTAGTTTTTTACTCACTTCTGCTTTTCTGACCCAAATAAATGTAAATTTAAAAAATATGTCAAACATTGTACATAAATTTTGTAATTTAAAAATAATTGTATAAATTGAAAAAAAAAGAATCAAAATTTAAATGCCATTTAAATGTTAATCTTTTAAATTAATTATATTTTGCAAATGCGTTTTTGCACAATAAATTAAAAAAACATTTACAATGCATGTTTCGTTGTACATAAACATTAAAATATACAATAAATATTGTAAAGATTTACAGATATACATGTAGAGTTTAGTACATACTACAAATTGAGTAAAAATAACTAATTTAAAAACGTAACGTAGAATTAACAATTGCAAGTTAATTTAATTTATGTTTAATTTAATTTAATTTATGTTTGCTACTTTAAATGTTTTACTAGAAACATCTTTCAGTGTATTATAATTTTTAAATCTTGGTTTTGTATAATATTATTATTATGCCGGAATAAGCATAAGTTTTAATTATATTATTGGCACCAAATATCTAATTTCACTTTGTTTTCTAAAATATCCAAATGCCAAAAATAATCTTGTAAAGCATGCAAACAACGGAATTAGTAAAACATTAAACACTACAATGCATTTAACTAATGTATATTTAATAAATCAATGTATGCACTTATTCGTTAATACATATTTAAAATAATTTAAATATTAAAATGTAATTTTAACAATTACATTTTAAAAATTGTTATTTAAGTACAACTATATATTTTGTATGTATTAAAAAATGTTAAAATATATAAATAAATAAAATATTGTTATATTAACTTGAGAAACTTTATCGAAAAGCATTTTAGTTAAATCAAACGTTGCATGACTTTCTTGCTATTAGGCAAAACATTTAATTCGTTAAACACTATCATAACTTTTTAAGAAATTAGCAAAATAGCTTTTGAATTAAAGATTAATTATATAAAAAAATAGTATTTTACTAAAAGCAGAAAAGTACCATTTAAAAAAATCTAATTAGAATAAATGCCACGTGGAAACAAAGTATGGTAAAAAGTTTACTCAATTTAAACAGATTGTGTTTTTTTAAAATATAAAAAATTTAGTTAAGTAAACATTTAAGTAATGTTAATTATTTAATTAAAAACATTAGAGTTTTTTGTGTACTTAAGCATTTGTTTAAATGTATTTACAGTATATAATAATAATTAGTTAAAAAACATTAATGTGCCTATTTTCGTCATTAAAATACATTAATTTGTATTTTAAATTACATAATTATTTTTACAAAATATTGGTTTTATGCATTGGTTTTAAATATCTCAAATGTTTTAAATTTTTAATTGTATGTTATTTTCTTGCTTAAAGATAGTTTCAAAACAAATTGTTAACGTGATTAAAAGTATTTAATTTAATTGACAATTTTTTAAATTTATTTTTAGAGTGAAGATAATAGTAAAAAAACAGGCATATACTACCATTAAGTAACTTGGTAATAAAATTATTAAAACTTACATCACAATTTAGTGTTTAGTAGCAATGTTTATATTTAAACTAATATCGATTACCATTTTATTCAAAAGTTAAGCTAAATTTATTTAATATATTTTTAAAAATTAATTTAAAAATAAAAAGTATTTGCAGTTGGTTAATAATGTGCTAAATTTTTTCTAAAATAACTGTAGTTTAAAGTAACTAAAACAATATTTATAAATAAATTATTTAATTAATAATAATATATTTAAAAATAATATTTAAATGTGCTTTAGAAACTAAAAAAATACTGCATTTAAATCATTTACAAAGTACACTATTAGGTCTAGAGAATATATTAATTACTAAACTACTTAAATAAAAAAATTCAATATAACGTATTACAAAGGTGAAAATGAAAATCTTTTGACATAAGTATTGATATATACTACAAGATTTTTTTGCATTTAAAATTTTTTTTTATTCTAACATACAAACAGTAATCAAACATAGGTATTAGAAAATATATTTAATTATTTGATTATATGTATATATATATATATATAATAAATTATTGCTGTCTAATGTTGAGTAAATGTTAACTATAATCACTTTTATAAAAACTATTTTGAAAATATAAAAACGTTTATTTATACAATGTGCACTTTAATTTTTTATTTATTTTGACGTTGTAATTCAGAAATGTAGCTTAAGTATAAAATAATGCTTATATATATATATATATAAAGTGGAAAATGTAGGTAATTTGTTTTGCTTACTTTGTAACTATGTAATAAAGCGAAAAATGGATTTGCAATTGTATATCTATTTTAAAATAAGTTGTTAATAAAAACATTAATATAGACTAAATAGAAATTATTGTTAATGTTTGTTTAAACGTGATAGTGATTTTCTCTATTGGTCTCTAACGTCACTAAATTTTATTTGGTGACAAATGTTGGACAACAGTTTTGCAATGTGAGAAAAAACATTTAGTGGAAATGCATTACAAATAATAATAATTGGAAATACAAAATGTTTTAAATTAACATAATACTTTCATACTTTAGTATCTGCATGTGCATTGTACTGCTGCACAACATAATTTTTAATAAAAATTTACAACTAATAGAAAAATAAACGAATCGGTTTCTTAAACATAACCTTCGAATTGAGTATATTTTTAATTTTTGTTTGTCTTAATAAAAAAAACACTTGTATCAAAATTTAAATGCTTAAAAATATTTTTATATGGTTTAAAAATTACTTGAAGATTATTAACAGTAATAATTAAAAATATAATTATAATTTGAAGTTGTGCATATCAAAATTGGATTTTTATAAATAAAAATATACTTAAGTAACATATTACTAGCTACATTGCTAAATAATTATATAGTGTGTTTTAATATGTTTACGCTGTTTTACCGTAGAAAAACAACAGTTACCAAATTCAAAGTTATCAATCTTTACCTTTGGAAACTAAAACTTTTATCCGCTATTTATTTTTTAAAAACTTTAGAAAAATTTTTAATACTTAAAAATAGGACTTATAATTCTATTATTACGCGCATTTTGTTGTTTTACTGCAATAATCTATTTGCCTATAAGAAAATGTTTCAAAAACGCTTAATACCAAATATTTATTTATTTTCATTTTACATTTAAACATAAAAAATTTTTCTTTATCCAAAAGTCTTAACAATTAACAAATTGCATTTCTGTGAGAATAAAACACATTTAATCATATTTTTAAATTAACTTCCCAAATTATTTAGTTATGTGGTTTCTGGTTAAAAGAAAAACACTAAAATGAATTCTCATTATAAAAACTGACTAAAAGTGACATCTCAACTAAATAAAAACAATTAATTATATTTATTTAACAATTTGAACTTTTAGTTAAATAATTATAATAAAATTTATTGTTTAAATTTAAATTTAATATTTTTTGATTTTGATTATCGTTATTGTTATTGATATTACTATAAGTAAATATTATAAAATATGTTCAAGTTTAGCATAAACGTTTTTGTTATATATATATGAAATGTGTTCTAAATTTAAACCAAAGTACATTTAAAATTGCTCCGTTCAAAGTATTTTCACAAAAGTGCATTTAGCATGCAACAATTACAAAATACATTATTATAATCATATTAATTATTATTGTTTGCAAAAACAATATACAAATATTGTCAAAATGTTAAATTTTTAAAACTTTGAAACTTAGATTAATAATCTCCAGATTTAATTTTTTAACATAGATTTTTCAATTTTTTTTGCAGTTAAAACATTAATGTAACATGCAAAATTAATATTTATCTTTTTTCTATACATTTAAATGTTTTTCGATATTTTAAACCAATTGAATACTAAAACAAAATTAAAAAATATTTTTGAAAAATTTATTTTATCAATTTATAAAATAAAAATAGCAACTATTTTAAGTTGATTAAGTTTAGTACAAATATTTACTGTCCTCCTCTAATTGCGTCATGAAGACGTCTACAAATTCAGATATAAATAGTAAAACCTCGAAAACAACAGACCATATATATATATATATATATATATATATATATATAACACATATACAACATTTTACTATTTACATTATAAATAAATAAAATATTTGTTCACTTATGTTTGTAAGCATATTTACAACATCAAATTGGTAGCATTGGTTAAGACATTGGACTGCTGGTTTATGGTAATGTAAACATGAGTTTGTACATAATATCTGACCCAATTTTGGCATAGTAATAAACGTTCAATAGTTAAAGTTGCAACTTTATTATGATAATTTCTATATATTACACTAATATTATCAGGGTGGCTTAGTGGTACAGTTTTTATCGAATTTGTGTGCGTATAAGTCTAAATCCATCGCTGGCACTAAATGCGGACCCCGTTTGGGTTAGCTAAATGTCCATATGCTAAAAACATTTGCCCATAAAACATTCAAACAGTAACAACCAAAAAACTATTTAAATATATGAATAGATGTCTCAAAGAAAACTGATAATAAAAAACTTAGCACAATAGTTGGCTTTTAAACATTTGGACATTATTTAATAATAGACAAATAATTTTTAAAAATTTTAATAATAAAAATTTTATTCATTAATAAATTATTAATATTGAAGATTAAAATTAAAACTAAGTATTAAATATAAAATGTAGTATTTAAAACATTATATTTTTTACATTTATTAACTTGAAAATAACTAAAAGATATAATTAAAATTTAATTAATTAATTAATATATTTAAAGTTATTTTTTAATATTTATTTTTATAACAAATTTTAAATAATATATTTTTATTTTTTTAATTTTATGTTTATTACTTTGAATGTTTTACAAGAAACATCTTTCAACAGTGAACATTCTAGCGAAGCTGAACGTGGACTCACATTTTAGTGCCGGTGGTGGGATTCAAATCCATGCCCACCACGGTCCAAATTCAAGCGCTATACCGCTAGACCACTGAAGTTTAAACAGTACATTAGTACCTGGTTCAATTAAATCAAAAATGTTGTATGTTGCTCTTAAAACATTTTAAAAATATGTATTTAATATTATTGTAATAATTTTTGATATAATACAAAAGTTGATTAAATTAATGATTAATTTGCACGTGTTAAGCTAAAGACAACAATTATCATTAGCAGACACAAAGTTAAAAAAAGTAAAGGTAATTAAATGAAGTAGATGTACTCATTGTACACATGCTGCTAACAAAATTATATATATATATATATATATATATATATATATATATATATATATATATATATATATATATCATTATTTTACGTAGTTATTTAAAAAAAATGCAGTTTAATATCCAACATCTATATTTATTAACGATAATAGCTACGTTCCAATTGCTAATAACATTAATCAAAACCAAAATATAAAAAACAATTATAAAACTATTTAATAATTTTGTTTAAACAAAAATGTTCTATTTGTGTATTTTAATGCAACGTTAATATAAATATAATAATGTTTATTGACTTAAATGTTTTGTAAAAGCTAATAATATTATTACTAAAAATCAAGTTTTTATTTAAATATGGTTAAAAATTAATATTTTTGTAGAAATCTACAATGAAAATTTAGAATACATCCTTAGACAAATTTCTGTCAGCTAAAAAAGAAAAGCTAATTTTTTACTGTAGCTATCTGTTAATAAAGAACAGAGTTATAAAGTATGTTTAATTTTTTTGCTTACTAAAGGTATAATGTTGTTATTAATAAAAACAAAAAAAACAAAGTTATGTATTGTAAGAATAAATTACATATATATACTACATATTTAATACAAAATTTTAACTAATAAATGTAATGGCTTGTGTTTGAAACCACTTGGCTCAGTTGTTCTTAAACTTGCTGATGCAGTATCATGCAACCCAACTTTTAACAAAATGTTAATTTGGACAACTATTTTTTAAATTTATATATGCTTATACATATTTCGTTTTATAATAAAAAAAAGAAAAAAATATTATTAATAGTAAAAATAATAAGTGACAACTTTCAAAAATATAATTATTTTTATTTTAGTCCGTGTTATATTTAAATCAAGCTTTATATCTAAAATAAATAAATTAAAATATAATTAAAATTAATTATGTAGGATTATAACACAGATTGTTGTTTTTATAAACAATTGTGATCCTGTCATAAGTAAATTACATATTAGCTTAAAAAATATTGTTATATTTTACCATAAAAATACCACTGCTAAATTAATTAATATAATTTTCTAAATAAGGGTTATTTAATACTTTTTATAAAACCAACATAATATTTGTTGCACAAATATTTTTTCCAACCGTAAAATTTTAAATTTACACAAAATATTTATACACAGTAACGTATTTTAATTTGCAATGTATTAATCCTTTTGAGTCAGTGTTTTATCGTCTACAATTAAGAGTCATTAATATTAAATAATCGTTTTATTTTGCTTTTATAAAATATACTTTTGGTGCTTTTATTTCGTAAAAAGATCAACTAAATTTTCTGTGATTAGATAGTTAAAACATAATAATTTTTTAGCTCTTAGCTACTAAATAACTAAATTCGTGTTATTTATATTTCATAATTTAAAAAACTAGTGTATTTCATCGTTTTTAAGTTACACAATTTTTTTAACGAACAAAAAATGAGCTTTTAATATTTTCAAGAAAATACGCAAAATATTATTAAAAACGTTAATGTAACTTTCAAATTGTTTTAACAAAATATATTGCATTTTTAAGTATAATTTTTATATAAATATTAATTTTTGACCTAAAATTTAAAAACAAATCGATTTTTTTAGGTAAAAACCAATGTAACGTTTTAAAAGTAACATTATATAAAATATCCCTTTATAAATTATTTAAATTATTTATTTGTACAATAATAAATATATTTTTAAATTAATTTGTTTAAAAAATAAATATTAAAAAAATAATTAATCAATTAATTTTTAACACAATTTTATTTTTTTATTTATGAGGTAACAACAACGTTGAATTTTGTGTTGTAGAAAACATAAAATTTGGGTATTAAAACACATTTTTAAATAATAATTTTATGCACATTAATTAATAATCTATTAATTATTGTACAAAATGCGTAATTTCTACTTAGTAATTCTGTTTATATTTATGTTGTTTTTAAAATATCTACTAAGTCAACATTTTAAAATAAATATTTATAAGTAGTGTATTACACAAAATATTAATTGGTAACTAAAACATTGTATATGCTTTCTATTATTTCAATAATAAAAATTATGTTTTGTTAATTATTACATTTAACCTTCAATTATAAAACAGTTTACATTTAATTTAATAATTGTATTATTAGCAATATTTATAAATGAAATTTTTTGGTATTTTATTTCAACATAATATTATGATTTTGTGATTGTTAAAGAAGTCTTTGTTAGATAAGCACGTTGTTTAGAGTAATTTCAATTGAATATATATATATATATATATATAGTCTCGCGATACAACGTTCAACTTAGACCTGGGTAGGCATGACTTCGAATCCCACCATTGATGCTAAATGTGAACCCACGTTCGGCATTTCTAAAATGTTTACTGCTAAAAGATGTTTCCCGTAAAACATTTAAAGTAGTATATATATATATATATATATATATATATATTATAGCATCAAAAAAATTATTATAAAAATTGTTTATGTTAAATTGATTATTATTATTAGTTTATTTTATTAAAACCTTAAGAATAAATACCAAAATTAAAAATTACATTAAATTATGTATAGTACTTCACACATGGTTTTATGTAATAGGAATATAGTACTAGGGGAGTTCATACTTTAATAATAACACCCATGAAACCGGAATTGCAAAATGCAATTTATGTATTTTTATAATAATTAATAAATTATTAATTAATGTGTTTAAAAGCATTAAAAAAATTTTTAATACTGTGAGTTTATATTTCTACTACGTCGTTGTTACTTGATAATAAAAATTAAAACTAGGAATAGTGATTTATGTAAAAAAAATGTAAAAATTTAATATTTTGTGGTTGAAATAGATAACTTTTATTTTTTATTTAAAAATTCAATCTATGTTTACAACTTTTTTATTTAAATACAAACAAAATACAGGTTTTATTTAATTCTAAATTATTAAAAAAAATTGTAAAATTATTTTAAAACTTGATGTACTATTTTGATTGACATATGCAATAGTGAATATCTGTATTTATGTTGATTTGAAATTAAAATTTATAATAATAAAATACATATTGGAACTTTGTTAATACAATTGGTTTATCTTATCTTCTTTAAAGCACAAAACTGATTTCTTTTAAAAGTTTAAACAACTTAAATAATAAAGTGCATAATAGTATACATTTAACTTACGTCCAAGTTTCAAAATACTTTGAATAGCTTCGTAATTTTGTACGGAATAAGGAACAGGCAGGTGACTTATTTCACAAAATCCAGACCAATGAGGTTTGCGCAAAAAGAAAATGTACTTTTGATCTTTGTGCACATCAATACGACACCGACCCGCATCGGGATAATCGCTAAATTGTCCCACACGAACCAAACGATGAGCTTTTACGGGCACATAACTATAGGACATGCTTTTGAGAACTTCGGTAACCATAAGACTAATATTATACAGCGGTCCGAATCGATAAAACTTATTCCAGGGCACGCCCACCAAGACATAGTCGGCCAGTAAAGCCGACGTTTGGACGTTGTTTCGAAATCGATATCGACATGGTCTGTCGGGATCGGGCGGTTTGAAATAATAAACAGCCTGCAATTGCAGATTTTCATCGTATTGCATACGACTCAAATATGGTTTGAGTGGAGGTAGATCAGACAGACGGTGGACAAGCAATCCATTGCTGTTGCTCGTATTGAGTATGGCACATATGGAACATGGCTGGATACCAATGAGAAATAAAAACACATTGTATATTATCAAATATTTGCCATATTTTGAACATTTCAAATAATGATATGTTTGTTTGGGATTTTTCATACAAAAAAGAATCCAGTGCAAAATTTGACATCTTAATTCGTTTAGCAAATATTTTATCCTTTTCATTTGTTTGTGGTGCACAAGTCGTGACTTTGAATTAAACCAACAATGTAAACAAAAGCGAAAACCTTTATGCCATATATCAAAGATAAAATTATGTACATAATTGTAAAAAGTACAATTTTTTGGTTTATTTTGTTTTATATCGGACGGAATGTAAATTGAGTTTGAATTGAAAAAGCATTCGAACTGATTATAGCTATTGATCCACGTTTTAACTTGTTTTTTCTTCGTTTTTTGAGTTGCAACTACATGATTCTTCGCATCACGAGCATAATGACAACGGTGAATATGGTAGGAAGAATAAAAATAATAATAATAGTAATAAAATATGCATATGATAATGACAAACCATAGCAAAGTGCAAAAACAATAATAATTAGCACAATATTTTAAGTTCCGATACATGTGTAGTTGTTTAATATCGAAATCATTTAAACATACATGTGTGTATTTATATATTCAAAAATCCCCACGACACAATCTAATTAAAAAAAGTATTTTTGTGATTAATTTGTGTTAAATTTGTATCAATTCCATGTTTTATTTGAAAAAATAAACTAGTATGGTAAAGTAACCCTTGTTCATGATAGCTTCATAGTGTGCTTCAATCTGTGCCATCATACTTCAAACATTTATTGAAGTCTGCATACACTTGTGTGTTTGCACGTTGTTTAAAGATCAATGTACATAAATTGATAAATGTGTTTCTAAGTCACGACTAATGTAACACACTTACTGCATACATATACACATGCACAATTATTCACAATAGGTCATCAACGAGACTTTTCGTTCTTTTGTTTGTAAAAATATATGACCCCATGACCAATATGTGCTTTTTAAATGTAAACTTTAATTCTATTGGATGCTTTAAGCACACACATCACCAACATACAAACATTTTCCCATATGTAACCAATTGATGGCCTTTGGGCCTATATATATATACATTTTAAGTATATATATATATATATATATATATATATATATATATATATATATATATATATATTTATATATATATATATATATATATATATATATATATATATATATATATAATGCTTACTTAAAATGCACATGGGTCAGTTCAGAAAATACGCCATATGTGTGTGCACAACCTTGATTACTTTAATCTTATTAAATTATTATTAAATTACAAGTTGAAAATAATGCCAAATAAGCTAATTAAATACTTTATTTGATATTTATTTCATTTTTTATACATATTTTTATTAAAAATAAAAATAAGTAGTTATAATTTTTTGACATCAAGTATATCGTATATTAAAAATTGATATTCCCTTTGGTTTTCACTTAATACTATTATTGGAATCATGCTATCACTTATTTACTACACTTTTTCGGAATGGCGTCCTTTTATTCTTTCTTTTTTAATAACGGCCAGATTACAAACATAGTGTTAATAGTATCATACTTTTTTAACAGGACTTGGGATCGTCTACAGTGGAGTTGTCAGTCTAAATATGACTTTTTCAAATAAAACATAATGCTTTTTAAAACATAATTGTATTAATAATTTTTATAAAATTATTTGTGATATATTTTGCAAACGTATTATTGTTTATTAATTAAAGTGTTTTAGAATAAATGCAAAATATTGCATATATGTATTTGCCTAACATTACTTAAACCCATAAAATAAACTGTCTGCAATTATTTCTTTTTATTTTGTTTCATACTTTGAATGCTTTATGAGAAACATATTTTAGCAATTAACATTTTAGCAAAACTGAACGTGTGCCCGCACTTTAGTGCCGATGGTGGGATTTAAATCCATGTCCACCGACGTCCAAATTGAGCTCTGTACCGCCAGACCACTCCGGCAACCATGTTTAACCCATTTTTGATTTATTCAAGAAACGTTTATTCATTATAATATTATTACTTTTTAAGTTTTAAACTGAAATTATAAAAAATATATGATTCAAATCTTGTATAATTTTTTAGGTTTTAAAACTTTTGTAGTTGTTATGTGCCGGATAAATGAGTAATAAATAAGTAGTGTAATTAAGCAATAATAAATTTTTAAACAAACTACTTATAAGTAGTCTTAACTTTGAATTAAAAATAGCACTTAATTAATAAAAGTTTAAGATCGATCTCAATTTTATGTAATAAATATTTGGTAGAATGTTTGTATTATGCAAATTTTATTAACAAAAATTTGTTTAATTTAAAAATTAAATTATTAATCAAATAACTTTAAATTACAATTTAAAAATATTTGTTGTTTAATTTAACTTGAAGCATAATTATTACCATTACGTGTTTAATTTATTATGCAGTTTTCCTTTATTAAATTTTTTTTAAATTTTACTCTTTATGTGTTAATTATTATTATACAACTGCAATGTTATTAAACTCATTTTTGTTAATAATATTAATACTAATTATTACAATATATTATTATTATATATTTATTATTTTTTTGTAATATGTGTAATTATTTTACTGAAAAGATTTTTATTGTTCTTTAAACAGTAATATTTACGAAGCATTTACATGCATGCACGTATATTTATTTTTAAACGTTGAAAAATATTTATTTTAATGTTTTACTTTAACTATTTATTACACTATTAACAATTAATAATAAACACATTTAAATGTTTATAATGGATAGATTGTAATCGTAATTATTATAAAATAATTACCTATTAAACATACATGTGTAATTTTTATTTAAAACACTAAATAAACATTTAAATGCTATTTGTCGGACTATAAAAAATATTTTGACGTACGTCAAATATATTTAATGTACTAAATTAACTACACGGTGCTATTAAAATTAATGAAAATTAAAAAGAGGTATGAAACTATTAAAAAACTAAGCAGTAGTGTTATATATTTAATTAATTATATATATTGTGTAAATAAAAACATTAAATTTATATATATATATATATATATATAGAATAGCTAGACCAGTTGCTGTCAAAATTAATGCATTATAAGTGTTTAACTGTACTATGGTTTTTAACTCAAATTAAGTACATTTACTAAGATAAACACTGGACATTACTTGAGCATAATACATAAATTATCATTAATTAATAAAATTACATATAGTACTGTGTACATTTGTTAAAACATGGTAATTATACGAAGAAATAAATATTTTGTTTAAAATTATCGTTGCATAGTTGTTTTAATTAATTTAGTTAATTTTTTTTTATAACTCCGCATAGTTTGGATTAGAAATGATTCAATCTAGCCAGTCCCAAGCCTGGATAAAGGAGGAGGGTTTGAGCGCAAGGTTGGCAACCTGGCCTCTGTAAAAATTTATACTGCTGCAGAAACAATAAAAGATGACGTCATTCCGGCAAACAACAACGTTTCTGGATGGCAAAGTTATCAAATGACAAGGTTGAGTGAAAGCCGAAAGAAAGCGCAATCTTCGATTTGCAGAATATTTAATGCCAACGAAACTTTGTTATTGTTGTTGTTGTTGTTTTGCTGTAATTGTTGTCTTATTGCCCCATGCTTATTCTTAAAGCAAAAGGGTTTTGTATAATATAATATAATATATAATTTTTTTTATATAAACTTTAAGTGTAACTATTACCATTTTGTTTTTTAAAGATTATTTAGATTTTTTTAAACAGCGGAGATATTATAAATAATAAAGTGTTTAATTAGTAGTTAAGTTCAATTATTAATAGTTTATATTGATTTTATATCTATTTGCAAGAAAGTGAATTAAAATTTGACCTATTATAATATTTTACTATATTCAGAACTTGCTATTTATCTTGGACATATCTAACATTTGTTAATACATTCTTTAGATAAATAATACTTTACTAATATTTATAAAAACATTATTTACACAATATAATTTCTAATTATAATTTACAGCAACATTTGCTTTAGGAATAATGCATAATACTTCCATATACTAAAACATAAAAAATAATAATAATTTGTTAAAAAAGTATTTTGTTTACTGAAATAAATGAATATGTGAATAAAAAGTTGCAAAATTTACAATGATAACAATTCAAGTAACATTAATTGTTTTTTATAAGTTTTGCAGCTGCTTTAAATCTGAGTTTACCAACGTACCAATATAATTCTTTAAAACTCAATTTCTTTATAACAAAACTGAAGCTCTTTATAAATAGTATCTTATTTTACAAGCTGTTAACCTATTTATTAAAACAACCAAACAAAATTATTAACACTTGAATGAAGGTTGTAGAGAATTATATGTACTAAGATAAGTTTTTTTATTAATAATTTTTTTCAGTAAGTCATACTGAAAAACACATTGCTAATTTTAAAGTATATCTTGCAGCACTATTTGATCTTGTTTTTAATGTTTTAAAGCATTTTGTAAAAGTAGCAAGTAAAACAGATTGTTAAGAAATTTTTATAACTTTTTTACTGTTTAAATCGTGTTTAGTATAAATCTATTTTTGGAATTTCAGACACTTGTTAGTACAATAACTATAAAGACAAAAGATGTAAACAACTTATTTTGCAAAATACTTGTTATCTATGGCAAAATCTACACTATAAATAACTCTGAAATAATAAATCTGAAATTTGTAGAAAACAGCATACATATTTTTTAATTTGTCTTCTAAAATTATAGATAACTTTTAGACTTTTTACCAAACTCCATTAATCTCAAGCTTTTTTATGACTTAATGGAACATGTATTAAAGCAGACTTTAAAACCAAATTTAGAAAATTTATCTATATTTTATAAATTTTATTATTATAAACTTTATTATTATAAACTTTCTACATTATTTTTGTTTACTATGTTTGAATATATTTTTAAAGTTTTGTTTAATTTTGTAAAAATAAAATAGATATAGCTTTCGCTTCTAAATCTACAGTCATCATAACAATTACCGCAAAAAAGTGATTATTTAAATAAAACATCTCTAGCTACCACATAACATAGAAAAAAGGTTACTGTAATTATAAAATATCAATATTATATAATGATTAAAATACAAGTATATATATATATATATATATATATCACTTAATAAAAAAATTACAAAAAATATTAACTGGCTTATAATGTATAATTGAGTAAAATTATCAACATTAAATATAACGTTAAATCTTGAAAAAGTAGAACATATCTAGTTTCTAGGGTTATAAAATTGTTTAATGTATAATTAGCTACAAAATATTAAATAATAAATGTAATGGCTTGTGCTTGTAACCACTTGGTTTAGGTGTTTTGGTACGCTCTTGATTAAAATGTTGATATAGATTTATGTAATCTAACTTTTACCAACAAATTGATTTAGACAAATATATTTTTAAATTTAAATATGCTTATATACAGTAGGCAACATATTTCATTCAATTTAATTTTTTTTTAAATATTTTTGTTTATAAAATAAATTAATGTATATTTTTAAAATAACGAATTTTTTGTACACATTATAAATATATTATTGATGCGCTACATTTTTTAATAAATATATAACCTTGATATATACGCCGGTAATCCAATTCCCAAACTTTAACTTTTTCTAGTTAAAATTTATTAAATATAAAAATATGTAAATTATTTACAAAAATAATTATTAAAAAAAAATTTTAATTTTATATTCCTTTTATTTAAAAAGATAATTATTTCTAAAATAAAATAACTGCTCATACATATATTTACAAAATTGCACTGTATTTTTAAATAGTCAATAAATAATTTATTTTAAAAATATTTTAATATAAACAATTTTAAAACAATTTTTTTCAAAAAATTATTAAATTATTTTTAATAATTTAAGCACAAGGTCGTTTTTTATTTTCCGTTTCAAAATTTGGAATTTTGATAAAAAGGTTTCTTATTTCCGCTCACTTAATAATTATGGTTAAAACAGCTCAGCGTCGTTATTTGTCTACGCATGATTATGAATTAGTTCAAAGTTTTTACAAAAAGGGCACAAAAGTTAAAACAATTGCCGAATGCATGAAAATAGATGTTTCAACTGTGTATAACATTTTGAACAAGAAAACAAGCCCCAGATCACCCACAGTTGGTAGAACACGTTCAACAAGCAAACAAGATGATCAGTTTATAACCATGCAGCTTAAAAAACACAGAACAATAAACGTTAAACAAATAAAAAATCAGTATTTAGAAAAATTTTCATATTCAATTGTAAGAAGGAGGATGAAATCTGAAGGCTTCATTCCTAAAGCGGCTGTTAAGAAACCTCTACTTAGTCGTGCCCATAGATTACAACGAGTGGAGTTTGCTAAAAAGTACAAACATTATCCATCGTCATTTTGGAGATCAATATACTTCACAGATGAGTGTGCACTATCCTACGAACCATGGACTGAACATTCAAAGGTTATTTATAGTCCAAATTTTCCACTCAACCACACTTGTACTGCTATAAAAGTTGCACATCCTTCATGTGTCAAAGGATATTTTGCAATTAAGTACAATCAGTCTCCAAAATGGATGCGTACTAGTGGCAATTTAAACAGCGCTGAATTTGTACAAATATTCAAACAATTGTTTCATAGCGAGCTGTCCAGAAATGCTACAAGACACTTAACAATCATCCAAGACAATGCTCCTGTGCATACTTCAAAAGTGGTAATGTGTATTTTAACATAACTTACAATTTACTATACGTTTTCCTTATTTAGGCCACAAAAGCTTTGAAAAGCAAAAAGCTTACTTTTATTCAACTTCCTCCATACAATCCAGACCTCAATGTAATTGAAAACTTTTTTAGTATTTTAAAACGTGAGGTTAACCGCATGGAAACTGACGTATCATTGGAAGCGAAAATTAACCATGTTGTAAAAAATTGCATTTCGAAGGATTATATTGGTACGTTGATAGATTCCTACCCCAAGCGGCTTGCAGAAGTTGAACAAAAGCGTGGATATCACTTAAATTATTGACATTATTAAGTTTGTTACCTTTATTTTGTATATTTATGTATTTTAGTAGATAAAACTATTTTTTAAAACCAATTATCTGTGTTTGTTTTTAAGTTTTTATAATAGTGGTATTGTGCTTTATTGCTAAAACGAATGTTATTGTGTATTATATTAAGAATTTTTTTGCAAATAATATTAAATGTATATATATGAGTAAAGTGTTATCTAAGGTACTTATTAACAAGCGTTAGATATGTCTAAGATAAGTAACAAGTGCTACATATATTTCAATATTATAGTAGGTCAACAATGGATTCACTTTTGTCACTATCTGTATGTTAAGTTTTATTATACATAAAACAAAAGAAATATCATCAATAACGTTTTCTAAAATATAATTATTTTTATTTTGTGTAAATAAAATAAATTTGAATATAATTAAAATTAATTATGTAGGATTATAACACAGATTATTGTTTTTATAAACAATTGTGACCCTGGCATAAGTAAATTACATCTTAGCTTAAAAAATATTGTTATATTTTACCATAAAAATACCACTGCTAAATTAATTAATATAATTTTCTAAATAAGGGTTATTTAATACTTTTATAAAACCAACATAATATTTGTTGCACAAATATTTTTTCCAACCGTAAAATTTTAAATTTACACAAAATATTTATACACAGTAACGTATTTTAATTTGCAATGTATTAATTCTTTTGAGTCAGTGTTTTATCGTCTACAATTAAGAGTCATTAATATTAAATAATCGTTTTATTTTGCTTTTATAAAATATACTTTTGGTGCTTTTATTTCGTAAAAAGATCAACTAAATTTTCTGTGATTAGATAGTTAAAACATAATAATTTTTTAGCTCTTAGCTACTAAATAACTAAATTCGTGTTATTTATATTTTATAATTTAAAAAACTAGTGTATTTCATCGTTTTTAAGTTACACAATTTTTTTAACGAACAAAAAATGAGCTTTTAATATTTTCAAGAAAATACGCAAAATATTATTAAAAACGTTAATGTAACTTTCAAATTGTTTTAACAAAATATATTGCATTTTTAAGTATAATTTTTATATAAATATTAATTTTTGACCTAAAATTTAAAAACAAATCGATTTTTTTAGGTAAAAACCAAGCAACATTTTGAGGCTAGATTATAAAGTAAAATCGGATTTTGAATTAGAAAATATTTATATCTCTATGAAACCTTTTATAATAAGAAACATATTTTAAAATGTATATATTTATAAAATAAATATTGAAAAATAATTAAATAATTTATTTTTTAAATTTAAATTAAAACTTTTATTATAAAGTAACAACAACATTAAATTTTGTTATCGAAGCATAAACTTAGAGTTTTAAAATGTATTTTTCGATAATGATTTTAAGCATTATTTTTAATTCTTAATATTTATTTTTACAAACAAAACAATTGGACAAACAAATTAATTTAGATTTTGTACTTTCATAAATTTTTGAGAAACTTGTTGAAATGGCTGTATGCGGTCCACTTTTACATAATTTAAGAAATGTTTTATTTACAAAATATTTCTATACGCTAGACACGTTTGTTTTATATTTTTGCATTTCTATAAACCTTTATACAATTTATATAAAAAATTTTAATTTTTTATATACCTTTTACTAAAAGTATGTATAATGTGTGCAAAAAAGGCGTATACGTAACCAACTACCAAACTTTTGTACATAAAAAAATTAAAATTGTGTTTAACGTACTTAATATTTTTAACACTCTCTTGAAAAAAGTTTGTTTTTAATTTTTTTATATTAAATATATTATGTTCTAGCGGTCAAGCGGTTTAGCGGTATGTGCCGGGGTGATCTAGCGGTATAGCGCTTGAATTTGGACCTCGGTGGGCATGGGTTCGAATCCCACCACCGGCCCACTAAACTGGGGGCCCTCGTTTGGCTTCGCTAAAATGCCCACTACTAAAATGAATGTTTCTAGCATAACATTCAAAGTAACAAACGTAAAAAAACTTAAAGATAAATAAATTAACACTTTAAATTTTTAAACTAGAAATAATTAAAGTTTAAATACCGCATTACCAGCTTGTGTATTGAAGTCAAATAATATTTTTTTTAATATATCGCAAAAATTGAATCTTTATTATGTGTAAAACATTTGTTATTTTCAAAATGTACAATAATTTATTTTATAAAACAAAAATAATATTTTAAAAATTAGGTTAATTTGGATTTATAACCTACTGTAGTTAAAAAAGTTAATTATTTTAATTTAAAACAAAAACAGATACATTTAGGCTTTAGTATCAACAGCCCGTACATCTATTGTGTATAATCCCTTTCCATAAAATTCGTGCATATCTATTTCGATAATAAATAAAAGCTTTTTTCTTAATTATCAACAATAATAATTTTTTAAATAAGTAAGTTTTTACAAAGTAGTTATATCCCAAATAAAACATTACCAAATTATTCTTTTTTGTAACAAATAATAAATTAACAAATACCCAATTCTGCAGTTTAACTTAAATGTGGCTACTTGTAGTAAAAAGCTTAATTACATTTAAATATAAATAAACAAATAAAAAAACAAATTATTTGTTCGCAAAATTGTTCAATCCTAGAAAACTAAAATTAAAGCCTGCCATTAAATTAATCAAGTATATTAAAATTTTACTACTTCTAATGTTCTGCGGAGAACATTTTTTAGCAGTAGACATTTTAGCGAAACCGAATGTGAGCTCCCATTTAGTGCCGATGGTGCTCACCAAGAATCTAGTTAAGAGTTGTATCGCTAAATCACCCCAGCAAGTTAGATATAATTTTTATTGATTTTAATAAAAATATAATGCTGAGCTAAGAATTTCTTTTTCACTAAAATATCTACACTTAAAAAGTTAAAACAATAGTTTTTGTTTATTCCCTATTTAAAGTTAACACCTCTTTCAAAAATTACAAAAAACTGTAAATAATTATAATAAATTGAATAATTTATCTGTGAAATTTAATGGATTGTGCAAAATATATTATTTTAATTTATTATTAAATAATAATTATCACAAACAACAAAAATTATATTTTTTTAATAATACATTTTATTTTAATTAATAAACAAATAATAAAGCTTAATTTAAACTTAAAAACGTGCAATACAACTTTTAAACATTTTTTTAAACAAATAGTATAAACATGATTAATAAAACTTGATATTTTGAATTTAATTTATTTTAATGCAATTACTCACCACAAAACAAGTTTTATGTGCGCAACTTGTGCAAAAGATGTATGTGCTTTGGTGATAATAAATTAAAAGAATTTATTAGTTTTTTAAAAATAATATGATTGTTCAACACCACAAATTGTTAGCAATTGTTTATAGGGCACAAATAAAACATGATCAAATAACAATGTGCATTTCAAAAAATAATCAATATAAAAAAAGTTTTTTATAAAAACATATAGTAAAAATAAAACTAGCGGTATATATATCTATATATTTATATACATTTTATTTGTGTATTGATAGTAAATTTAATGTTTATTTTACCGTAGTCAATTTTTTAATAATAAAATATAACATAGATATTTGATTTAAGCAAATAAATTAAACTAAAATAAGCGGATAAAATAATAAATCTAAATTTGGTTAAATTGTCACGTATATGTACTCTAAATTACTATAAAAAACACATAAAACGTTAAAATAGTAAAAATAAAAGCAAATATTTTTAGCTATATTAATTACATTTTTTAATTTAATTTAATTTACAAAACCATATTTAATGACAAGACGTAATAAGTACATATATAATTCAATCATAGCTAGTTCCAAGTCCGGTTTAAAAAAGGTTAGAACTCAAGTTAACTCAAGTTTGTTAAAAAACATAATTTTAAAGAAACAGAAAGAGGATGTTATAACAATTATAACAAAATGTAAAAACACAATTTTAATAACAAGACTGAATAAAAAAGCTGAATAAAAGCTCATTCTTTTATATGTAAAATGTTTTATGCTAAATATATATATATATATATATATATATAGATCACAACAATATGTTTACTTTCAAACGTGTATATGATTATTGCACTCTACTTTTTACCGATTATTTATTTAATAATGTTTAGACAACGCCAAGCAGACGTACCTGTTATAATTTGTTTGTGTACATAATACATTTCAAACATAAATGTTTTGTTAAACAGAAATTTGTGGCTAAACTTTGTGACAAAAATGTGCCCATAATAATAATTAATTTTAATATGTAAAAAACAATAAAAATAATTTGTTTCTATACAAATAAAATACAATCAATAATCATTGTTTAAGTGCTTTGTCTGTATTTTGCTTTATGACTGTAATTAAGTTTTACAAAAAAATGTTTTTGTGAGTTAACATAAATGCAAAAAATTCATCAACAATATAAAAAACGTTTTCAAAACAGTAATTTTGTACTTATTTAAATTAAAATGTAACTGTTTATTTGTATATTCAATATAGATTAATAATATTTTTTGTAATTAATATGTTTAATTCATAAACTTTAAAATTAAAAATATGTTATGATTTGAAACAAAATTTATAGACTTATGTTTTTAATAAGGAGCACACTGTTTTTTGTATTTACAATTAATAAGTAATAATTTATTATGTTTTTATTTATTTTTACTACATATAAATGTTTTACGAAATTCAATTTTTAACAGTATGCATTTTAACACAACCGAATGTGGAATTGCATTTAGTGCCGATGGTGGTATTCAAACCCATACCCACTCAGATCCAAGTAGAACGCCGTACTACTAGACCACCCTGGTATTATATAGATTAAACAGTTTTTAAGAAATTAACAAATCATAATTCTAGACACAACAAAAATAAATACACAATAATTAATTATTTGTACTGTTACGGTAAAATGTTAAAATAAATATTAATAACAATAATAATAACAATAACAATAATAATAGTAATAATAATAATTATTATAACAATAATAACAATAGTAATAATAATAATAATGATAATAATAATAACAATAATAATAATAATAATAATAATAATAATTGTTTCTAAAAAAGTATTAACGCACACAAAGAATTTATTATTATACTGTATTAAATTAAAAGTATAATTATTTATTACAGATTAATATTAACTATTTTTTTATTGAAGTGATGTTACACATAAATCAGATTAATACACAGATTTATCAATAAATCACGATTAAATCGTCTGTGTTTAAATTGCTTGATTAAAATTAAAACGACAAAGTTTATTTAACTTTTATATACATTAAATTATATAAGAATAACAGGTGAAGAAATACAATTAGTAAATTTTGTGTACAAGCACAAAACGCATAAATAATTTGATAAAAGTTATTTATAATTTTATCAAAATAAAAATTTACACACATTAAAAGTATAATATAAGTCTCATTGAAACGTATATTATTTATATAAGGTGCGTTATTTTAACTTCCTATAGTGTACATTAAAATTTGTAAAATATTCAAAATAGTAATACAAAAATAATAGTTAAACTAATTAATTTCTGAACTAGCAAATATCCTGGTAAAATAAATATATTAACAATTTAAGCAAACTAACGTTTATTTGTTTAGTTTATATTTATATAATTAATACAATATTTGTCAATATAATTTTTTTAAACTTTTAAAAAACAAAAAAGTGCAATAATTGTAAAGTTAATATAATTATAATATTAATCTACCAAAATGTTGTAAAAAATTTAAAACAAAATAAACACTTGTAATCTCCTTAGAAAAGTAATATTTACTTATTTATATAATCTTAATTTATTAAACTATTAATACATTTTTTTAAAATATACAAATATTATGTTACATTTTTTGAAAATTCTTAAAAAACATAATTTTTAATTTTTTTTGTTTGTCTACATATTTAAAATAAAGTAAAGACATATACTAACTATAAATTAGCGTTTTATAGTAGAAAGCAAAGACTAATAGCGGGTTGTCTGAACTTCAATTTAAATATTTTTTCAAAAAAAAACCCAGCTTTTTAAATGCAAATATAAATTTAAACTAAATCTAAAACAGATAACCAATTTCATTAGAATTAATTTAAGTTAGACTACAATATAATAATTATTTTGTTTTAAACGTTAAATAGTGAACAATTAGTGTATCAATAGTATCACAACAATTTAAAAAATGTTAAACAAACCTTTACTTAAATTTTTATTTGTTTAAAAACATTTAAATATTGTAAATATATGCTTTAAATTTTAACCAGGTAAATAACACAGCTCGCATCTAATATATATATATAAATCGGTACAGAGTTTAAAAAAAAACTTTTTTTTAATACATTAAAATTTTATTAAATAAAATTTAAAATAAATAATTCTTGTTACAATTTTTACATTTAACAAATCGTGAAAAATTATTAAACCAACAAAGTATAATTAAAAAACATTTATTAAAATAAATAAAATAAACTTTATTAACCAAACAATTAAATTTTAATAAATGTTAACTATATTTTTAAAAATAAATATTAAAAAATGGTTTTTAATAAAAGTTTAGTTGTAAATGTAAAATTGTTTTTTTTTGTTTTTATTACATGAATCCTTACAAAAAATATTTGTAGTCTATAGACATTTTAACTCTACAATAACCGGTCCTAAGTCCGGTTGAGAAAGAAAGAGGGTTTGGGCAAAAGATTAGAAACCTGGACTTTGTGAAAAAAAATATTGTTAAAGAAACAACAATAAAACGTTTGCCTATTAAGGCGCAATTTAAAAAAATAATAACTTGTTTTAATACTGCATTTTTGTTTTTGATTTTATTTTATACTCCTCCTAGAAAAAATCAGAAATAAGCCAAACTAGTTAGGGTTTGAGCGCAAGTTTAGTAACCAGGATTTTGTAAATTTCTCTATTCATACAAAAACAATAAAAAGACGCCACTTTGGCAAATAACGGCAAAGAAGTAACTGTATGAACCAGATGACAAGATTACGTGAAAGTCAAAAGGTAGCTCAATCTTTGATTAGATAAAGAAAATTACTTAGTCAAATTATATGTTTACCGCTCAAAAGACCAACAAGAACGGTTTTAGAATAGACGAATCATAATGGTAAAAGGAGGGTTGGTAAACCACAGAAAACTTGGCTAAGATTTATTTTTTAAAAATTAATTAAATAAATGTTTCATGGAAAATGCTTAAACATATGGAATCATTTTGTTGCCCCATGTTATTTTAAATTATAGGAATATGTTTTTTTTTGCTGTTACTATTGTCTTGTTGCTGTATGTTTATTTTAAATCAATATGGGGTTTAAATATAACTTCCGGTGCAAAATATGGACTTGTGTGTTACAGCACTAAAATAGTGAGAATGATAATAATAATAATAATAATAATAATAATAATAATAATAATTTAATACGGCTATTGGTATTCACAACAATAATGTGGGTTTTTTAATGTAATTTATCTTTAGTAAGTTAGTCGATTAACATTAATGTTTATTATTATTATTATTATTACAAAACCCTTTTGCTTTAAAAAAATAAGCATGGGGCAATAAGATTACAATTACAGCAAACAATTAACATCAAAGTCTCGTAATTCAAAGAGAACATGAGACAACAAAATGTTTCCATGTATTTGAACATTCTGCCAAACGTTTTGCTTGTGCCCATAAAACATTCATTTCAATTAGATCTTCCCGAATAGTTCTTAGCCAAGTTTTCTTTTGGTCTGCCAACCTTTCTTTTACCATTTACAATTGTCCATTCCAAAACCGTTCTTGCTGGTCTTTCGGGCGGTAAACGTAGAATTTGACCAAGTAATTTTCTTCGTCTAATTGTAATGATGTCATGGAGTGAACGAGAGTTAGTTCTTTTCATGATCTCATCATTTGAAATGTGATCGCGCCAGGTAATCTTTAAAATACTTCTAAGACACCGGCGATAAAAAACATCCACCATTTTATCAATCTTGTCCGTACGTTTCCACGTTTCACTCCCATATATTGCCGTAGGAATGATTATTGATGCGTACAAACGAAGTTTTGTCTTTAGGCGAATGGAAGAACATGACCATATTGATCTGAGTCTATTGAAGACTGATATTGCCTTACCAAGTCTGGCTTTAACATCAATTTCGGTTTGTCCGTCTTTACCAATGATGCTTCCCAGATATGTAAAGGAATCAACAGTATCAATATTTTGTCCACTAATTTTGATGGGCAAATCATTGTTTGACTTTATGCACAACACTTTTGTCTTTAAACAATTAATCCGTAAGCCAATACGAGAACTGATATCACTGAGTCGTGTTGTCATATTTTGCATCATTTCTGGGGTTTCACTGAGTAAACCAATATCATCTGCAAAATCCAAATCCGTTAATCTGCCTTGGTTCCATTTGATACCATAAGACAAATTATTCATGGATTGAGTCATAATAAAATCAATTACCAGAAGAAACAAAAACGGTGACAAAATACATCCTTGACGTACTCCCGTGACAATTTCGAACATAGCAGTATGACCATTTCTTGTTCGAACACAGCAACTTGAATTTTGGTATAGCGAACGCATAATATTCACATATTTTAACGGTATTCCGTAAAACTTAACGATTTTCCACAAAGATTCTCGATGAACACTGTCAAAAGCTTTCATAAAATCAATAAAATTATTGTTAGTGATTGCTGAAATTCTTGACTTTGCTCAATAATGTTTCGAAGGGTCAGTATTTGTTCAATACAGTTTTTTCCTTCCCGAAAACTTGCTTGTTGTTCTTAAAGGTGTTTATCTACCGCATTACTTAAACAATTTTAAATTACTTTGCAAAGCACCTTACCAGGAACAGACAATAAGGTTATTCCGCACCAATTATTGCAATCATTCAGACTTCCTTTCTTGGGAAGAGTAACAATTACTTCTTGCCACCAATTATTTGGAACTTGTTTATTATGCCATATAACATTAAATAAATGAGCAACCTCGCTTACTACAACATCCTCTCCCTGTTTGAGCATCTCTGCAGTTATCTTGTCAAGTCCTCCTGCTTTATTGTTTTTCAACCTTTAAATTGCATAAATTACTTCAGTTAAAAAAATGTCATCAATACATATTTCCGGATTTTGAGTCACATTTATATCATTATCAAAATCTATGAGAGTATTTGGCATGGGCTTAATTAGTACTTTTTTAAAATGTTCTACCCATCTAGATGATTGCTCATCATTTGTTAGAAGTAAACGACTATTTTTTCCTCTGATTGAAATATCGGTGTTCTTTCTAACTCCTGACAGTTGTTTTACAATTTTATACAGAATTTTGGAATCATTTTTTGCTGCTGCCTTATCTGCTTCTCTGCATCTGTTTTTCTAACCAATCATTCTTATCTTTGCGGCAGTTTTTTTAACCTGTTAATCTAAAATTTTATATTTATCATCAAATATTTTCCAAATAACAGGATAGTTAAATTGATCTCTCTCTAATTTTGTTTTCTTTCTGAAATCAATTAAATTCCAGGAGACTGATAAAATCCATTGTTTCTTTGTAGAGTGACATCTTCTACCTAGCAAATTTGCTGCACAGTCTGTGATTGTTTTATGAAACAATTTCCATTAATCATCAGACTTTTCTATCTTTTTCAGATTTTGAAATGTATTTTTTAAGGAATTGTAAAATTGATTTAAGATATTTAACTGTTTAAGCTTCTCACACGAAAATGGATGTAATGTTTTTGTGGTTTCTATTGTTTTTATTTATAAACGAAATTTTCCAACATTAAAATTGTGATCAGAACCAACATCTGCACCGCGATATGCACGTACATCTTGCAATGAAAATCGCCATTTTGTGCTAATACAAATATAGTCAATTTCGTTTGTTGTTTTTCCATCTGGAGAAACCCACGTTGTTTTGTGTATATTTTTTGTGAGCAAAAAAAGTGTTGCCAACATTCATTCCACAATGACTGTTTAGCGTTAACAACCTATAACCATTATCATTTATGCTATCAGCATAGCCATATGGTCCAACATTTGAGGAGTACCCAGATCTATCTTTGTTCAATTTCGCATTGAAATCACCGATCAAAATTTTGATGTCTCTTCTTGGCACATCATCTAATAAACTTTGTAATTGATCATAAAAAATATCTTTTTGGTTCTCCTCAGTTGCCTCAGTAGGGGCATAGACTTGCACAATTGTTACTTTTGCAAATCTGGTGTTGAATCTAGCTGAAATGATACGGTCGCTCACAGGTTTCCATCCAATTATAGCTTTAGCAGCATTTTTACTCAACATAATACCAACTCCATTAATATGATATTTTTCATGTCCAGAATATAAAATTGATGTATCTCCACTCTTGAAATGACCTTGACCTTTCCATCGCATTTCGCTAATACCCAAAATATCTAAGTTGTAAATTTTCATTTCTCGAAGGACTTGTTCTAACTGTCCAGTACGAAAAAGTGTGCGCACATTCCATGTCCCAATACTGGTTAAGGTTTTGGTATTGAAGATTCTGCAAATCGAAGATTGAGCTTCCTTTCGGCTTTCACTCAACCCTGTCATTTGTGTAACTCTGTCATCGAGATACGCGCGATCACTTCTTTTTGCCGTTGTTTGCCGGAATGGCGTCCTCTTATTGTTTCCGTAGCAGTATGGATTTTTTACAGAGGCCAGGTTGCTAACCTTGCGCTCAACCCTCCTCCTTTATCCAGGCTTGGGACTGGCTAGATTGAATCATTTCTGATCCAATCTAGGCGGAGTTAACATTAATGTTTAATAGAAGAAATTTAATAATATTCTCATTTTTGTAATCTGTTATATCTAAAGCGAATATACTATAACAACAATTTTTTAATACAACTTGTATCTAGTTTCTTGTTATAATTTACAAAATTATTAATACTTTATTAGCTACCTTACTCTTTTGACTATTGTTACTATATTCACATATTAAATTAAAGTTTTTTGTATATATATTTTGGTTTGCAGAATCTTGTCATTGTCTCTATTAAAATGTTTTTTTAAATTAAAACCGCTGTATTCAAGCTAAACCTTGAATTTAAAAACCATACAATACGTTATATTTATTAACATTTAAATGTTTTTAAATAAAGAAGCAATTTACATTTGATTTGTTAAGAATAGTAATCTTTATTTAAAGCGGAATAGCTTAAAATAGCATATGTTAAATTCTTAAATTTAAAGCATATAAAGCGTTTGTTGTTTGGTATTTAGAATAACTTTATAGTAAAGTAGATTGCGGTAGAGTTGAATAAAACGGTTTTCGGTTTGTGGTCGTTAAATATATTGCTTTCAGTAGTGTTTAAATTTGACATTAACAAAAATTGATAAAAAAAATTCAATTATGGAATTTACATACATATAATATTTTAAAATATGTAAATTGTTTGTTTATATATTTTATAGTATTTTAAGTTTGGATAAATAAAACGTTTGTAGTAAATTTTGTACAAATGAATGTTGCTTTATTATTATTTTTATATGTTTATATACTTTTTAAAAAATATATAGTTTAAAATACTTTCACAAACACGTAAATAAAATAAATTTAAATGCAGTTACACTTAATTTTTTAATGTAACATTGTACATTACTTTTAAAACAATTATGACTTTAATAATTAAATTGTATTTAAGCTTTGAAATTTTATTATGCTTTAAAGTAAAAATGCCATTGTTTAAATTAATTGAAATAAGTTGCAGTATAATAGGAATTTTATAATTTGTACAAAACTTATATATATATACATCCCTTGAATAAATCAGTGTTAAAAATTCAAAAAAATTAATATAAATTAATTTATTATCTTTTAATGTTTTTCTGTAAAAAATAATGTTAAATATTTAATAAATGATTTATATTTACTTAGAAACATTTATTTAAAAATGCCGAGTTGATTAAAAAAGCATATTTTAAGAATAACGCCTATATAAACGGAATAACTAAACGTAATTTATATTTTTTAAATAAAAATTAATATATTTTTAATTAATATGCTTAAAATCATTATTCAAAAATACATTTTAATATACTAAGTTTACGTTTCTACAACCACAAACTTTACGTTGTTATTACCTCATAAGAAAAATAAAAATAAACAAAAAAAAATTATATTAAATTGGTTAATTATTTTTCTATATATATATATATATATATATATAATGTAAAGTACTTGATAGTTGCTTTATATTTACTTAGAAATATTTATTTTAAAATGTCGAGTTGGCCAAAAAAAATATTTTAAAAACAACACATATATAAATAAAATAACTAAACGCAATTAACAATTTTTAAATAATAAATAATAATTTTTTAATTAATTTGTTTAAAATAATTATTCAAAAATGCATTTTAATACCTTAAGTTTACTTTTCTAAATCACAAAATTTATGTTTTTATTACCTTATAAAATAAATTAAAATCAGAATTAAAAAACATTATCTTATATTAAAAAATAACTAATTCATTAAAAAATTTTTAATATTTAAATATTAAATAAGTATCTTTGGAAGTATGTTTATATTCAAAAAGTACCTTAGTAACCAAAAATTTGAAATAAATTAAAAACCGATTTTTTGTGTAATGTTACTTTGAAAACGTTATTTTGGTTTTTACTTTAAAATATTCATTTGTTGTTAAATTTAAGTTAAAAATTAATATCTGCATACAAATTAAAATTAGAAATACAGTATATCCTGTTAAAACAATTTAAAAATTATAATAATGTTTTTAATAATATTTTAGGTATTTTCTTAAAGATATTTAAAATTTACTTTTTGTTTGTAAAAAAAATTATTTAAAGCATTGGGTTCCCTTTATAATTCCAAACAAAAATAATAGAAGACGTAAACTGTGAGATAAATTTATTTCGTATATTCTCTTTAGTCACAAACATATAAAGAATCAGTATATATATATAATATGTCTTTATTAATAAGTGTCAGATATATCTCGGATAAGTTACTGAATAATATAAAATATCTTAAAAGGTCAATATTAAATTCAATTGTGGTCACGACTATATATATATATATATATATCTTAATTTAAAAGTAATTAATTTTCACCCTGACTTAATGTTGATAGTTGCTTACATATTCCAGAAAAACAGTTAAACCATATTTTATGTTTACCCATTGGTTTACACTTATAATAATATTTATTATTATCCATGTTATCATTATTGTTATTATTAATATTAACTAATTAACAAAACGTTTTTAAAATTAATTTTAATCTAGTTTATTATATTTATTATTTATGTTAAGTTTAACAAGATTGAATAAATTTTAATTTAGTCACAGTTAATCTCAGCAATTAATTCCTGATGTTCAATAATTATTGTAATCAAATATTGTTTTTTTACTTATGGTTACCAATTACGGGTAGTATATTATTATATAATAATTTAGTGGTTTAAAAAACAAATTGTTAGTTGTAGTTTTTAATTAAAAGTACTAATTTAATTTCAACATTTAGTTAGGTATCTTCTTTAATAAAACGCATTTGTTTAATAAATAATCAGATCTTTAGACAATTTCTATAAAATTGTAAGTTACAAATATTGTTTTGTCCTGTATTTTGAACAAAATCAGCATAAAGCGTTTTTAAAGTTTGGCAATGGACTACGTAGTTTGTCGACACATCTAGTTAGAATAGTATTAACATTTCAACTACTACCGGAATAAAAAAAATCCGTTAGACAACAAACATTTGGATTGATATTGTAGAGTGTAAACCCAATTGTTTAATTTATTCTCATCTAAATAAATTGATAAGTTGGATACTAAAGATAATAAACTCAGGTATTTAAAATAAAAAAGATACCAAATCATTACATGAAAAATATAAATTAAAAAACTTTTTCTACATTTGGACAAATATATACAAATTTTAAATTTACAAAAAACATATTAATATAAAATTTTAATTAATTAAATTAAAATTAATTAAAATTAAAAAATAATTTTTATTACAAAAATATATTTAAAATTATTATTTCTAATTTAACCTTTAGAAATATTTTCAAACGAAATACTTTTAAATGATGTTCTATCGTTTTTATTAAAATTTAAATAAATAACTAATATTTTGGTGTATGCTTGTGAGTTCTACTAACTTAGATGTCATATGTGCCCCCCTTTTTTGTTTATGTATATATATGTACTAAAATTTTATATTTTTTTGTGACTGACGAGAAGTTTAAAATTTTAAAATTATTAATTTTTTAAAACAATTGTTAATTTTAATTTATTATTTATTTAAATTATAAAACAAATTACTTTAAAAAAGTAATAAAAAAGTATTGCACGTAACAGACAACTGTTTAAGGAATACAGAATAAAAATGCTCTAAAAATTATTTTTAACTTAATACGCACTATTGAATAAATGTATTTATTTTATACCAAAAAAACACTTTTACTTAATACAAATAATATATATAATACATATCTTAAAAAAACGCTTAACAGTAATTAAAAAACTTTTAAATAAAAATTGTTTGAAGCATTGAAAAGAAATTTATTTAAAAGTATATGATACAAATTTAAATTAATTATTAAAATTAAATTAAATTAAAAGTTGTAGACGCTTTTTTTATTAAAATTTAACTATTTTAACAAATTTAATCTAAATTTTACTTTTATTTTCCGAACTTTTAAACAACACTGGTACCAGATGGTTAAAAAAGTAAATAATCAACATACAATAAATATGCATATAGAAACATGTGTTTATTTTCAGTACTTTTTTAATAATAGGTTTAATTTTAAATAAAACAGATTTTATTTTTTTTAACTAATTGAAAAGCGGTAATCTGTAATCATGTTAATTAAAAATAGTTACATATTATAGTTAATTAAAGTTTGCTTTTAGACAATTACGCGTAATTTTACAATGTTAGTTTTAAATTAAAAATGTTTTTGCTACACAATTTTGAATTTAAATTACAATTAATAATTAATTAATTTAGTTAAATTACTGTTGTTTTTCTAAAATACAAACTGGGGAACAAATACTGTTCACTTTTAATTTCACTTGTTTGGTTTTCACGGTAACGGTCAACGAGTAAATATTTCTAATTTGATATTTTAATATTTGTTAATTTCATTGGGTTATTAAAAATTTTTTAAAGGAACGGTTGCCAACAATACGCTTCAGTTTTCCTTTTCTTTAAAATATAATTGGGACTAATTAAAGTAAAAATAGCAACATACTTAATATAAAAAAGTAAAAAATTATGTGCTTTTATGAAGTACAAAATTAAATATCTAAAAAAGGTTTTAATATAATATATGATAAAATTTTACAAATATAAAATTACTGTACATTTCTACTTGTTCTAATTTTAAAAGTTTTTTTTAAAATTTTATATGATAAAGCTTTTTGAAATGTTTAATTTTAATTTAAAAAAACAAACATTCTTATTAGCAAATAAACCGTTAATAAAAAATAAAAATATGTTCTTAACATAAAACGATTTATAAAAATATACTATGATATTATAATGTATTTTTTATTTTGTTTAGTATTTTTAATAATTAAAAATAATACAAATTATTCAAATTATAACTACAAATGTTAGAGCATTTTAAAGTTAAACAAACTTTAATTATTGTTTTAAAGGGTTTTTGCAAGATCTAAGCTATACTTAAGATTTGGTACTTATCGTTATTAAAAGATAATAGAGTTGCACCGGGTTTGTTATGTATAAGGAAGTTTGTTCTACTATTTAACCTAACCCGCAATAAAAACTGAAAAAGAATTAAAAGTTAACAAACAAAATTTACTGGGTTAAAACAGTAAAAATTTGAATAAAACTTGTTTACACGTAAGCTTTATTAGGAACTTAGTTCGATAACAATAAAAATCAATTATTTTTATTACTCGTTAAAACGCCAGTTGACATGTTACAATACTCTGATTATAATTATGGCTTTATCGGTATTATTATTACTATTAATAATAATAATGTTATTATTATTATTATTAATGTTGTTATTATTGTGTCTGAGTAGCGCAGAGTCGTACTATAGATAACATTACTGGTGAGAAATGTGGAATCTTTTTAAAACTGATTATTTTCCACTTATTAAAAGTGTTTAAACTCTACCTTACCCAGTCTCAAGTCTTATTATGAAAAGAGGGGTGTTTAAACACGAGATTAATAACCTGATTTTTATTCTAAAAAATAATGTTAAAGAAGCAACAAGACATTATTTTATTAAACGACAAAAAAAACGGCAAAAAAAGTGAAAGCAGCATGACTCCTATGTTGGGGTTCAATAAACTATGAAATGAGTTTATTTTGATAAAAATCCCTACTTTATGTGCATAAAAACAGTTTGTCATTACATTGAACTTAGCTTGGTCGTAATATTTGTGTTTATGTACGCTAGTAATTTGTACAAACTTAAATGTCATCTGTACCCCCTTTTCTATATATATATACTGTGACTTATTTTTATTTAAAATTTTCAAGTTTTATGCAGAGAATAAGGATAGATCCAGGAGTTTAAATCTTAATAAATTAAAAGTTAATAATTATTACATTAACACGAAAACTAGTTTTTTTTAAAGTATTTAAAATAAATATAATATTATATTTAAGAATAAATTTTAAAAAATAAATTGTTTATTTTTCATTATGCATTAATTTATATAAATATATATATAAATTCAAAAAATATAAAAATATAAATCTTTAACAAAGGTTAAAACATTTTTTTAAAATATTTTATTTATTGTTTAAATATTGCTTAAAACAGAAGTAAATGAATATTTTTGTTTAAATAAATTAACGTAAAATAAGAACAAAACTTTAATATACTTAACTTTTGCATATTTAATAAATATTAATGATTAATAAATTTTTAGTTATTTTTGGAATATTTGGATTAAAATTAAAAAATTTTTTTTTGCTTTAAATAGCATGGAACAAGAAGATTGTTCCATATACATTAAATATTTGACTTTAAAGATTTCGCTTATTAAATATTGAACTTTTATTTGGATGTGTTCACTTTTTTACCGTAGTTTGTTGAAATGGTATCCAAATGGCCAGGTGGATAACCTCGCGCTCAAACGCACTTCCTTTCTAAACCTGACGTAAAACCAGCTATGATGCAATTTTTAGATTATTAATTATTATTTATTTTTGTCAAAACGTATCATATGATTTTATTTTTTGATCTATAATGTGTATAATGATAATGCACTATACGTGTATCAATGCACATTTGATTAAATACTAAAGATGAAAGATAACCTTTAACGTGATTGAATAAATACCATTTATAATTTGAAAGTAAATTATAAATTTGATATGTTAAAATGTTTGAACTTAATTATTTTTACAACCAACAAATGTGTGCATATTTTTAAACTAACCGTATATTATTACACTTTATTAAACACTATAAAGTGTTAACTAAATGGCATCCATATTTATTTATTTACATTAACATTGAAAATATTAAATTAAATTGATAACAATTAAAGATTTATGTGCTTATATTATAATTACAAATAATACTGCAAAATATAAAGTATATATATTTGTAAATATGATTAATATGCAAAATGCATCAACATTATTTACTATGTTCTTATTTCAATGTGTGCTACAGTGGTGCAAGTAGTTTATACACTTGATTTATACCTGGATGGGTATAAGTTCGAGTTCAACCATTGGCTCGCAATACAGGTCTTCATTAGGTTTTGCTAAAATTTACTCATTTACAAAAACGTTTTTTGTCACATGTTTAAGCAATAAAACCCGAAAACTGCAAAACTCAATATAAATTGAAAATTTAATATATATATATATATATATATATATATATATATATATATATATATATGTCTATTAAGTAGTTTATACGTTTACCTATGTCTTTCATTAATGTTATTCATTTATATTTTTAATATTTTTTTTGATAAAAGAATAAATGCAATTAAGAAATTATTTTTTGCCAATTTAAACAAGAAAGTACGGTTTTACACAAAAAAATAATAAAATGTTTATCTTACAAATGTTTATCATTATTTTTTAAAGTACATGTAAAAGAAGATTTTTGTTTTTACATTTATTATAAAAGGTCATTGTTGTACTTGTTTAATTATATAAAAAACAAAAAAGTATTTTTAAAAATTTATTATATAATATGTTGTAATAGAACACTTTTATTTTATTATTATTATAAATGTTTTCCCCGTTTTAGTTGTATTTTTAAAAGGTTTAACTGTTTACTTATTCTTCTTCTTCTTCTTTCTTTACAGCTTTTCCCTCTGTTATGAGGGGTCACTGCTTCTGGTCAGCATTCTCCATTTGGTTCTGTCCGTAGCGTCTATTTTTGCTAGTACCTTTTCCTTCATATTGGCTTCCACACAATCCAACCACCTACTTTTTGATCGGCCACGATTTCTTTTACCTTCCACTTCCAATGCTATTATTATCCTCGTAACGCAGTTTTCTTCTCTACGTAGAATATGGCCGTACCATCTTAACCATTTTTCTTGAATTTTCTTATGAGTTTCGATGACTTTCAGTTTTCTTCTAACCACTTTATTTTCTATTTTGTCCAATTTGAACACTTTCAACAATCATCGAAGCATTTTCATTTCTACTGAATTCAATTTTCTCTCTTGGGTTTTTTTAATATTCGACGTTTCCGATCCGTACATCAGGGCCGGTCATACTGCAATCTTAGAAATTTTACCTTTTATCTTTGTTGTTATCTTTCTGTCGCACAGAACCTCTGTAAGTTTCCTCCAATTATACCATCCTGTTTTTATTCTTTGCGCAATCTCTGCAATTAAATCTCCATTTTCTTCTAGCGATGAACCAAGGTATTTACACCTTCTCACTCTCAACAATTCTTGGTATTGCATTTTGATTTTCTTACCATTTTTTTTGTACTCATATAAACTGTTTTTTTTTAATTTTTAATCCTCGATCCTCTTGTGCTTTAATAACTAGATCAAACAAATATGGGCTTAGTGCAGGACCCTGATGTAGACCAACTTTTAGTGAAAACTCATCAGTTAGCCCCACATTGGTTTTTACCAACGTTTTTGCGTCATCGTACATATATTGAACAATCTTCACGTACATTTCAAAAGCACCTTTTTCTCTCGTGCTCTTCCATCCTTCCTGTCTTAGAGAGAAGATTGCATCACTTGTACTGCGTCCAGACATAAAACCAAATTGTTCTTCTCCAATGTCTGTTTCTTTGTGGATTTTTCCATCAATAATTTTCTGTCAAAGTTTTAAAGTATGTGGCATAAGCTTTATACCCCTAAAGCTACCACAGTCTTGAACATCTCTCTTCTTCTTGTAAATTAGCGTGATAACACTTTTTCTCCATTCATTAGGCATTTTTCCTTTGTTCCATATTAAATTTAATAGTTTGGTTAATCTGTCAATTCCATATTTTCCCAAACATTTCCATGCTTCATTAAGTATTCCGTCTGGTCCTGGGGCTTTTCCATTCTTCACCCTACTCTTTTAATGACTTCTCCCTGGGATATTTTTTATGTTAGATTAGATGTGCCATTTTCAATCACTGTTCTAAAATTTTCTTCATTTAACAGTGTTTCAAAATATACTTTCCATTTTTTTATTGACTCTTCATCTTTCAGTTGTTTAATGTGTGTCAGGTCTTTTGAGGCTTTATTTCTGGTTTTAGCAACACTAAACAACCTCTTTTCTTCTTCAGGTGTTTCCAGGCCTTTATAGATTGCATCCCACGCTTTTGCTTTTGCTACTGCTAGCGCTTTTTTATATACCCTTTTTGCTTGTTGATATTCCAACGTGTCGGTTTACAATCCATTTAGATTTCATTTCTTCTTTTTAATCTTCTTATCTTTAACCACTTGCCGAACTTCTACATTCCACCACAAAGATTCTTTGTTTGCAGGTACTTTCTTCCCAGATGTTCACCTTAGTACATTTTCAGCTGCTTTGGTAATCACTCTGCTGTTTAATGTCCACCATTCTTGCATTCCTTCCGAGGACTTCCAGTTCTTTATGACCTCGTTTTTAAATTGTTTAGTCAGGTTGGTTTCCTTTAAGTTCCACCATTTTATTTTTTTCTCCCGAATCTCCGTTACCTTCTTTTGTTTGTTTCTAAAACTTATTTTCATTAGCACCAACCTATGTTGTGTGAAAACTTCTTCTCCATTTATCACTCTGCAGTCCCTTACCCACTTTATATCTGTTCCCCTCGTTGCTAAAAAGTCTATCTGGTTTTGTCTTCCACCGATCTGATATGTAACCAGTTGGTTTCTTTCTTTCCTGAAGAATGTGTTAATCAGGGCCATGTCTTGTGAGACCATGCACTTTAACATTCTTTGGACAACCTCATTGTGTTTCCAATTCCCCATCCGCCGTGGCATCTCTCAACACTTTCTCTATACCGTCCTACATGTCCGTTTAAATAAATCAACCCCAAGTATTATTTTTTTTGTCAGAGGAATGGTGCAAAGTGTTTCCTTAAGGTGTTCCCAGAATTTATCTTTTACTTCTTCCTCATGTCCAGCTTGGGGTTGCCTTCGTTGATTTATCACATGACTCAGGCAATGGTCATGCGCGTCGCTTATAAGGGACGCCCTATTATTTATCAAAGCATTATAAAACATTTTGACCATTTTAGCGTTTTTGCGTAGGTTTTACTACCTGACGTAAACCCTCCTCCTTTATCCAGGTTTAGGACTGGCTAGATTGGTTCATTTCTGATCCTCACTAGGCGAAGTTAAAAGTTTTAACTGTTTACAAATACTATTTTTAGTTAAAATATTTTTGTAAAACATTGTTAAATTTGGGTAACTATATACAAAAAGACTAATATATATATTCCATATTTATGAACATATTGAACCATCAACTCCAATGATTTTATAAGGGCAACTAACAAACGTAAAAGAATGACTAAGCTTCTTAGTTGATAGACAGTATTCTTTGCATACACTGGTGTAGTCACCCAATTTTTGTCAATGTTATTTCTTTCGGCCCAGTGGTTACACATAGCATATGTATACCTTAATACATCTTTTAAGCATTCTGTGTATGCTTAAACTCATCCGCTCAAGCGTAATCCTAGTTACAGCGCTGTGCATCCCGTCCGTACTTTGTTAGTCTATGTGCCTTGGTACACCTAGTTCAGAATGCGCTATGTGGAAGCGGCAACCATTATTAGTTCAAATTGAGAATTTATAGGTATTACTTAAGTTCTCAAACTCATTGGCATCCTATATTTAAATATAAACTTGTTTAAAACTTTTAAATGCTTGTATCCTTTTGTGTTTAAATATAAAAAAATATATTACTCATGCAACATTTAAAAAAATGTAATAACATTTGTTAACATAAACGTTTCTACAAAAATTAAGATGCATAGAGTAACCTTGGCTTAAGCTAACCATTGAAATAATATTCATGCTAAAAATATTTTATATAATCGTTTTCCTAAATGTATAATAAAGTTTTAATTACGCAATTACTATAAAGAGAAAAACGCAGTTTAAGTATTATACCAATTTCATAAGTTTAGATGAACAAATATAAAAGATTAATCTTAATTAAATAATGTAAATAATATTTTTACATTTTAGTAATTTTTGTAGTGCTTATAGAATTTTATTTAGTATATGTATATACTAATTTTAAAGATACCATAAAATACCAAAATATTTGTCTTATTTTAACATTGCAAAAAAATTCTTTGCCAAAATAAAACTAAATAAAATGATTTTTAAAAATGAACAAAAATATTTTATAAAGTGCACTTAAAAATACCCTAGAGTAAATAATTAATTAATTATAAATTGATATTTCACTAAAGTATATTTTATTAATTAAAATTTGCAAATATATATATGTTTATTTAAAAAACTGTTAAGTATATTATCAAATTGCTTTCAAGTACAGTAAAGAAAAATAATGTAGTACAGTAAAAAACCTTTTTCAAATAAAAATTAACTTTATTTTTTCAATTTAATTTTTGAACAAAATTCATAATTTTTAGTCAAAAAGCCATTTATTGTTCGTTACAAAATACTAACATTCAAAATGCATATTAATAAAAGGAAAAAATAACTATAAATTCTGAACCTTTTTTACTATATTAAAGTTGTAGTTTTATTATATTTTAAAAATATTTGTGTAAGCCTGTGCCAAAATGACAATTATTCAGTTTCTGAACTCTAATTCTTGTAGACTGAATTATTCATGTCATTAAGGGAACCAGATCCAGGCCTCTGTTTTCTTTTACTTAAAATTTAAATATCAAAAAATATATTAATAAAAATTATTTTATTTATAAAAACAAAAATTAAATAATATTATTTTACACTATTTGTATATACTTCAACATTAAAAAATAGTTTGTTACATAATTCTGATAGCAATACACTGTGAAAATGATAAATTATAATCAAACTATCTTTTTAATATAAAATAAACTATTAAAATGACTATGATTAACATTTATGTTTTTAAAAGTATCGGCTAAATAAGTAAACGTTAAAGATAATAAAAATATTATACAGTCAAATTAGTTACAACTTTTTCTTGACTGAAGTTGTCTAGAAAAATAAAAATAAAAATAGTTATTAAAACTTTTTACTTATTACACTTAAACTTGTTTTAGAATAAAATTTATGTTGTCCACAATCATGTTACTAAAACATTAGAAATGCAATGTTTAATAATTCGTAGTTAAAATATATTACTGTTTAAATGCACATTCATAGATTAAACCATTGAAAACCTATATAAAAAATTAAGTAAAAAAATAAAGTAAAGTTATATGCAGATTAAAAGTTTAATTTCTTCAACAGTTACATACAAATAGTTTTTAATAATAAATTGCTATATATATATATAGCAGTTTAATGATAGCAGTCAAAATGTGCATTTTTTGAAACACTATATTTTATTTTAACTGATTTTCTACTAGCAAGTAGTTCGGTTAATAAGAGTAAAATTTATTCTACCATATATGTAAACTAAATAGATTAAGTCAAGATTTGTACATATTCCTAGTAGCTAGTAATTATGACAATCTAAAAACGCTAAAATTTCTAATTCAACTGTACTTAATTTCGGGAATGTTTTTTAAAAACCGTTAAACATAACCAACATCATATTTATCCCTATAATTTAAAATCAATCTGCTTTATAAACAATTTAATAAAATTAATTTAGGGGTAAAAATGCACATAAATATTCTTTAAATTCACTATATTTAAAACGATAATTTTGTTGCTCTAGCCATTATGATAATAATATTTTATTTGTATTGCACTGTACACCCTTTTTATTCAAAATAGTTAGGTAAATAATAGTTTTAATTAACAGCAGTATTAATATACTAAACTAGTAAGCCGAAAACAAACACTTCCTATCAGTAACTTTCAATAACTTTGTAAATAAACTAAATTTCAATAAATGGTTTTGGAATATATGTACATAATTAAAAAACAAAACATATCTTCAAATAATTACCAACCAAACAATTAAACCGCAATAAACGATGTTCGAGAATCGATAATCTATTAATCCCCATTTAACCACATTCAATATCAACGATAAATGCCATTGAAAATGTTAAAAGTTGCTATATAACGTAAATGTTATTTGCGAGTGTAATACGGTCCAACATGAAACAGATACATTCACATTGCAGTATTATTTTTCTACCATTTTTTCGTAAATAATATCTTTCAATCGGTTGCACCAAACTGATCCCGTCAATAAAGGTCGATCTCTCTCCTTAGGTTTTATATATATATATATGTATATACATATATATAGTGCAAATTTTGAAACTTTTTCATCCCCAACTTGTGAGTAATCACACACTCACACAAAAGGTTATCTGACTCTTATTGGCACCTTCTTTCGCAGCTTTTTCCCTTGGTTGGTTTTATCATTTACCGAAATTTTTACGAGCTCTCATTATATTGACGCAATACAAATCGTATAGTGCTATGTAAATATTAATTTTTCCACCTTATATACATTTTCAAGTTCAAATAATCCCCTTTTGATAGAATGCACCAACTTGACTTACACTTACTCACAAAGGCTGACCAGTAGAAGTAAAAAAAATTTCATGATTGGTTTTCTCATCCACCACAGTTGTTTTTCCAAGAGAATGTTTTTAAATTTTCCGCGTGGTTTTCAACCGTACGTCGAATAAAAGAAACAGAAGCAAGGGGTCATGTTTTCGTTGCAGCAGTAGTATTGGCAAATCTCCTCTTTCGGAATCCAATCACTGTAAATAATGCGCTCCCAGTGGTCAATAAACTTGCCTATTATAACATAATAGCAAATGATTCAGCACCCGAGATTCGATGTCTTATTCGCATCTCTTGGAACATGGACTTCTATTGAAACCGAAGACTAGAATAGTTTAGCGCATTCTATTCTACTGTATGCTATCAAAACTCGGACTCCCATTCAAATGGATATACAAAAGCCTGCTTAGTTTGAGCAAAGCCGTTTAAAATCAATATTGTTTTGCTATCTTCTGTTAAACACAACCGTTTTGACTAATCGAAGGTCAAAACCATCTCCAAGTACTTGTAGCACACTTAACATTGATAGACCATGTATTTCTAACACAATAAGAGAAAGCTGTCTAAAATGGATTAACCATATTTTAAGAAAGTTGCCTACTCACCCGGACAGAATAGCTATAGAAGCCCAACCACTACCCGGATGGAGAAAACCGGTGGTCAACGAGTAACTTAGAGGGTCGTTGTAGCTCGTAAACTCAGTCGCACACCCTAACAAATTACTTGCAGTTAATAGGGATTACTAGAAGGATTTAATTCATGATGTAATTAACATTTAAAGTCACTATGCTTCAAGTGTCGTTTATTAATTGCACATTTTGAAAGTTGATTTTTTGCAAACTTTTTGTAATGTGGACTACTTTGGGCGATAACCGGTAGGGATATGTACCCCGATAATAATGATATATTAAAAAACAATAATGTTCAGTTGTCTAGACCTAAGCAAGTAACAATCCTTAAAAAAGTTGAAAACCCTCGATTTTTAAACCAAAACTGTAACCACTGAACTATTAACATTTTGACAAAACAGATATACACTCTACGAAACCACAGGCACATAATCATAATTGGCTAGTAAAAGGATTTAACTTATTAGTTCATTGCTTACAATCAGCAAAAATAAAGCAAAATTATTAAAGACAGTCCTCCCTACTTTTCAAACATTTATTGAACGAACGGTTTAACATTTGAATTAATTTTCATAAATAAAACAATTACAAAGACAATTTATTCAACATGTTTGTTTTCTGGTAGATGTAAGTTACGAAAAATCAAATTAAATTAGAAAATATTTATCAATACACCTCCAAAAATGCAAATTCAATACAAAAAACGATTGTATGCAAAACATATGCATTAACTAGTAACACCCCTTGCAGCTTTTTCCAACTCAATCATGGCCTTTTCTGCTTCAATTGATTCGTTTATCATTGGCAATTTTTCTTTAAAATAATCATTAAACCACTTAATGTGAGCCTTTTTTTCCTCCACCGAAATGTGCGGATTTTGGGCCAAACCATTGCACACATATTCAAAAAATGATGCTAATGGTTTGCATTCCCAAAAAGCTTTGTCGACATACTGATCTAAAAATATGTGTTCGTAAAATGGAACATCGCGTTCAGAATCCCAATCTACAAAACATCAACAGTAAAATAAATGGATCTTAGTAAACCAAAAAACAACAGGAATATTTTTTATACAAACAAAATTGTTTTACTAATTTTCATTAACTAAAGAATAAATGTAAAAGAACAACTAGGTCTCACGTCAGACCATTGAACTAGGGACTATTTCAGAGAAATAGAGTTGACCAATAATGACGACTGACTTAAAGTCACCAAAATGTGAACGGTTTCTTTTGCTCTTGTGAATCCGTCAACCCCCACTCCCCCCGAAGATCGCCTTGTTAATTCCTGTGAACACTGACTTCGTCGCAAGAAAGCAGTCTTCCAGCCAATAAATTTTATTTATCTACCTAAATTCAATTAGCATCCAACAACCTCATTGCATATAAACATGGAACGTACAGTCACTGTCATCTGTTTCGGTCCAAACATATACTACCATAGAGCTAAGTCAATACAAGATTGGCATTGCTTGTCTCAAGGAAACAAGAGAGGATTGTTCAAAACCGTTTAGTCATCTTACAACTGCCCAATCTGTTGCATTGTTTTTCCCATCACCTTCTGCATCAAATACAGCACGCCATAAAGTAGCATTTTACTTATTCCCATCAACTTCCAGTCCGTTAATTAAGTGGAAGAACATATATCGACGACTAGGGCTTGCGAACTTTAAAGTATTCAGATACACAATGACGGGATGCTAATGATCCTAAGGATTTGAGTAATGCTTATAAAGTCTCAATTTCCAATGATGGTGATATTCCTGACTGTTCGTCCTCCACGTGATGCATCCTGGACTAGGTACCTATGGGCATGTAGACTAATAACAGCAGGGTCCGAGTGCACAGCGGTATAACTGGGCTTCCGCTACGGCGGGTGGATGCGAATATACATCCAGGATACTTAAAAGGTATCTAAAGGTATACGTATACCATATGTAGCCCTTGGGGTAAGGGAGATAACCCTTACAAAAAATCAGGCAACCTCGTCAATCTTTGCGAACAGTGGCGACGTCACAAGGATGCCGTCTACCAGCCAAGAAACTTTGTTATTCTTCCACGCTTGTTACGCTTATCAAGCCATCAAAATCGATCGTTTATATGTCGTATAAATATGGGAGATAATGAAGAGGTGACCACGTCACCAACCAAAATGAATGAAAAACTGAATACACAATGACCATGGTCAACGCCTACACTCCAACCAATAAGTATAACGAAAAAGAAATAGATAAGTTTCATAAACTAGAAAATTTATACTCCAAACCTAAAATCTCATCGCAAATCGCTGTTATTGGAGGAGATTTTAACAGTAGAGTTTGTAGAAACGATGTCAACCATATAAGTACCTTGAGTGTAAGCTTGTACTATTAGCCAAGGTGGAAGCTTAGTTACACCGCTGTGCACTCGGTACCTGAACTGTTAGTCCCATTTCAGAGTGCACTACATAAAACTATGCAATCAGGCTTATTATCATGATTAAAATTTGAGACTTCATAACCATTACTTAAATCTTGAGAATCATTAGCATCACATTCAAAATACAATAAAACCAAATATCAAAGTGTTTCTTGTACTCAACTTGTATACTAAACTGAAATATAAGAAAAAATTACAAATCAGTCATAAACCCCTTAAAGAGAAGTAGCTTTAAAATTAAATTAAATTGTGGGAATACAGATAAGAATATCCAGAAAACTATCAAAAACACTATTTTTAGTAAAAAAATTAATACAATTCCTTAAAACATGTCAGTCAATACATTCAAAAATATATGCAGACAACAAAATCACTTAATAAAAGGAATCTAACACTTCAACAATTTTCATTAAATAATCTAAATGCGAACCCCCGTTCGGCTTCGCCAAAATGTTCACTTGCTGAAAAATGTATCCTGTGAAACATTGAAGCAATAATAATAAATGTTAAAAAGATAATTTAGACTTAAATTCAAACTTTTTTGTTCATTACAATTGTAGTGTCAAAATTAGAAACTTATAAAACTGATAGCTAAAATATTCTTCTTACCTTGATCATTGTCAATTGGAAATTTCCACAACTTTCCTTCATGTGTCCACTTTAACCATTCTTCAAACTGATTTAAAGGAAGCGAATTAGATATATAGCTTTCTAGTTCCTCAATACGATCAAATATGCAACTGTATGCTTTATTTTCTCTAGTCTTTAAAACTATACGATCATTTAATTTAAAATAAATCATACTATCTTTCTTTCCAAATAAATTAACATCAACCGCTTCTGGTAAACTACAAAAATATAATTAATACCAACGTTCAAACCTTAAAAATTTAGTGTTATCTAAAAAATTATCAAATATTAAAACATTAACATACTTTGTAACAATAATAATCGGTGATCAAATTTTTTAAACGGTGCAATTCTCATATTGCTGAAAAAATGTTATCAAAAAAGTTCAAATTACGGGAAAATGTTTTCAGTCCTAATATTATAAGCTCATAACACTAACTTACAAATAATTTTTGGATGACTTCTTTGGTCTTTGAAAACGACGAAATAATTCACTAAAACTTATTCCTAAATAATTTTAAACAAACCCTGCACTCCTTACACTAAAAAATAAAATTTAATTTTTTGCATACCCTTCTGTTTTATTAGCATCCAACGTGAGACAACTATAAATATTGCTAATATTATTCAAATTACCTTAAATAATAGGTAGACTTATTAATAACTAAACACATATCTCTCAACTCAAACAAAAATAAGCCAGAATGCGATTTTTGAAGCAATACTGAAAACACGAACATTGGATATCTTCAATTCTAATACTGAAGTTTGACACAAGTTTAGTAGGACAAAGGCCTTTAAGTATATGGTGTTATTGTTTCTCCAATATTAGGGAAAACAAGCGCGGTAAAAAATTAGAAATAGAAAGGAATTGGGATTGAAATTATAAATAAGGGTAAAGAGAAATATTAATAAATTAAAACAAAAATTAATAGGTATAACAAAATTTAAATTGCAATGCAAAGCACTGTAATGCAGGTTGAGTTAAAACATGTTCAGGTAATCAGGTCAGGTAATTTTAGCGTGTAACCTCAGGATAAAATATTTAATTTATTATTATTTATTATCATATTAATATTGAGTAAATGAAGTGTTTACCGTTAATTTACAATAATTAACAATAACAATAATTGTATTAAAAAGTATTTATACAATTAAATTAATAAATCATCAAATAAATTAAAGATTCTAATACAAAGTAAAAAAAATTTTTATTATGTATTAAAATTTGCGCATCATGCGAATCATTAAAAGCCACAGCAAGCAAATTCAGGATTCAGGATTTTTCACGAGTTGAGTAGGCCAAAACGCCTTTTAGTACTCGGTTCTCAAATTCATCAGGTAAAATCACGAGTTATGTAGGAGGAAACTCCTTTTTGTACTCGGTTCAAAATATCAAATATCGACAAAATAAGGTGTACCAAGTTCTGATAATAATTTTCATGAATTAATTAACTCTATTACCAATAAACTTTTTACTAGGCCTCCAGTGTTCAGAGCAGTTAGGCTTACATGTAAGAAAATTTTTCTTTTCACTCCAATATTAATCAAGTTCTCAAGTCCAGACATAGCTTCTTTTTTTCTAGATGCATGGCCAAAAATATCAAAAGATCATCCCCCTCTAAATGTTTTTAGAGACCTTCCCCTATCTGAAAGAAAGAGATCAAAACCCGTTATTACCCAAAGTACAATTTCATCAAAAATCCCATTTGTTTGTCTCTCCGCTCTCAAACTATCCACAAATGAGGGAACATCTATAAATCACTCCCCTAAGGATTTGCTTCTTTTACCTCGAAGTCACTCCAAGCCTCTCCATATTCCCCTAAGACGAAAGCCCCCCCAAACAAACCTAATTTCTCACTGATAACTGTCCTATATACGAATGCAAATAGCATACTTAATAAATTTATTGATCTTAAAGTAGTATTAGATACTAAGAGACCCCATGTGGCAGCGATTACTGAATTATGGACCGTACCTGATCAATTAAGTAGTGAATTACATATTGAGGGTTATAACATCCACAGATATGACTCCAAGCGTGGGCGCTGTAGAAGGTGTATAGTTTTCATTAGAAATAATTTTATTTTGTTTGAAATCCCCTTAACTGATACTCCACATTATTCAGATATCCTCCCTATCAACATCTCATTATCCCATGGTTCATCCCTACTCCTCTGCCTAGTTTATAATCCACCTTCCCTTCCTACTATAAAAAGAAATAATTTATTCCAATGCCTGAAACGAATCCTAGCCACGTCCCAAAAGCAGGTTGTACTCCTAGAGGATTTTAACTCGCCTTTAATAAATTGGAAGACCCTTACTTGTCAAAATAGTAAATCAGACAAGGATTTTTTCATATTCTCTCTCTCGGAAGGGCTTACGCAACATGTTAAGCAACCCACACGTTTTCGGCACGACGTCTTCCCTTCTACCCTTAATCTTATTTTTACTAACATTAACTCACATATTGACTCCTTACAAATCCTTCCTCCATTAGAGAAAAGTGACCATGTAGTATTAATGTTCGATATCATAATCAAAGGTAAATTGATAAAGAACCCTATCTTAATAACTCCATCTCTTGATTTTACTAAAGCGGACCTACCTAATCTTTGTTCATTTTTTGAAAATGTTGATTGGACTGCCTGTCTGAAAGGGAATATTGACAAAGTGTATTCCGCTTTCTCAGCTATTATCCACAAAGGAGAAAAAATCCATGTTCCTTTAAGGAAACCTAGTAAAAATCGTAAAACGGTCTTCCATTTTTTTATTAGAATAATCCAGAAAAGAAATAAAGCTTTCAAACTTTGGAGAATAACAGGGCTACCTATTTTCCGTTTTGTACTTGGCCCCCTTCTTTTCCTAATCTTTGTCAGTGATATCTCTTTACATGTTAAGTCTAACCTTTTACTATATGCAGATGACCTAAAAATCTGGTCTACTAATCCTTCTACTCTACAGTCGGATATCGATAACATTCTTAATTGGTCAGTGCAAAATGCACTACCTATTAATCCCGACAAATGCTGTCATCTATCCTTCGGTAAAACCTCAACAAATAAATACTATCTAACTGATAAAAATATCCCCATAACCCAGGTCCCTTCTTTTAAAAACCTTGGAGTTATTTTTTTCTCGTCTCTGTCTTTTAGTGAGCACCATTCCTGTGCCGCTAAAAAATGCTTCAGTCTCATTAAATTTTTTAAAAGAACTTTTTCCTATTTAACCCCTACATGTTTCCAAATTTTTTATTCTAATTATATTCGACCTCACTTAGAATATTGCTCCCAAATAACATCTCCAATCTTAATTAAAAATAAGGTCCTTCTTGATAAAGTCCAACGCCGAGCCACTAAAATAGTTAAAGGCCTTAAAAACAAAGAATATAACTTCAGATTTAAATATTTAAATATTTTCCCATTAAAGGAGAGGCGACTTCGAGGTGATCTTATTCTAGTCTATCAGTTACTTTACTCAAACCAAAAAGAGTAATTTATACCCACCAGAGCTAATTTTTTAGGGAACACAGATTTAAGATTTTTAAACCCAGAACAAAGTCTCGACTTAAACTGCATCATTTCTCGCATAGTTATTAATGCCTGGAATCGTCTTCCTAGCCATATTGTCAACTCTTCTAACCTCTCCTCCTTTAAAAATAATTATGACAAAGTTTTCCTTTCAAATTATACGCATTAGTTCATTACTTTTCTTTTGTCCTATTTTTCCTCTGTTATTTGTTTCTTCTATATCCAGTTTCCTCTTATTCCATTTTCCTGTTTTTATTTATCTTCTATTTTTTTATTATTAACACTATTTCTTTAATTATTGTTTCTTTTACTGCTAATATATTCCATTATTTCTTTTATGTTTATTACCTACAACCGATAAAATTGATGTCAAGAAACGTGTTGCCAAAAAGTCTCTGACCTAATTAAACTCTTTTTTAAACCTGCAAACTTGCAAACCTCATACTTGCCGCAATTTTTAAATCACGTCAAGTTGCTTGTCCGCTTTGTTTGCTTTTCTTTGTTGAAATTGCATTTTTGCTTTTTTTTTTGCTTTTTTTTGTAAATTCAGTGTTATTCAGTGTCGCTTTTTGTTCGTGTGCTAAGTGTTGTTTTTGTTGTGTGAATTATTTTTTAATTTACTACAGATGACTTTATTAATCTCCAAATGTGGTCGGCGTAGCTGTGGTAAGGTTGTCAAAACGGGTATGCTCTGTTTGTTTTGCAATTTTTGGTTCCATGACGGTTGCACAGGTCTACCAGTTGATAGTTATAACAAATTGTCCCATAGTGAAAAAAATTTTATTTGCAGGGAATGCCTCTACATAAAAGGCTCACATTTAAAACAAATGGTTTCATCTAATTGGGATAATAAATTAGATAATATTTTTAATTTGTTAAAATTTAGTGGTAAGACCATTGAAAAAAATCTTCTTTTAAGAAATCAAGCTACCGAACAGAAACTTGTCAATATTTACAATTATTTAATATTATTAGATAAGGATAATAAACGCATGGAAGAACTTGCGTTTAATATTAGTACATCTTTGGTAACCATTAAGGAGATATATAATAGAATTTTGAATGTTTCTACCACTATTTCCAATTCAGCTCCGGCACGTAGTGCTGCTAGCTGTGTCCTGAAGCTTTCTTAAAAGGCGATTATTAATGCTTTTAGAGAACTTGCTTCTTCTGGTCTAGGAATATTACTATTAACGGTGTCTCTGTTAATATATTGAATTTTTACGATTTTACTTCAAAAATAGTTAAGGAAGTATTTAAAAACATTCCCAAATTTAAGGTAGTCAAAATTCGTTGTAAAGTGACTTATGTCACACCCCGATAATTGTCACTTTCTCTAGTGCCCGATATGTAGACAATTTTTTTGAAAACTTGGCTTTCGGTCAAGAAATCTTTTCCCTATAGTGTAAGAATTTTAGAGACCTTCCCCCAAATAGAAGAAATTATTTACAATTAATTGGTTCTCCTACAGATTTTTTGGTGCGCAATTCGAATGCTCCATCTATTGATAAATCAGCAATCCTTATTGTCCAACTTACGCACTTAAAAACAAAAGATTTGCAGTTACGTCTTATATTCTAGCAGAATTTTTAGGTCGCGCCTCAAAGTCTAATCACTGTCTCCGTAAGATACAGGATAAGATAAAACATGCCCTAGCTAAGGGACCCTCAATGCTGGAAGTTTTATATACAAATTTTCTGGGTATTCGGAACAAATTGTCCGAACTGAAATGTGTAGCAGTTGATGATGATCCTTATATTATAGGGGGCACAGAATTTTGGCTATCAGATGATATCATTAATAGTAAAATACATATCCCAGGTTACACTGTAGTACGTAAAGATTCCATGAAGGGTAAGGTAGAGGGTTGTCTTTTATGTTAAGGAGGATTTTAATTTTACGGTTTGTACTATGTTAGTTTCGGATACAAATAAAAATTATGATTTCCTTTATTTGGCCCTTTTGCTTTTCTCAACAGATAGGGCTCTTTTTTCTATTCTCTATAGATCTTCATCAATCTACGGCTTATCCGACCAAACTCTTCTAAATGAGCTCCAAGCTGTAGTCTCTACTTCTTTTAAGTATGACATTATTATAGGGGACTTTAATGCTCCCTCCATAAATTGGGAAATTTTAGATAACCCATAAAGATTTTTTGAAACTGAACTGCTTAATTTTAACATAGAACAAGCTTTTCAGTATCGTGTATTTTTGGCCACAAGGCAAAGAGTGGGAAATCTTCTTTCCCGCCGTGATTTAATTTTTCAAATCCTCCTATTTTAATAGATCATATTCTGCATTTATTTCCACTGGGAAGGAATGACAATTCTCTTTTTTTTAAAGTACATCTTCCTTCTGTTGTGGCTTGTTTGCCTAACCACAGCATAGGGCCAATTCCCGATTTCCGTAAAGTTGACTTTGGTAAGTTCAATAGCAATATAAACTGGGATCTAAAGCAGTTTTCGGACATAGATAGCTTGTATTCCTTTATTGTTTTGATTATTAAAATGCTTAAGCTCTCTAGATATTCATTTCCACGTTGTTATCTAGATTGATAAACAAAAAAACTCAACCCTTTATAAATGAAAACTGACAAGACTTCCTTGTTTTTTTTACAAGTACATTGATAGTCGAAATCAAGTTGTATCAGGTATTAGATTGTTAAAAAAGGCAAAGTTGTTCAAGATACTGGACATTGCAAAAAATAATTAAAAGGCTCTGTTTAAATATATTAAAAATAAGCGGTTCCACGATGTCTCCTGTCCTTAATTAAAAGGTGTGGAGGGTGAATTCTTTTTTATGGCGGAGACACGTAATTTATTTAAAAACTTTTTTAGCTAGGTTTTTAGTCCTATAGATTCTGCAGTGTCAGTATCCCCAAGGCTTATACGGTGTGCGGATATCTTAGTATTAGTACTAATCTAGTCTGTAAACACTTAATAAAGCTAAATTTAATTTCTTGTGGATTTGATGGTGTGTATCCCATGGTACTCAACAATTGTGCGCATGTAATGGCTCTAGTTATCTCTTACCATTTTAAATATTCCTTGGCTAATGGTAAAGTACCCTTTGCCTGGAAATAGCATATATAAGACTTATATATAAGTCTAGTGCTAGAGACAATCCAGAAAGTTATAAACCTATTAGTATCCTTCCAGCTCTTAGCAAAATATTAGAAAGGATTATCAAAGCACACCTGATCCATTATCTACTATCTAGTAATATCATCAATCCTGTTCAACATGGATTTTTGCCACGGAAATCATGTCTCTTTAATTTACCAGATTTCACTTACAGTCTCACCAAATCTCTTGGGTTTTGCCCTTTTATTAAGGCGATTTATTTCGCTTTTTCAAAAGCTTTTGATAAAGTGTCGCATTCATTTCTTTTAGCCAAACTTAAGACATATGGTATAGTTGATCCTACTTTTAGCTGAATTAAGGATTTCTTATTTGATTGTAGTTTTAGTGTTAGATTAGGTAACACCCTTTCTTCTCCTAGTGGGATAACATCAGGTGTACCGCAAGAATTGGTACTGAGTCCATTATTATTTTTAATATTTATTAATAACCTACCATTAGTAGCTCGCTCTAAGATCCTTTTTTAAACGGACAATGTTAAGATATGGGGATCCAATCATAAACTACTGCAACAGGACATTAATAATATACATAATTGACAGTTAGTAACATGCTTCTATTAAATTTCTACATTAGGAAAACCCTCAGATAAGGCTTTTTCTATATCTGGTTTGCACTTGATAAGTACAGTAAACTCGATCAAAGATTTAAGAGTTCTTTTTAGCCCCTCTCTCAATTTTTTCCTTTAACATAAAAGTACCACTCAGTTAGGTTTTAAACTAGTTAATTTTTTTGTTTGTAATTTCGGACCCATTCCTAATAAAAGTTTACGTTTAATTTTTATGTTGTATGTCAGACCACACTTAGAATATTGTATACAGGTCATTGCTCGTATTCTAAAAGACGACATACAGTATCTAGAAAATGTTCAAAAATTTTTAACTAATCTCTAAAGTAACCTAAAGGGTAAACCCTATTACAACAGACTAAAAATTCTAAGATTATTCTTCTTGAGTAAAAGAAGACTCCGAGGCAATTAAATTTTAGTTTACCAGCTACTAAGAACAAATTGTTTGACCAATTATTTTAATATTGCGCTCAGTCATTTGAGGGATCATAAGTATAAACTCAATAAGCCTAAGGCTCTGACTCGTATTAGATTGCATTATTTTACTTATAGGGTAGTTTATGCCTGGGACAAGCTCCCTGAGCATGCTATTTCATCCCTAACCCTTGATTTTTTTAAATCTTGTTATGATAAATGTACTGTCCTGTTCCTGTTCAATGTTATTGATTATCGAAAAATATAAAATAATAAAACAAATTAAATAAAATTACGGAGATAAAAATTATCACTGTTCAACATAAATGATTTAAGGACCGATGATGCAACAACATTTGTTGGTAAATTGTTTCACGCAGAAATAATCCTGTATGAGAAATGGTGTAAACGCAAATGAGATTTAACTCTGGGCTTCCTTATTTTTAAAAAGTGTCTTCGAGAAAAATCATCTGGAAAAACAAAAAATAATCGAAATGTTCAGAATTCAATAATTTATATATTATAATAAGATCGCCTCAGAGTCTCCTATTTTGAAGTAAAAAAAATCTGAAGGTTTTCAGATGCTTTGAGTATTCGGCATTCTTAAACTGTTTAGATACTTTAGTAAAATGCCTCTGTGTTTTATTGAGATGTAGATTTATAGTAAAAGGTACTTAAAAACTAGTGTAGGGGCAATTAAAGGACACCCCGAGAGTACCGTTAGAGGACCGTTAGAGTAGTCCGTATTTAAAATTGATTTGAAGTAAACGCCAAAAGTATTGCAAACCTCAAGCAGTAAGAAAAAAGATTCTTGTTTATTTTTTAAACGAGAGAGGAAAACTTTAGATGGTCGTTTATTTGAGATACATTTAAAGATAAGGCTATTATTAGATCTGGAGTTGTTTAGAAAAGCATGGAGTCTTTGAGTCTTAAATGCTCTGATACAATATACGCGTCTGTTACGCCAATTTTTTAATGTCTGTAATATAAATTTAGGAGTCCCGACAGGTAAACACTAAATCTACACCAAAAAATGTACAAAAATGATTGTTTAACTTTTTATTTTTGTTTACTGATTATTAATAAGTAGTTTGTCTCTTTAGGTAAAATTTCCTTTTAATGAGAAAAAATGAATTTGTACAAATGGTTTATAGATAAGTGACATCTCAAAAATAAAAAGTTAAACAATCATTTTTGTACATTTTTTGGTGTAGATTTAGTGTTTACCGTCCCGACAATTTCTATTTTTGAAATGCAGTGTTGTGTTGTTTGAGTAGGAGACTTACGTGGTGTAAAATTCTAGACCGAGAATAAGTTGGGTTTTTGAGGGGAATAAAATTATTTATACGTATCCTAATAATGTTAGAAAAAATGTCATACAATTGGTCAATTTCTCTTGTTTGTTAATAATCTTAATCTAAATTGCTATAGTAATTTCATTATTCATCTTTTTTGTTTGAAGATTATTGCAGTGTTTTTGTATTGTAATACGTAACTTCTTTAATTATTATTTTTGTATATTTATTCACTTTTGAATCTGTGCGATACGCTTGCGTGACGTTACGGGTCAGAAGTAGCTTGCTAATTGTATTGTGCTCAGTGTTACGTTACTGCTAAATTTTTGTTTTTGCGTTTTTTGGTGTTATATATATAGTTATATATATAATTTATATATAACATCTGTGTATTTTTGGTATCTGTTTTTGGTGTGCAAGTGTTTGTTGTGT